>VDFB02000017.1:399019494-399033876 GCA_007258455.2 Sequoia sempervirens | reverse complement strand
TGGTTCTACATTGACATGTTTATATTTATTTTAAGCCATATAATTTTTATCCCAACATATAATGCATAGTTCTTATTTACTTAATTTTATAGTTCTTTTATAATTAATAGACACATTTTCTCCTCTTTCAAGATATTGAAATCACAATGATGTCTTTAAGAGAAAATTTTGGTACCCAAAATTCCATAGAAAATAGTTACATATCTTCTGTAATGAAATCAATGTTTAACCAAATTACAAATTGTCAAGATCAAATCTCTCATGATATATACTATAATCAATCTCTCATGATATATACTATAATCTTAAGTTTCAAAATTAGTTAAAAACTATTTCTCTACATTTCTCCAAAACCATAATTTATGTTTCTTTCCATGAGCAAGGATAACTCTTTATGTTGCATGATACATTTTTCATTTTTATATGTTGTCAAATAAATTTATACACTTAGATTCATAACAACTTGTCTCGAAATATCAAAAATTATGAACAACTTGTGAATTGTGGATTGAATTTGCTACTTGTTCAAATTCTAATAGGTTTTCAAGTGAAAGTGGATTTTCTCGAGGAAGAGGTGGGGTAGGTTTTCTAAAGGTCATTATATTTTGGTAGAGCTATTGTCTCAAGGAATTATGTGGTAGAGGTATTGTCTCAAGGAATTATGTTGCAAAAAAATCAATTAGAGATGGATAAAAGTACAAAGTTGTGTCACATTTTATGAAGGAAATAGCCAACGTTGATCTAACTTTTAAACTTGAATCACTAAAAAGTGATATGTTTTGAATTTTGAAATGATGTAAACTAATGAAATATTTATATAGTAATTTTATTTTATTTTCCTTCAATTTTTTTGTGTATTTATAAATTGAAGCTTTATGCATGCATATACCTTTTCCAATTTTGATATAGAAAAAAATTTATATCATCTTATCTTGATATAGATTCTTGTATCTATATTTTTTTAAAAATTTACTGAAGTTTTAATTATTTTTCCTTGACATGGTAATCAACCTAATGTTTTGTGTTGATAACCTACATTTAGTAAAAATAAAAAGGAAAATATAAATAATAATTAAACTATTAAAATATATGCATTTTAAAAAAACTAAACTTATGGAGATCTACAAAAGGGTATTTTTTATATTTAAAAAAAATGTTTTTTACACAAGTAAAAGTTGTTGAAACATAAAGTTTTTCAAATAATTTATTTTTTTGGTAAATTGGACTCAAAGTGTGCTAAATATGTATTTAGCCAACAATTTTAGTTGGAAAAAGTTGTGGATGAATATAACTTAGCTAGAATGAATCTTACAAAACCATGTGTTTGACCAAAATTATTTTTTAGTTAAAATAACTTAAATTCACAATTTTAGTTGGAAAATTTGTGGATGAATATAACTTATTACAAGATCACATGCTTGACATAAATTAAGTTTTAGTTAAAATAACTTAAATTCACTTGTGTTGATAAGCTGGCCAAAAGTGTGACACTCCTTCCAATGTCTTTTTTATATAAATTTTAATTATTCAATTCATTTGCAAAATGCAAAATAAATTTAGTTGGATTTTTTAAAATTCTCACTACTATACCACATTTATAACTCTTATACTTTCCATTGGTGTACCCATTGCACATGAAGGTGTGATTGCTAGTTATACCATTCACCTAGAAATACGAAGATGAAACAATATGGACATGTGATACGTTGGTACCTCCATGCCACCGATCTACATTAGATCTTGATTGGAAAGTTGATTATTTATTCAATCTTGAAGATAAGGAGTGGTATTTAAAGTTGATTAACTATTCAATTTTGAAGATAAGTAGCTATATTTAATTTTTAAATTAATGATGAAAAATTATTTGAAATTATGTAGAATTACATTGTTATTATTTGATGCTTATTGTAAATGTCACTTGTTTATCTATAAGAGAAATCATGTTCATTTTTTAGGATGTTTAATTCATCACATTTTTTATGAGAGGGAGATGAATGTAGACTTGTGCACCACATTCTAATAAGATAACGAGATCAATCAATATATTCTAATAAGATAGATAACAATATCTGTCATATATTGGTTGTCTAGATCAATAGAGGGATAATGTTCAACATTCTAATAATAAAAAAAATACAATAAAAATTACATCCATAATTGTTGAGGTTCAATTAAAGTGAGTTTTAAATGAGTTTACTTCAATTGCATCAAGTTAACACATGGGTTGTCTAATGGCACACCATGGTAGCAATGGCTTCAATTAGAGCCCGTATAAACCTTCTTAGAAGTTTTTTATTTTAAAGGTGGGGTTGAAAAATGTTTTAGGACTTTTTGTCTATTAACACAACGAGAGACCCCCTTCTAGACTAAATCATTTTCTTCTCTTTTAATAACATTTCTAACTGTTCTTCTCTTATTTTCAAATTTTATTGTATGCTTTTTCTTTACTCATTTTTTATGTGTTTAAAAAAATAAAAAATTAAATTAAATTTATCTATATTTAAAAAATAAATATTTGTAATGTTTCTCTAAACTGTATATTATTTTTAGTTAAAAATCCTTTTTAAATCATAATTTTTTAAAATATTTATCAAAATAATTAAATATATACTTAAAATAATAAAAAATATAATATAATAAAGTTAATAAATACCTAAAATAAAATTAGTTAAAAAATCATAAAGAAATAAAATTGAAAAATTCATATTCTAAACAATTCAAGTTATAAAATATAAATATATGAAATGATAAAATATATGGTAAATTTATAAAGGTAAAAAAAAATTATTATATTAGCAAATTCAAAATTATATATTATACAATTCTATAAATTTAATATATAGATTAATTGATCTAAAAATGATAATTTATTTATTTAGTGTTTAAACATAATTTTTAACCTTTTAATTTAATTATGAAAAATGATTATGTATTTTGTTTAGAGTTTAAAATTATTATTTATTTATTAGTTTTTTTTTTAAATTATTTAAAATTTACCTATACAATTGATTAAAATTTAGAACTTAAGAAAAAAGCTTCTAGATATGGTTGGTTAAGGTAGAGATGTTTCAATTCAAAATTTGAAAAAAATAGTAAAATATTGGATTAGAGATGTTTCTTTCAAAAAATGACAAACCTAGTAAAATATTTAGACGAAATAGTTTTTGATAAAAGGGTAAAACGGGTTTTACAGGGACCCAAAACCACAAAGTTTACAAAACAGAGGAGAGGACTAAGAAGTCCAACCACAAAAACCAGCTGCCCAAGAAAAGATCAGCAGCAACCAACCGAACTAAACCAAAAAGGACAAAACAGAGGATATAAACCCCAGCCATTACTTCAGAGTCTTGAGGATAGACTATGTCTTGCATATCATTGACACCCTTTTTAAAAGTTTGAATCGTCCTAGAAGTAGGGGGGACCTTGCGCTTCATGTTGTCTCTAGTTCTTTTGGAAATGCACGTGTCTGTGTCCTGGCTTTTGTCCTCTGTTTCCTCCAGATCCACCACCAGAGATCCCTGCTAGGTTTTATCGAGCTTCTCACCCATAGCATTAATGATAATGGCATTATGTCTAGCCATTCTATTGTTTTGCTCGGTGACGGTCTTGATGGTGTTCATTATATAATCAACCTTGGAATCAATGTTTGTTACTGTTACCTTGGACCCCCCGTCCACATCTTTCTTTTCAATCTCAGCAATTTTGGCAACCATATCTTCAATTTTGCTTTGAAGGGCCTAGTTTTTTATTTTCAACTCATTGATTTCAGTGAAAGTCCAATCCACGAGTTTGGAGTGGGACTCAGAATTGGCTTTGGCTAGGTTCAGAAAATCCAGAGAGGGCTCATCATCGGTATTACGAACAGTTTTCTCAGTCTTAGGGTTAACAGGGGAGTCATCATTAGCATGTTTGACTGACAAAGGTTTAGAATTAACCACAGTTTTGTTGGCATCAGACTCCTCCAAATCAAAAGATTCTTCAGAATAGGAAACAAGACTTTTATCTTGGGGTTTCTTATGAATGTGGCTGTTCAAAAGGGAGGGGCTAACAAGCTCAAGCTTGATGCGCGCTTTACCAGAAAGGGGAGTAGGGTTATTTTTCCCAGAAGGGCCAGCATGCAAGTTTCTAGCCAAACTAGGGTTACGAAGATACTTGGAGCCACTGGGCTCCGTGTCGTCACTCTAAGCGTCGGGAGTGGTATCCAGGATAGTGGGGGCAGGCATGTTTTGGAAATGCTCGACAATCAATCTTATTAACCCCGTATGCAAGATAAGAAATCTATTGGGGTTTTTCTTATTATCCTCCAAGCTTTTCTTCAAGGAATAGAAAAAATAATAGGGAAGAGATATCCTAACCTTATGGTGAAAGTGGTTGAGAAGAACAAAGTGGTAGCCATAAACTCTATTGACCTTTCTAATAGATGTTATTACTCAATTTTATAAAAAAGTCATATTTATGATAAATGGAAAAAGTTTTACCCTTACATTTATTGCATATGTGTGTGTGTTTTCTATGAAAATAGATCTATATTTGTGATGTGTGTGAAAGTGAAAGAAAAATAGAAAAAAAAAAAAAAAAATCAATCATATAACCATATAATTTCTTTATTTCATCATTATACAAAAGAAAAAATTTTAAAAATATCATATGACTTTTCTTGTGATAGTTATGACTTGGTACAAATTTAAATTCTCACACTTTCAATCAGTCATTGTACAGCAATAATCCAAAGGTCCCACGCATCCGTGGAGACCTAGATTGGACATAAAACACCATATGCTGAAGGATCCAAACAATTGACCTCAAGGATCGCTTTGACATCCATACCACCCCCTCTATGAAAATATCAATAACATATCATGAATGATATGAAGGAGAGCAGGTTTCTAAACATCAACTGTACAAGGGCATCCCTCTTTTCCGAATTGTATCGATTAGATATTTTTGATATACTAAATTACCCTAATAGAAAGTACTATCCTACTATATTCATAAAAAAAAAAAAAACAATTTTCTTTAAAGAAACATAATCTCGTAAAATTCAATCATCATTCACTTAAGAACCCAAGAACTCCCCTTTGAAAGCTCTTCAACAATATCCATTACACAAAATGATACAATTACTAGTTTATTTTCTCACTCTTATAATAAGATTTAAACCCAAGACAGTCAGATCATTATGAGTTGTATATAATTCTACGATTTTAGTGTAATTTTAATAAAATTAAAGGAAAGAATGAAGGCAGGCTGAATTTTTTAAATTTCTAGTTGTTTGTAGGTATTAATAATTATTAATAATAATTTCAATTTTTATTTGAAGATATGGTATAAGACCAGGATTACAGCTATTCATTTCTATGGTTTTGAATCAAAGCTCACCTGTGCTATTTATTCTTGGTTTTCATGGACATTGCAGGAATTTTACGCAACATTTGGTAATTTCTTGAAGAAAAGAAGTGATTATGCCTTCTCTGCAAGCCTACTTCATCCCCTGCAACTTCTGAGAGCTTGGACGACAACAATTGGGTGGAGAGTTGGAAAGATAAGCAGTATGAAGTACAATTCCTTACTCTTTATTCCTTACGGAGGATCAACTTTTCTTCCAACCCTCCTCCTTTTGCTGTTTGTAATCAATTTTCCTTCAGTCATATGTGGCTACACAAGGCACACCTGCAGTGATTCCTCAACACCCACCGATGGCAGCACTTATTCCACAAACTTGAATCTAGTTATCCAAGATCTGTATAATAATGCACCTAAAAGTTCACCTGGGTTTAACACTTCTTCCCGCGGCCAATCTCCCAATAAGGTCTATGGTCTGCTCCAGTGTACTGGGAATGTATCCCCTCTGAATTGCTCAAACTGTGTGCTGGAAGCGAATAAGAAAATTCAAAATGTTTGCGCCAACGACATAAGTGGTCTAATCTGGTTTGATGACTGCTTCCTGCTCTACGGCAACTCTAATTTCATTTCAATTCTCGATGCTAGCGGAGCAAACTATGTTAGCCAGCATGATGTTAACAGCGATTGGGATGGTTTTAATTCCACTTTCATCAGGCTTCTGTCAAATCTATCGGAAAAAGCTTACATCCCTGCCAATAAAGGATTCGCTACTGGATCAGTCTTATATTCTAATATAGCAACGATATATGGTTTAGTTCAGTGTTGGGAAGATATATCGATACCAGATTGCAAAACATGCCTGGTTAAAGCAAATGCACAGATGGAGGAAATTTATCCTACAAAACTAGGAGCCCGAGTTCTTTACTGGAGTTGCATGATAAGATATGAAATATACTTATTTTTCGAGTTTGATCAGGAGCCCTCTCCGTCCCCTACAACTTCCACACATTTCCAGCCTCCTACAGCAGCCCTCTCTCCTAATAAAGTCAACGCAACTTCTTTGACAACAACAAAAAGTATGAGCCACTTCCCTCTCTTACTGTTATTTTTTTAAAATTTTAATGTATTTTATTCTTCTTCATTAGTCCTCATTTTTTGTCTCTCTTTCCTTGTTTTTTAAAAGTCGCTATCTGTAACGTATTTTTAATAAAATATGATCCAAAACTTTTATCTAATGCATTTAAAATTAGATGTTAAAATGTATAAAAAAAAAATTAGTTGTAATTATCTTAGTATTTGCTAAGTGGTTTGAATTTATAATTTATAGTTAAAATTATTAAAATAAAAAATTATTGAATTGTACTATGCAGAAAAGCATTCCAAAACATTATTTATGGTATTGGGGCTTGTAGGAGGCGTCATTTTGGTGTTACTTATTTGTCTAATTGTTTGGAGAAAACTAGTTAAATTTGACAATTTTTGGAAGCGAATATCTATTTCTACTCACAACGAAGGTGCTCTTCCTAAAATCCATTTGTAGTTTTGGTTTTCTCTTCTTGTGGTTTTACTATAATAAATTCTCTTTAAGTCTACCCACGTTTCTTTGATTATTTTCTAATGTAGTAGAGAGGCATGGATTTTCACCTGAATCTGGGTTACTTATGGAAGAGCAAAAGTTCATCTTCAGCTTAGAAATGTTGGCAAAAGCTACAGAAAATTTTCATGACAACAAGAAGCTTGGAGAGGGAGGTTTTGGTGAGGTATACAAGGTGGGTTGACAACTTATTCTTAGCATGAAGTAAAGTTTTTTCAACAAGATATCGAGAACTTTAAATCTATATTTTATTTTTTAGGGAAAAACAAGAGATGGAAATGAGATAGCGGTGAAAAAACTTTCTGCCAAATCTATACAAGGAAAGATTAAAGAATTTATGAATGAAGTGAAATTGATGGCCAATGTTCAGCACCGAAACCTTGCAAGATTGCTAGGATGTTGTGTGGAGGGAAATGAAAGGTTGCTTGTTTACGAGTATTTTCCCAACAAGAGCTTGGACACATTTCTCTTTGGTAAGTTACTACTCAACCTTAATTTGCTTTAGAAAAGATGAACAATTGACTAATGTTTTTAGAATTGAGATTACAGATTCAGAGAAGTGCAAAGAGCTAGATTGGCAAAAGCGCTATAACATCATCGTTGGAATTGCACGTGGGCTTCTCTACCTTCATGAGGATTCACAATTACGAATCATTCATAGAGATATTAAAACAAACAACATTTTGCTTGACCACAAACTCAATCCAAAGATCGCTGACTTTGGTTTAGCCAGACTTTTCCGTGGAGATGAGACACATATTCATACAACAATTGCAGGCACATTGTAAGCATCATGATAATAATGTGATTTATTGTGCTTGTGAGTTTAGAAAGATTGTGATTAAGCATTTAAAATTGAATTTGTTTCTTTCAAATAAATATAACTATGCACACTTTTTTTCATTTTAAAATAATTTAGTTTCTTTGGGAAATATGAATATTTAAGAAAAAATTAAAAGCTTTTACTATCTTTTAATTTAGATTTAAATATACAAGACAACATCAACACAAGGTGTTTAATTATTGACTTCACTTCTCTAGTATTCATATAAATTTTATAATTCATATTTTTCGAAGTTAATATTGAAACCATACAATATCAATTACTTAACAATTCATTATCTCCTCTAATATTATGTTAAGTTTATGTAATAAACACTTGTTAAAAAAAATTAAAATATAATAAAATGTGGAACTGTCCTAAATTTATTTTTCTAACTTTAAAAATGGTTAAAATTAATAGACACCTCACTTATATTTTTTTTTATATTTTAAAATATATTAATTTTTAATTAAATATAATTCTGAATTATTATTATGTTATAATTTACCGTACTAGATTTCATCTTCATACATAAAGAGGGGTAAAAATTTATTAATCACAAGAGAAAATACAGGGCCAAATCATTACAGAGCCTTATCAAGCTCAACCAAGTGGTCCAACTGCTGAGACAAATCAGGGGGTAATTGACCCCGATCAACCAAGTTCCAATCATGAATATGGTTAGAAGCCCATTTAGCCAAACAATCAGCAACACCATTCCACTCCCTAGGAATATGAGTGAAAGTAACAAACTCAAGAGAAACACAAAGATTGAGAATTTGTTCAATAATCAAAGCCAAGTGCCAACCAACATCCTCAAGCCTTTGCCTGTTCAGCAAGTTCACCACCACCTGGGAATCAGATTCACATATAATCCTGCGCCACCCCAACTTACTGCCCTGCTCAACAGCCAGTAAAATTGCCTGAGCCTCCATAAGATTATTAGTATGAAGACCCTTATAAATAGAGAAAATAAATTGAACATCTCCCGAACTATCCCGACCAACACCACCAATTCCAGCATGACCAGGGTTTCCACGAGAAGAGCCATCCGTGTTAATTTTAAGGATGCCTTGAGGAGGAGGAGACCATCTTCCCTCCCTATTCACCTTCGGAGTAGGATGCCTACACCTGTTGCGCATAAGCTGCTGATGCGGAGGAGGCAGATGAAGGCGACTGAAACAGCCAACATCAGAAGGAGCAATCGACTCAGATAGATCACACTTAGCCGCGATCGTTTCACCCAAAGAATGCAAAATTTTCCACCACAAGCGCGGGGCCCCCATCATCATATCCTGAAAAATCCGACGATTCCTCTCCAACCAAAGGTTCCAAATGATGAAGGAAGGACCAATCGCCCAAGCAGCTTGAAGAAAGGAAGTAGAAACAGGGGCCCTACTTTCCCGATCCACAAACTCAGCCAAAGAAGAAACATGCCGACAGGGCATATTCCACACTCGCCACCAGAAATGCCATATCTCCCGAGCATAGGAACATTGGAAGAAGAGATGAGAAACACACTCCTCAGCCTCACGACACAACACACACCAAGAGGGACCCTGGAAACCCCGCTTGCATAAATTGTCCCAAGTAAGACATCAATTTTGAGCCACCAGCCACATGAGGAAATTGCACTTGGGCCAAGACAGCTTATGCCACACATACTTCCACCAGGGGACCTGAATATCCCCAAACAATTGTCTACCCAATTGCTTATAGCCAGTAGACACAGAGTATTTCCCAGACATGTCGGAGCTATCCCAAGCTAAAATATCAGGTCCCCTCAACGAATTACAAGCCCGAGAAGCCAAAAGAAGAGCAAGCTCCTGTCTGTCCTCCTCAGAGCCCCCAGGAGGCCACTCAGAAATGTGCTTCCAGCGGAAAGAAACAACAGGGCCGCAATGCTCAGCAATTTTGTAATGCTCAACGGTCTCCCAACCAGCAGCAGTAAACACATCACAGAGGGGTTGGAGATGAGGAAAAGCAGAAAGAATAGGTGGGTGACCATCCCAAGAATCCCACCAAAAAAGAGCCTGAGATCCCGAATGACAGATCCAAAAAAGTGCACGCTTAATCAACTGGGCTCCCACTTTCAAAGTAGACCAAATCATAGAACCACTTCCCTCCAGAGGATAGCGTGGAACCTCATGTGGAGCAGCACCACGAAGATACTTAAAGCTAAGAACACGGGCCCACAGCTGATGTTGATTAGTACACCAGCGCCAGTAAAGCTTCACCGCGAGAGCTTGCCCATTCAGAATAGAAGAGCGTAAACCAAGACCACCCTCCTGCTTAGGTCTACACACAGAATCCCATTTAACAAGGCTCCACTTTGAAGTCATCAAATTGCCACTCCAAAGGAATTGCCGAGAGAGAGCATCAAATTCACGGAGGAAATACATAGGGGCCGATTGAACAAAACATCTGTAGATGGGAAGGGCCTGGATAACAGACTGAAGGAGGGTAACTCTAGCAGCAGTAGACAACCACTGATGAGTCCAGTGAGTTACCTTCTTCCTCAACTTATCAAGCAACATCTGCCAGGAGGATCTGGGTTGACGACCAACGGCAAGAGGAATCCCCAGATAAACAAAGGGGAGAGATCCAATTTGAAACCTCAAAATAGCAGCAATCCTCCTTTGGATGGCCAAAGGAGTATTGAAGAAAAAAATAGAAGACTTATGCTCATTAACTTTCTGACCCGAAGCAGCGAGGTAGATGTCCAAAGCTTGCCTAATAGACTCCGCTTCATGAAGACTCGCCAGCCCCATAAGAGAAGTGTCATCCACAAACTGGAGGTGAGACAAAGTAGGCAGCCCCAACCCCCACTGCCACCCACGGATCAGACCAAGAGAGACCTGGGAATTAAGAAAGCGACCCAGCCCCTCAGCCATAATAATAAACAGATAGGGAGAGAGAGGGTCCCCCTAGCGAAGGCCCCTAGTGGCACCAAATAGCTCTGAAGGTTCCCCATTCACAATGACAGAAAATGAGGAGGAAGTCACACAGCTCATAATCCAACTCACCCACTCAGAAGAAAACCCAAAGGCCAACAAAATCTTCTGTAGGAAACTCCATTTAACTCTATCATACGCTTTTGCCATATCCAGCTTAATGAACATAGACTTCTCCTTGGAAATCGCCATGGAATGAATAGCCTCCGAGGCAATCACCACCCCGTCCAAAATTTGACGCCCAGCCACAAAACCTCCTTGCTCCTCAGAAATAACAACAGGCAGGCAAGATTTGAGCCACTCAGCAATCAACTTAGTAATAATCTTATACACCACATTGCAGAGTGCAATAGGACAAAAAAGCTCAAACCTATCAGCACCCTCCTTCTTAGGAATTAGGACTAAAAATGTAGCATTCATGGCCCTAAGCATCTGCTTGTTATGAAAAGATTCACAGACTACCTCCAACAGATCCATCTTCACAATTTCCCAAAACTCTTGGAAGAATTCAACTGGGAACCCATCAGGGCCAGGAGCCTTCCCCTTATTCATCCCAAACACCACCTCTTCCACTTCAGGTAGAGTAATCGGGCGCATGAGAGAAGCATTCAACTCATCAGAGATCAAAGAAGGAATACAAGCAAGAATCCTATTTTCCTCAACCTCAGCAGGAAGAGAGTCCTCAGTAAACAAAGTAGAGAAAAACAGGCGAGCTTCTCAATCGCAGTCAGTTTGTAGCTCGGTATGCAATGGAAGGGCATCTGTCAGTTAAAGTAGATGTTTACAGTTTTGGAGTGGTTCTGCTTGAGATCATCAGTGGGAGGAAAAAAAATAACTGTCATCTTCCATACGATATGCAGAACCTGGTAGAATGGGTAAGATTCCGAATTTCCTGCTACCTATTCGTCTCAATTGTTACTTTTTAATGTTTGGCAGCCAGATTCTTGAGATTTAATGATATGTGATGCGCAGGCATGGAAACTATTCAATGGAGGAAATGGACTGAATGTAGTAGATTCGAAAGCATCAGGAGTCGTTGAGGAGCAAGCCTTGAGATGCATTCATGTTGGGCTTTTGTGTGTGCAAGCTAATGCAACACTTCGTCCAACTATGTCTACTGTCATTATGATGATATCTGGCAGGGTTGATAAATTGCCAAATCCTTCAAAGCCTGTTTTTATAGATGATAGCGAGAGCCATGCTTCAAATTCAAAATCAGAGTCAAACTTAGGGATTGAAGAGAATGAGGGGGGAACAACATCGCAGATATCTGGGAAAGCTATGTGGTCATCTTCATCAGGGATTCATTCAGTAAATGAAACTTCCGTTACTGAAATAGAATCTAGGTGAATTCAACTACTGTAAATCACCAGATTGCTTCTTAAAATATCGGTAGCTTGAAGCTCTTTTCTCCTAAAGTTGAATTAGCAGCCAAAAAAGTTGTTCAGAAAAATCATTAACCTTTTAGAGGGACTAATTGTGATAGAAGGGTTGTTGAACGATTATTAACGAGTAGGAGAACAAAATAAGCATGTGAATGTGGTTGTGGTTGTCTCGTACTGGTTGTTATTGTTTGAAATATGGTTTTTCTATAACACTATGAATCCCTGCACATCGAAGTAGATGTGAAAGTGGATTGCTTTTCCAATAATAAATATTTATAGGTGTTTGGTATTTTAAGAGATTTTTTTGGTTTAAAGGGTGTTTGTATATTAAGTCATTATTTTGTTTCAAAATTGTTACAAGGTTTGGGAGGCTTAAAAAGGTGGATTCATTTAATAGTGAGGATCATATATTCATGTAAATTCAGCTTGTTATTCAATTCCTACCGTCACATATCTCCAAAGTTTCATCCCTATCATCACATATCTCCAAAGTTTCATCCATGATCTCCCATATTTACCATTATTCTCCTTTATCAGTTTCATGATTCATCCATCATCTCACATATCTACTATTATTCTCCTTTATCAAATCTATGAGCATAGACTTATCCTAAATAAATTTTGTAGTCATAGAATGACCTTAGAATACTTTAATTTTAAATTTTAAAATTTTCACTTAGTTAACTATTGCACTAGCCATTATGAGCGAACATAACACATGGTATGTTGATTTGTGTATATTTAAAGTCATTCCCTCATTCTTTGAAATCATCCAATATCATCTAAGAATCAACTAAGTGTATCAAGATTTTGACTTTGCAAAACGAATAAAATGAATTTATTGCATAATCATCCCAGGTACTCGCTAAATATGCACTTGAACCATAGAAACGACACATCTAGAGGTTGAGGAAAAATTGACCATTTTGTTTTGCTAATTTTCCTAATTGAGAGGTTATAGTGTACCTAGGATGATATGACTTAAAAATCTTATAAGAATCATTGAAATGCACCTTTAATTTTGCACCAAAAAGGTAAAGATGCTTTTACTAAAATATATATTTTTATTTGCATTTGGTAAGTTTTTTTTATAAATTAATGCCCATCGAAATAGTTTGCAGTCATCCAACTCCCTCTACATCTCCAGTTGTTGCAGCCTTGCAAGCGAGTAGAAGTTCAGGTCATAGCTGAATATGGCTCGATCGTTGAGGGTTAAGCATAGTGAGGTGTGGTTGCGTGAGTAGTATCTTCTGCCATCCACGATCACCAAGATTCAAGCATCTCAGGTGGCTCAAACTGCCAACTTTTGCAAGACTGCAAGTAGATCATTTCAACTTTCTGAACATCACCCGTTGGCAGCTGTTCTAGGCAGGCAGTATTCTTTTTTATTTAAATTTTCTTTTAGTTTAGGTTTTTAAAAAAAAAATCTTCTAGAAAACTTTATACATTCATTTTAAATTTTTTAATGATAAACATTTTTAAATATTAAACATTATTTTATTTAGATTAATTTTTTATTAAAAATTTAACATTTAATATATTTGAATTTAATATTATTTTATTTTATTTTGATTTTATCTGTTTATAATTTATTTAATTTTATTGCCATCATAGGTATTACATTAAAATTCACTTCTAGTTCTAGTTCTATGAGCTGACCCCATTTCAAAACAAACCAAAACTCATCTTTTGGAAATATGTTGAAATGGTATAGTAGCTTTCAAGGTGGTGGGGGTTATGTTTGGATTTGTAGTGCATTTGATGTTAGGTATTCAAGTAGTGGGCGTGATGTTAGGTATTCAAGCTCATATAGTCAAATAAAAGGCCATTTGTGACACATCCTTGGCTTAGGCATCAAAGCTTGCCCAAATAAAAATGGTGTACCCATTTCACAAGCACAAGTCATAGCATTTATTAATGAGCAAGAAATAGATGATCAAGCAACAAGTCATAAATTAAATCGTCATTTGTTAAAGAAGGGATCTCGAAGAATGAAGCCCCCTACATTGCCTTCTAATCTTCAACCTATAGAAAACCACCCATTTTTGTCGACACCTAACAAACAACCTATGGCCTTTTAAGAGATCAAAGAGACCGTTGGAAATGACATTTTAAAACAAGTTTTGAAAGATTTCCAATTAACACATAGCAAGATGTCTATATGTGAATGGATTGGCATTCAATGCTCTCCGCTTACCATATTGGCAACAAATGATGAAAGCAATTAATGAGGCTCCAAAAGGGCCCAAGGGCTCGAGTTTTGAAAAGGTGTGTAACATCTTA
>VDFB02000017.1:398619064-399019394 GCA_007258455.2 Sequoia sempervirens | reverse complement strand
ATTCAAGGAGGGATAGGTAGAGAGGGATATGTGATATAGAGAGAAATAAAGAGGGAAGGAGAGAGCAAGAAGGAGAGAGAAAGGGGGAGAGAGGGACGGAGAGGTAGAGAGGGATAGGTGAGATAGATCACTGCTTTCTTCTGCTTTTCACAGTCGTAAATAATGTGGGCTCAGCCTATCGACATAAGTATTGCACCTCAGTGGGGTTCAAGTGCTAGTTTAGTTAGTTTAGTTTTCTATGCTTTCATATAAAACAATTTTAAAGATTATAAACATTTGTTAAAATGACTGTCACCTAAAAAAGATTCAGTCCTCGTCAGATTTTCTACTTTTTTTCCACTTGCTTTTAAACTAAATCGACAGCCCGACCGGGTCTTGGTTGTAAAGCTGAATGGTACCTGACCATAAAGCTGAGTACATCACTGGTCACTCAGTGATTACTACATTCACATGGAAATACGAAGATGAAAGGATATGTACATGTAAGACTTGGCTGTCTCAAGGTCTCTCCTCTACGCATAATTTAAATCATTTATGCATAATTTTCTGCAATTAAACCTTAAAAATCTCTTCTTAAATTTATTAAACTGAGGTTTCTATGTAACGCATTGAAAATGAAAGGCACTTCAAACAAAACAGTCGTCGTCAAATTTACTGCTTTTGTTCCCCTTTCTTTAGAATAATTAGATTCACGGGCCCACCGAGTCAAGTTGATTTGTCCACGGTCATAAAGATGAGTAGGTCGCTGGTCACTCACTGACTACGATGAAGGCGTTCCCTCAATGAACTTTTCAAAGCTTATTACATCTATCAACGGTCTAAAACGTCAGAGGGGGCATGCAAGACGATCTGATATATCGTCACCGTTGTATAGAAACGAAGGCCACCACCCGTCCCATCAATGGGTGATCCACAGATTTTCCAGACGGATGCAGATCACCGAAATATCCAATCATTCATGAAGGCATACCCCTGCAACACCGTACGATCACCGCGCTACCAAGGTGGACAACTGTGAATCCTCAGCTGCCAATGCATGTGCCTCATTAATTCTCTACTGGTTTCGGTACGTTTGAGGAAGTTTCGTCACCAAAAAATTCATTCTTTTTAATAGGGATTGGTAATTCACGTATAAAACATTCTAAACGCTAAGCACAGATATTAATGTAGAATTGTAGCAGATAGACTGAAGTCTCCATGCAACAAGGGGTCGCTGAAGTCTGTGGACGTCACTGAAATAATTTTGTATATTAAAAAAATGATGAGATATTAGCTGATAAGTAGGAGATATTAGCTATCACTTCGTATAATAGTTTAGTCGACAACCGTACACAAACGATGATCTGTCTTATTTTGAACTTAATGCTGCCATCTACTTGCGTACTTCTTCCTGCAATGAGATATTATCTTCAATATATTTTCGTTTGGGTTATTTTCTACAAAATTATCGTGTGGCGTCTCTCTGTCACTGAAGCGATACTTTTCTTGCCTTTGGTCCAGAGTATTGCGCAGTGCTCGTGTTCGACTTCTTTAAAGGTATGTCTTATTTTTTTTCCCCTAGCAACTTTCTTTTCCTCACCTTTCCTGCTTTCAAATTTCTGCCTAATCTTCCATGATAAAGAATCCAGGTCTTTAGATAGAAAAAGACTCTGAATCTGTGAGTACTCTTTAAGTTGTTTCTGGTAGAAGATTTCTGAAACTTTTTAAAGTTTAGACAAATGTAAATAATAAATGCCCAAAATAAGCAGACTTCAAAGCCATGAGGCTTCGCTTTCTATATTTCTCTCTTCATAGCTGAATGCATGTTTGCTTACATTGGCATACAAACAAGAAGTGGTCTCTATGGTACGTGGTATCTTTGGTTTGTCTTTATTTTCTATCATTTCTTTCCATAAAATGTCATATCCTTCAGGGGTGCTTTTAATTGATCTGTTTTCAGATTAGAGTAATAGTTTTATAGATATGCATATCTGTGTGTGTTAATAATATATTTATCATATCTATCTATATTAAAAACCTCAATTCTTTATAGGAATGTATTCAGCTTTAAAAACCTCTACAAAATTTAATAAATCCATGCTGAAAGAATTACTGCTTCTGTAACTTTGGAAAGAATTAGAGACTTGAAAAGTTATACGGGAAATGTCTTCAGCGTTAAAATAAGTCACAGAATTTGAACTCATGCTACAAAGCTAGTAATTTTGCATTTTGTGATGCTCTAATCGAGAGAATAAGATTTCAAAATTCTAGCAGAAAACTATTTCAGCTTTAAAGTCCGCCGCAAGAATTTTTTTACGGCTAAAAGCTGTTAATTTTGCATGTATATAGTTAAAATGTGTTACAAGTTTAAAAACAATCCATTCTCTAGTCTCAAAGAGAGTGGAGCTCACTGGTTGAGCACTCAAGCAGCACACGGGAAATTCTAAATTTGATTCATTTATGGTCCATGAAAAATGTTGAGAGAGGGAGGGGAATAGGATGTTATAAACAACCTACACTCCAATCCACGAAGAGGATGAGTAGCGCCCTAAATCACCCCCGCCACAAATTGGAGCTCCTATGTTTGAGTTGAGCTGTCCATGGTAAAAACTGAAGTCCTAAGTTTGAGTCTAGTTGTCCATGGGAATTAACGTGCTAAAAGGTTACTGATTTTGAATTTTCCCAAGTTCAACACAAAACTCCAGAATAGTTTCGAAGGAAACATATTCAACTTTGATATACTCCATCGAATTTTGACAAAATCGTGCTAAAAAGCTGCTAATTACTTCAAAATAATTTGGAAGAAAATGTATTCAGCTTTAAAATACTCTATAGAATTTTAACAACTTCGTGCTATAAAGCCACTGCTTTTGCATTCTCAGAAGCTAAGTGCGCAACATTCTCCTAAGGTTCTAGTAATGCGTGCTAAAATGCTACAAATTTTGCGCATATGAAAAGTTAGAGCACAACGATCCAAAATAATTTGCAAGGAAATATGTTATCTTAAAAACACTCCGTAGAATATATTGACAAAAACATGCTCAAAAGCTACAAATTTTGTCTTTTCCCAAGTAATGAAAGGCAGAGTAAAATACGAGAGATCGCGCCTGAGTTCTTGTTTGTAGCCGAGCTCGTTGAGACGAGCGTGCCCCGAGTCAATCACGGCAATGGCTTGCAAAGCCACATTTCCTTCGCTTTCTCCTTCCTGGTACCCCATCGAGAAACTCATTTAAGTAGTACTATTATCAAAAAGCTACAAATCCTCCTCGTCTAAAGTGCAAATTAAATTAACTAAATATTCTAAACAGATTTCTCCATCAACTCAACTACCGTCCCGCGCGTTTATGTACCTCTTCACGTCTGTTTCTTCTCTACAGAAACTACCAAAATAAGCTTTCGAAATTCAGGCCTACTGTTTCTGTTGTTTTCTCCCCCTCTATAGAAGTCTTTTTATTATCTTTCAGATTCCTGGATCTACTCACTTCCGCTGGCATAAGGCGAAGAATTTTTTACTTTAATTTGTATTATTTTTAATATGAGTTGAAGATTCCATGTATACACTTGAAATAATAGATATTTTTATATACGTGTGAAATCGGGAGTGCCTGAGAACCTATCTCTCCTCCTTTCTCCCCCTGTTGGTAATGGAGTCTGATTATTATTTTTATTCAAAGGTTTTCTCTCAGTTGTGCTCTGATCCTTATAAGAGTATACATAGTTGTTTTCTATTTAGACTTTTGTTGCACAAACATAATTTGCTAATTGACCTACAAATTGATCTCATGAACAGCACAAATGTATAAAAAACTAATCACTTCTTTTCTAAATTGACCTCTATATTTCTTCGTCTACCCGTTGCACACACCAAACTATGATACCTTTTATTGTTGGGTTTTCAATTTTTTGGTAACACAAAACCCTTGAAAATGATAAGTTTTCACTTTTCCCAAAGATAAGTTCATTTTTTCCTTTGCAGTAGTGTTAGTACAAATATTTATTTATTGTAGTTAAAATATTTATATTGTTATAATATATATATTTGTAAACACTTTTAGAAATATATATTAATTATAGATATTATATTTTAAAAAATGTACTAAATTTTTAAGATTTATTTTGTAGTAAATTTATATCTAATGTTATTTTTTTTTAAGTAATGGTACTTGTTATATATATTTACAAAGTATTATAATATTCTTGTATTTTTTAAATTTTTAATTATTTTACTAATATGTAAATAATTATATATCTATTTTAAAATTCAAATGTATATTAAAATTTCTCATAAATATAAATATATCACACATTTATTATATATATTTAAATATAACGTTTGTTTATATACTAATGTTTGAACATTCCATGCTAAATGGCTACTTATACTTATCCAATATAGTTAAAAAAAAAAAGACTTCGTGGTTCTACATTGACATGTTTATATTTATTTTAAGCCATATAATTTTTATCCCAACATATAATGCATAGTTCTTATTTACTTAATTTTATAGTTCTTTTATAATTAATAGACACATTTTCTCCTCTTTCAAGATATTGAAATCACAATGATGTCTTTAAGAGAAAATTTTGGTACCCAAAATTCCATAGAAAATAGTTACATATCTTCTGTAATGAAATCAATGTTTAACCAAATTACAAATTGTCAAGATCAAATCTCTCATGATATATACTATAATCAATCTCTCATGATATATACTATAATCTTAAGTTTCAAAATTAGTTAAAAACTATTTCTCTACATTTCTCCAAAACCATAATTTATGTTTCTTTCCATGAGCAAGGATAACTCTTTATGTTGCATGATACATTTTTCATTTTTATATGTTGTCAAATAAATTTATACACTTAGATTCATAACAACTTGTCTCGAAATATCAAAAATTATGAACAACTTGTGAATTGTGGATTGAATTTGCTACTTGTTCAAATTCTAATAGGTTTTCAAGTGAAAGTGGATTTTCTCGAGGAAGAGGTGGGGTAGGTTTTCTAAAGGTCATTATATTTTGGTAGAGCTATTGTCTCAAGGAATTATGTGGTAGAGGTATTGTCTCAAGGAATTATGTTGCAAAAAAATCAATTAGAGATGGATAAAAGTACAAAGTTGTGTCACATTTTATGAAGGAAATAGCCAACGTTGATCTAACTTTTAAACTTGAATCACTAAAAAGTGATATGTTTTGAATTTTGAAATGATGTAAACTAATGAAATATTTATATAGTAATTTTATTTTATTTTCCTTCAATTTTTTTGTGTATTTATAAATTGAAGCTTTATGCATGCATATACCTTTTCCAATTTTGATATAGAAAAAAATTTATATCATCTTATCTTGATATAGATTCTTGTATCTATATTTTTTTTAATTTTTTTTAATAAGTTTTACTATTTTTCCTTCACATGGTAATCAACCTAATGTTTTGTGTTGATAACCTACATTTAGTAAAAATAAAAAGGAAAATATAAATAATAATTAAATTATTAAAATATATACATTTTTGAAAACTAAACTTATGGATCTACAAAAGGGTTTTTTTTATATTTTAGAAAAAAATGTTTTTTACACACGCAGAAGTTGTTGAAACATCAAAATTTTCAAATAATTTTAGTTTTTCAGTAAATTGGATCAAAGTGGTGCTAAATATGCATTTAGGCAACAATTTTAGTTGGAAAATTTGTGGATGAATATAACTTATTACAAGATCACATGCTTGACATAAATTAAGTTTTAGTTAAAATAACTTAAATTCACTTGTGTTGATAAGCTGGCCAAAAGTGTGACACTCCTTCCAATGTCTTTTTTATATAAATTTTAATTATTCAATTCATTTGCAAAATGCAAAATAAATTTAGTTGGATTTTTTAAAATTCTCACTACTATACCACATTTATAACTCTTATACTTTCCATTGGTGTACCCATTGCACATGAAGGTGTGATTGCTAGTTATACCATTCACCTAGAAATACGAAGATGAAACAATATGGACATGTGATACGTTGGTACCTCCATGCCACCGATCTACATTAGATCTTGATTGGAAAGTTGATTATTTATTCAATCTTGAAGATAAGGAGTGGTATTTAAAGTTGATTAACTATTCAATTTTGAAGATAAGTAGCTATATTTAATTTTTAAATTAATGATGAAAAATTATTTGAAATTATGTAGAATTACATTGTTATTATTTGATGCTTATTGTAAATGTCACTTGTTTATCTATAAGAGAAATCATGTTCATTTTTTAGGATGTTTAATTCATCACATTTTTTATGAGAGGGAGATGAATGTAGACTTGTGCACCACATTCTAATAAGATAACGAGATCAATCAATATATTCTAATAAGATAGATAACAATATCTGTCATATATTGGTTGTCTAGATCAATAGAGGGATAATGTTCAACATTCTAATAATAAAAAAAATACAATAAAAATTACATCCATAATTGTTGAGGTTCAATTAAAGTGAGTTTTAAATGAGTTTACTTCAATTGCATCAAGTTAACACATGGGTTGTCTAATGGCACACCATGGTAGCAATGGCTTCAATTAGAGCCCGTATAAACCTTCTTAGAAGTTTTTTATTTTAAAGGTGGGGTTGAAAAATGTTTTAGGACTTTTTGTCTATTAACACAACGAGAGACCCCCTTCTAGACTAAATCATTTTCTTCTCTTTTAATAACATTTCTAACTGTTCTTCTCTTATTTTCAAATTTTATTGTATGCTTTTTCTTTACTCATTTTTTATGTGTTTAAAAAAATAAAAAATTAAATTAAATTTATCTATATTTAAAAAATAAATATTTGTAATGTTTCTCTAAACTGTATATTATTTTTAGTTAAAAATCCTTTTTAAATCATAATTTTTTAAAATATTTATCAAAATAATTAAATATATACTTAAAATAATAAAAAATATAATATAATAAAGTTAATAAATACCTAAAATAAAATTAGTTAAAAAATCATAAAGAAATAAAATTGAAAAATTCATATTCTAAACAATTCAAGTTATAAAATATAAATATATGAAATGATAAAATATATGGTAAATTTATAAAGGTAAAAAAAAATTATTATATTAGCAAATTCAAAATTATATATTATACAATTCTATAAATTTAATATATAGATTAATTGATCTAAAAATGATAATTTATTTATTTAGTGTTTAAACATAATTTTTAACCTTTTAATTTAATTATGAAAAATGATTATGTATTTTGTTTAGAGTTTAAAATTATTATTTATTTATTAGTTTTTTTTTTAAATTATTTAAAATTTACCTATACAATTGATTAAAATTTAGAACTTAAGAAAAAAGCTTCTAGATATGGTTGGTTAAGGTAGAGATGTTTCAATTCAAAATTTGAAAAAAATAGTAAAATATTGGATTAGAGATGTTTCTTTCAAAAAATGACAAACCTAGTAAAATATTTAGACGAAATAGTTTTTGATAAAAGGGTAAAACGGGTTTTACAGGGACCCAAAACCACAAAGTTTACAAAACAGAGGAGAGGACTAAGAAGTCCAACCACAAAAACCAGCTGCCCAAGAAAAGATCAGCAGCAACCAACCGAACTAAACCAAAAAGGACAAAACAGAGGATATAAACCCCAGCCATTACTTCAGAGTCTTGAGGATAGACTATGTCTTGCATATCATTGACACCCTTTTTAAAAGTTTGAATCGTCCTAGAAGTAGGGGGGACCTTGCGCTTCATGTTGTCTCTAGTTCTTTTGGAAATGCACGTGTCTGTGTCCTGGCTTTTGTCCTCTGTTTCCTCCAGATCCACCACCAGAGATCCCTGCTAGGTTTTATCGAGCTTCTCACCCATAGCATTAATGATAATGGCATTATGTCTAGCCATTCTATTGTTTTGCTCGGTGACGGTCTTGATGGTGTTCATTATATAATCAACCTTGGAATCAATGTTTGTTACTGTTACCTTGGACCCCCCGTCCACATCTTTCTTTTCAATCTCAGCAATTTTGGCAACCATATCTTCAATTTTGCTTTGAAGGGCCTAGTTTTTTATTTTCAACTCATTGATTTCAGTGAAAGTCCAATCCACGAGTTTGGAGTGGGACTCAGAATTGGCTTTGGCTAGGTTCAGAAAATCCAGAGAGGGCTCATCATCGGTATTACGAACAGTTTTCTCAGTCTTAGGGTTAACAGGGGAGTCATCATTAGCATGTTTGACTGACAAAGGTTTAGAATTAACCACAGTTTTGTTGGCATCAGACTCCTCCAAATCAAAAGATTCTTCAGAATAGGAAACAAGACTTTTATCTTGGGGTTTCTTATGAATGTGGCTGTTCAAAAGGGAGGGGCTAACAAGCTCAAGCTTGATGCGCGCTTTACCAGAAAGGGGAGTAGGGTTATTTTTCCCAGAAGGGCCAGCATGCAAGTTTCTAGCCAAACTAGGGTTACGAAGATACTTGGAGCCACTGGGCTCCGTGTCGTCACTCTAAGCGTCGGGAGTGGTATCCAGGATAGTGGGGGCAGGCATGTTTTGGAAATGCTCGACAATCAATCTTATTAACCCCGTATGCAAGATAAGAAATCTATTGGGGTTTTTCTTATTATCCTCCAAGCTTTTCTTCAAGGAATAGAAAAAATAATAGGGAAGAGATATCCTAACCTTATGGTGAAAGTGGTTGAGAAGAACAAAGTGGTAGCCATAAACTCTATTGACCTTTCTAATAGATGTTATTACTCAATTTTATAAAAAAGTCATATTTATGATAAATGGAAAAAGTTTTACCCTTACATTTATTGCATATGTGTGTGTGTTTTCTATGAAAATAGATCTATATTTGTGATGTGTGTGAAAGTGAAAGAAAAATAGAAAAAAAAAAAAAAAAATCAATCATATAACCATATAATTTCTTTATTTCATCATTATACAAAAGAAAAAATTTTAAAAATATCATATGACTTTTCTTGTGATAGTTATGACTTGGTACAAATTTAAATTCTCACACTTTCAATCAGTCATTGTACAGCAATAATCCAAAGGTCCCACGCATCCGTGGAGACCTAGATTGGACATAAAACACCATATGCTGAAGGATCCAAACAATTGACCTCAAGGATCGCTTTGACATCCATACCACCCCCTCTATGAAAATATCAATAACATATCATGAATGATATGAAGGAGAGCAGGTTTCTAAACATCAACTGTACAAGGGCATCCCTCTTTTCCGAATTGTATCGATTAGATATTTTTGATATACTAAATTACCCTAATAGAAAGTACTATCCTACTATATTCATAAAAAAAAAAAAAACAATTTTCTTTAAAGAAACATAATCTCGTAAAATTCAATCATCATTCACTTAAGAACCCAAGAACTCCCCTTTGAAAGCTCTTCAACAATATCCATTACACAAAATGATACAATTACTAGTTTATTTTCTCACTCTTATAATAAGATTTAAACCCAAGACAGTCAGATCATTATGAGTTGTATATAATTCTACGATTTTAGTGCAATTTTAATAAAATTAAAGGAAAGAATGAAAGCAGGCTGAATTTTTTAAATTTCTAGTTGTTTGTAGGTATTAATAATTATTAATAATAATTTCAATTTTTATTTGAAGATATGGTATAAGAGCAGGATTACAGCTATTCATTTCTATGGCTTTGAATCAAAGCTCACCTGTGCTATTTATTCTTGGCTTTCATGGACATTGCAGGAATTTTACGCAACATTAGGTAATTTCTTGAAGAAAACAAGTGATTTTGCCTTCTCCGCAAGCCTACTTCATCCCCTGCAACTTCTGAGAACTTGGGGAACAACAACTGTGTAGAGAATTGAAAAGAAAAGCAGTATGAAGTACAATTCCTTACTCTTTATTCCTTACGGAGGATCAACTTTTCTTCCAACCCTCCTCCTTTTGCTGTTTGTAATCAATTTTCCTTCAGTCATATGTGGCTACACAAGGCACACCTGCAGTGATTCCACAAACTTGAATCTAGTTATCCAAGATCTGTATAATAATGCACCTAAAAGTTCACCTGGGTTTAACACTTCTTCCCGCGGCCAATCTCCCAATAAAGTCTATGGTCTGCTCCAGTGTACTGGGAATGTATCCCCTCTGAATTGCTCAAACTGTGTGCTGGAAGCGAATAAGACTATTCAAAATGTTTGCGCCAACGACATAAGTGGTCTAATCTGGTTTGATGACTGCTTCCTGCGCTACGGCAAGTCTAATTTCATTTCAATTCTCGATGCTAGCGGTGAAAATTATGTGAGCCAGTATGATGCTGCAGGCAACAATTCGCTCGAATTTTTTAAGCCCGCAGTTATCATCTTTCTCTCAAATCTGTCAAACGAAGCTTATATCCCTGCCAATAAGGGATTCGCTGCTGCATCAGTCTATTATTATACAGGAACGATATATGGTTTAGTTCAGTGTTGGGAAGATATATCGATACCAGATTGCGAAACATGCTTGGTTAACGCAAGAAAACAGATGGAGGATATTTATCCCACAAAAATAGGAGCCCGGGTCCTGTACGGAAGTTGCATGATAAGATATGAAATATACAAATTTTTGGAGTCTGCTCAGGAGCCCTCTCCGTCCCCTGAGGGATCCCCTCCAAATACTTCCACACCTTTCTCTCCAAATAAAGTCAACGTAACTTCTTTGACAACAAAAAAAAGTATGAGCCACTTCCCTCTCTTAACTTTTTTTTAATTTTAATGTTTTTTATTCTTCTTCATTAGTCCTCGTTTTTGGTCTTTCTTTCCTTGTTTTTCAAAGGTCTGTAACGTATTTTTAATAAAATAAGATCCAAAACTTTCATCTAATTCATTTAAAACTACATGTTAATATGTATATAATTTATTTTAAGTTGTAGTTATCTTGGTATTTGCTAACATGGCTTGAATTTATAATTTATTGTTAAAATTATCCAAATAAAATATTATTGTATTTACTCTGCAGAAAAGTTTTCCAAAACATTATCTATGGTATTGGGGCTTGCGGGATGTGTCATTTTGGTGTTACTTATTTGTCTAATTGTATGGAGAAAACTAGTTAAATTTGACAATTTTTGGAAGCGAATACCTATTGCTACTCACAATGAAGGTGCTCTTCCTAAAATCCATTTGTAGTTTTTGATTTTCTCTTCTTGTTGATTTATTGTAATAAATTCTCTTTAAGTCTGCCCACGTTTCTTTGATTGCTTTCTAATGTAGTAGAAAGGCATGGATTTTCACCTGGGTTACTTATGGAAGAGCAAAAGTTTCTCTTCAGCTTAGAAATGTTGGCAGAAGCTACAGAAAATTTTCATGACAACAAGAAGCTTGGAGAGGGAGGTTTTGGTGAGGTATACAAGGTGAGTTGACAACTTATTCTTAGCATGAAGTAAAGTTTGTTCAACAAAATATCAATAACTTTAAATCTATATTTTATGTTTTAGGGAAAAACAAGAGATGGAAATGAGATAGCAGTGAAAAAACTTTCTGCCAAATCTATACAAGGAAAGAAAGAATTTATGAATGAAGTGAAATTGATGGCCAATGTTCAGCACCGAAACCTTCCAAGATTGCTAGGATGTTGTGTGGAGGGAAATGAAAGGTTGCTTGTTTATGAGTATTTTCCCAACAAGAGCTTGGACACATTTCTCTTTGGTAAGTTACTACTCAACCTTAATTTGCTTTAGAAAAGATGAACAATTGACTAATGTTTTTAGAATTGAGATTACAGATTCAGAGAAGTGCAAAGAGCTAGATTGGCAAAAGCGCTATAACATCATCGTTGGAATTGCATGTGGGCTTCTCTACCTTCATGAGGATTCACAATTATGAATCATTCATAGAGATATTAAAACAAACAACATTTTGCTTGACCACAAACTCAATCCAAAGATCGCTGACTTTGGTTTAGCCAGACTTTTCCCTGGAGATGAGACACATATTCATACAACAATTGCAGGCACATTGTAAGCATCATGATAATAATGTGATTTGTGTGCTTGTGAGTTTAGAAAGATTGTGATTAAGCATTTAAAATTGAATTTGTTTCTTTCAAATAAATATAACTATGCACACTTTTTTTCATTTTAAAATAATTTAGTTTCTTTGGGAAATATAAATATTTAAGAAAAAATTAAAGCTTTACTATCTTTTAATTTAGATTTAAATATACAAGAACACATCAACACAAGGTGTTTAATTATTGACTTCACTTCTCTAGTATTCATATAAATTTTATAATTCATATTTTTCGAAGTTAATATTGAAACCATACAATATCAATTACTTAACAATTCAGTATCTCCTCTAATATTATGTTAAGTTTATGTAATAAACACTTGTTAAAAAAAATTAAAATATAATAAAATGTGGAACTGTCCTAAATTTATTTTCTAACTTTAAAAATGGTTAAAAATTAATGAACACCTCACTTATATTTTTTCTATTTTAAAATATATTAATTTTTAATTAAATATAATTCTGAATTATTATTAACATTTATAATTTACCGTACTAGATTTCATCTTCAATCTATTGTTCTTTATAGTTATTTATAAGCATTAATAACAATTTCTATATCAATGCAGTGGTTACATGGCTCCAGAGTATGCAATGGAAGGGCATCTGTCAGTTAAAGTAGATGTTTACAGTTTTGGAGTGGTTCTGCTTGAGATCATCAGTGGGAGGAAAAAAAATAACTTTCATCTTCCATACGATATGCATAACCTGGTAGAATGGGTAAGATTCCGAATTTCCTGCTACCTATTCGTCTCAATTGTTACTTTTTAATGTTCGGCAGCCAGATTCTTGAGATTTAATGATATGTGATGCGCAGGCATGGAAACTATTCAATGGAGGAAATGGACTGAATGTAGTAGATTCGAAAGCATCAGGAGTCGTTGAGGAGCAAGCCTTGAGATGCATTCATGTTGGGCTTTTGTGTGTGCAAGCTAATGCAACACTTCGTCCAACTATGTCTACTGTCATTATGATGATATCTGGCAGGGTTGATAAATTGCCAAATCCTTCAAAGCCTGTTTTTATAGATAATAGCGAGAGCCATGCTTCAAATTCAAAATCAGAGTCAAACTTAGGGATTGAAGAGAATGAGGGGGGAACAACATCGCAGATATCTGGGAAAGCTATGTGGTCATCTTCATCAGGGATTCATTCAGTAAATGAAACTTCCGTTACTGAAATAGAATCTAGGTCAATTCAACTACTGGAAATCACCAGGTCAACTACTGGAAATCACCAGGTTGCTTCTTAGAATATCGGTAGTCTGACCACAACCATTCGTAAAGCTCTTTTCTCGAAGAGTTGAATTTGCAGCCAAAAAGTTGTTCAGAAAAATTAGTAACCTTTTAGAGGGACTAATTGTGATAGAAGGGTTGTTGAACGATTATTAACGAGTAGGAGAACAAAATAAGCATGTGAATGTGGTTGTGGTTGTCTCGTACTGGTTGTTATTGTTTGAAATATGGTTTTGCCATAACACTATGAATCCCTGCACATCGAAGTAGATGTGAAAGTGGATTGCTTTTCCAATAATAAATATTTATAGGTGTTCGGTATTTTAAGAGATTTTTTTGGTTTAAAGGGTGTTTGTATATTAAGTCATTATTTTGTTTCAAAATTGTTACAAGGTTTGGGAGGCTTAAAAAGGTGGATTCATTTAATAGTGAGGATCATATATTCATGTAAATTCAGCTTGTTATTCAATTCCTACCGTCACATATCTCCAAAGTTTCATCCCTATCATCACATATCTCCAAAGTTTCATCCATGATCTCCCATATTTACCATTATTCTCCTTTATCAGTTTCATGATTCATCCATCATCTCACATATCTACTATTATTCTCCTTTATCAAATCTATGAGCATAGACTTATCCTAAATAAATTTTGTAGTCATAGAATGACCTTAGAATACTTTAATTTTAAATTTTAAAATTTTCACTTAGTTAACTATTGCACTAGCCATTATGAGCGAACATAACACATGGTATGTTGATTTGTGTATATTTAAAGTCATTCCCTCATTCTTTGAAATCATCCAATATCATCTAAGAATCAACTAAGTGTATCAAGATTTTGACTTTGCAAAACGAATAAAATGAATTTATTGCATAATCATCCCAGGTACTCGCTAAATATGCACTTGAACCATAGAAACGACACATCTAGAGGTTGAGGAAAAATTGACCATTTTGTTTTGCTAATTTTCCTAATTGAGAGGTTATAGTGTACCTAGGATAATATGACTTAAAAATCTTATAAGAATCATTGAAATGCACCTTTAATTTTGCACCAAAAAGGTAAAGATGCTTTTACTAAAATATATATTTTTATTTGCATTTGGTAAGTTTTTTTTATAAATTAATGCCCATCGAAATAGTTTGCAGTCATCCAACTCCCTCTACATCTCCAGTTGTTGCAGCCTTGCAAGCGAGTAGAAGTTCAGGTCATAGCTGAATATGGCTCGATCGTTGAGGGTTAAGCATAGTGAGGTGTGGTTGCGTGAGTAGTATCTTCTGCCATCCACGATCACCAAGATTCAAGCATCTCAGGTGGCTCAAACTGCCAACTTTTGCAAGACTGCAAGTAGATCATTTCAACTTTCTGAACATCACCCGTTGGCAGCTGTTCTAGGCAGGCAGTATTCTTTTTTATTTAAATTTTCTTTTAGTTTAGGTTTTTAAAAAAAAAATCTTCTAGAAAACTTTATACATTCATTTTAAATTTTTTAATGATAAACATTTTTAAATATTAAACATTATTTTATTTAGATTAATTTTTTATTAAAAATTTAACATTTAATATATTTGAATTTAATATTATTTTATTTTATTTTGATTTTATCTGTTTATAATTTATTTAATTTTATTGCCATCATAGGTATTACATTAAAATTCACTTCTAGTTCTAGTTCTATGAGCTGACCCCATTTCAAAACAAACCAAAACTCATCTTTTGGAAATATGTTGAAATGGTATAGTAGCTTTCAAGGTGGTGGGGGTTATGTTTGGATTTGTAGTGCATTTGATGTTAGGTATTCAAGTAGTGGGCGTGATGTTAGGTATTCAAGCTCATATAGTCAAATAAAAGGCCATTTGTGACACATCCTTGGCTTAGGCATCAAAGCTTGCCCAAATAAAAATGGTGTACCCATTTCACAAGCACAAGTCATAGCATTTATTAATGAGCAAGAAATAGATGATCAAGCAACAAGTCATAAATTAAATCGTCATTTGTTAAAGAAGGGATCTCGAAGAATGAAGCCCCCTACATTGCCTTCTAATCTTCAACCTATAGAAAACCACCCATTTTTGTCGACACCTAACAAACAACCTATGGCCTTTTAAGAGATCAAAGAGACCGTTGGAAATGACATTTTAAAACAAGTTTTGAAAGATTTCCAATTAACACATAGCAAGATGTCTATATGTGAATGGATTGGCATTCAATGCTCTCCGCTTACCATATTGGCAACAAATGATGAAAGCAATTAATGAGGCTCCAAAAGGGCCCAAGGGCTCGAGTTTTGAAAAGGTGTGTAACATCTTATTGGAAAAAGAGGTGGCATTCATAGAGGAGTCAATGAAGCCCATTAAGGATTCATGAGTTGAAATAGGGGTATCCATCATTTCTGTTGGACGAATAGATGCGAGAAATCGACCATTGAACAAGGTTATTGCAATTTCTCCTAAAGGGGCAATGTTTTTTAGAGTAGTGGATTGTGAAGGGAAGGTGAATGATGGTGTATTTATTGCTAACATTCTTATGACACCCATTGAGGATGTGAGCCCTCAGATTGTTGTACAAGTCATAACAAATAATGTCAACATTGTAGAGCGGATGGGTTATTGGTTAAAGATCGTTACACACATTTTATGGACAATTTGTGTTGTCCACTCTGTCAACCTTATGCTACAAAAAATTGGCACCAAAATTAATTGTCAAACAAGTGTTTGTTGAAACCAAAGAGATCCAAATGTTTGTCACCAACCACTATATGTTACAAGGCATATTCATAACATTTTCAAAATTGTGACTATTAAAGGAAAATGAAGAGATAAGATTTATTTTAGTAAATATGTTTCACTTTAGTAAACTTTTTAATTTTATTTTATTTACATTTTGTAAAAAAAAATTTAAAAATTTTGATTTTCAAACATCATGTTGCAATCCATTTTTCCCCCAACATAATTGACTTGAGAGAACTTATGAAGGTTCATGAGGCTCTTTCTAACAATGTCATCAGCCCAAATTAGTCCATATGGAGGCAATCTAGCATTACAAGGGCAACAAATATTAAGCAAATGATCCTAGATGACATTTGGTTGGATCATGTTGAATGTCTCCTCAATTTCACTAAGCCCATATTGAATATGATCTATTATACTAACATGGATAGGTCTTGTTTGAGTGAGATATATTATTATATCAACTCGATTGAGAAGATGAAAGCCATCATAAATACAAAAGAGTGAGATCCTTAAGAAACTTTCTTCAAACAACTATACAAAATTATTGAAGAAAGATGGAACAAAATTACTACTATGGTACATTTTTTTTCCTTTGCATTGAATCCCAAATATTATAGTGTTAGAGTTATTTTTTGTGTCAACAATAATTGTCCCAAATAGAGATGTTGAAGTCAATCAAGGGTACAAGGTAGCACTTTGCGGACTCTTCATTGATTGTGACATGTAGGATGCAATAAGGATTGAGTTCATGGATTTTGTATTCTCCAATAGCTTTAGCATTGATGCTCATAGTTGCTAGCATTTCCATGGCCAATTATTCACACACCTACAACCTCTTGTGATCTTATTGTTATCCCAAGTAAATAACAAGAAAGAACAAGGATCTAGGTACACAAGCAACTCAAATAATAAACTCAAATCTTTTTGCTGCTCTTGAAGACAGAAGAAATGAGACCTAATGAGGAAACAATAGAAAAAAAAATACAACAAAATGTGTCCACAACATTGGTCTCACTGATAGCACAAGATTTCTCATCAAATTCAAAGAAACACAAATCACAAACAATAGAAAATCCATCAAAGGAACAAACAAACCACCACACAGGTACACTCTCATTCCACTAAAATCAGACGCAAGCAATTGCCAAAAGGCAGCAAAAAAACTAGACCTTTGCCAAACAACACTAGAAAGCAAGATTTAATAGTGCAAGACAAGACACCTTCAGGTATGAAATAGATCTGGACACAAAAGTTGCACAAGGAATGATCACATGAGGAAGAGCACCTTCTTGTGGAACTAAATCATTAAGAAAGGACGTGACAAGAACAATAACCTAGAAAAATCTGAAATGTGTCATAATATGGGAGCGCAAAAAGTTCTATTTCTAAAATGTGTCATAATATGGAGAAGTGGATAAATGGAGAAAATTATGTTAATTGGAAATTTAAGTTGTGGACAATATTGGAAGCTTATAATTTGCAGTCAATTGTGAGTGGGGATGAGTCCAAGCTCACTGATCCTGCTCCGTTCCAGATTGGGATAAACGGGAAATGAAAGCAAAGGTGTTGCTACAAATGTCTGTAAAGGACAATATAATTCCACACATCAGAGATTGTAAGACATCCAAAGAAACATGAGATGTGCTCAAAGGTTTGTATGAAACAACAAACTCAAACAAGATCTTATTTTTGAAAAGCAAGCTTTTATATATAAAGATGGAAAGACATGAAAATATAAGCAACTTTATTTCCTGTGTCAAAGATCTAAGTGATAAGTTAGGGGATATTCGTGAAAAAGTATCTAGTACTGACTTGGTAACCATCACATTAACAGGTTTAGTGGAAGATTATCGAGTCTTTATTTCAAGTCTTTCAGCTAGAGAAAATCCCCCTACGTTTGATGAATTGATAGGAATTCTGCTACCAGAAGAAGAGAGGATGAAGAACTTTGATCCAAGCACTCATAGTTCAGATTTGGCATTAGTAGCCAAAGGTAAACAGCCATATAGAGGTAAACCACGGGACAAGAACAAAGGAAGTAAGTATCAAGTAGTACAGAAAGGTATGACACAATCCAAATTTGATACTCATGATAAGACAAATGATGAATGTTATTATTGTGGCAAGCCTGGTCATCACTCTAAAAATTGTTATAAAAGGAAATATCATGAGTCCAAATAAAGAAACAAAAAGCCTAATGGAAATTTGGTGGACCAAGACTCCTCAATTAGTGATGGATTTAAAAATCTTTTGTTTGTTTCTGATGCTGCATTGTCTGTTGATATTGAATCTTAATGATTTAATGTTGCTTCAAAGGAAAACAATGGTTGAAGGTCTTCCAGTTATGAGGGATAGTCATATTGAATGTGAAGCATGTGCTTTGGGTAAACAACATAGAGAGGAGTTTCCTATTCATAAAGAGAAAAGACCAAAGGAAATACTTTAATTAATGCACTCTGATGTATGCGGACCTATGCAAACTAGATCACTCGGTGGTGCATGGTACTTTCCTATATTTGTTGATGATAGATCTAGGTATACTTGGGTCTATTTTATAAGAAAGAAAAGTGATGTTTTTTAGTACTTTAAAGAATTCACAACTATGGTTGAAAAACACACAGGAAAATGCATAAAAATACTCAGATCTGATCAGGGTGGAGAATATACATCAGGAGCATTCAATCAATATTCTAAAAGCAATGGGATCCTTCAGCAATTTACAGTGCCACAAACATCTCAGCAAAATGGAATTTCTAAGAGAAAGAACAAGACACTGGTGGAATATGCTCATAGCATGCTTCAAGGTAAAAATATTTCTAATGGTTTTTGGGCTAAAGCCATTAATACTACTGTTTATTTAAAGAATAGGAGTCCAACCAAATGTTTAGATTGTAAAACTCCTTTTGAAGCATTCCATGGTTACAGACCACAAGTTAGTCATTTAAGAATATTTGGATGCAAGGCATTTGCTCATGTTCCAAAGGATGAGAGAAGAAAACTTGATGCAAAATCAAATAAGTGCATATTTATTGGTTATTGTGATGATCAGAAAGCATACAAGTTGTTTGATCCCAATTCACATAAATTGCTTGAAAGTAGAGATGTGGTGTTTCATGAGAATGCAGATGAAGGTAATAATACTGGTAAATGGCATGTTTCTTTTGATAATGATGATCATGTCAAAATAGATACAAGGGTTGAACAGGAACAGGAACAAGAACATGTACAGGTTCAAGAGCAAGGTGAAATTAGCATAGACACTTAAAGCAGCTATGGCACACCAAGAAGAGGGGAAGATACACTACAAAGCAATAAAACACTAAGGAGGTCATCATGTCAAATTCAGCCACCTATAAGGTATAAAGATTATGCATTGATGACTCATGTAATGAATGTTGTAGAACCTTCAAATTATGAAGAAGCTAAAGGATATAAAGAATGGAGAGATGCAATGAATGAAGAATATAACTCTATAATGAAGAATGAAACATGGGAATTAACAGAACTGCCTGAGAATAAAGTTCCCATAGGATGCAAATGGTTGTACAAATCCAAGTTTAATGCAGATGGTAGTATTTATAAGTATAAAGCTAGATTGGTTGCTAAAGGCTATTCACAAAAAGAATGAAGAAACTTTTTCCCTTGTAGCCAAATTGAATAACATTAGATTGATGGTTGCATTAGCAACTAAACATGATTGAAAACTTCATCAACTAGATGTGAAATCTACTTTTCTAAATGGTGTGTTGAAAGAAGAAGTTTATTTGGTGCAGCTTGAAGGATTTGTATAGGAAGGTAAGGAGCATCTTGTTTGTAAATTGAAGAAAGCCTTATATGGTTTGAAGCAGGCGCCGAGGTCATGGTATGAAAAAATTGATTCTTTCTTTTGTCAAGAAGGTTTTGTGAAAAGCACAAGTGATCCTAATCTGTATATAAAGAAAGATGAAACAGAGAATGTTGCTTTAATATCTTTATATGTGGATGATCTCGTTATAATAGGGAGTGCATTCACGTTGATTGATGAAATCAAGAGCCAGTTATCACAGGTATTTGAGATGGACCTTGGTGAACTACATTATTGTCTGGGTCTTGAACTTTGAAGGGATTCTGGTAAGACACTGATCACACAAAGAAAATACAGAAGAGATATTCTTAAAAGGTTCAATATGAGTGAATGCAAACCAATGTCTACTCCTTTAAATAAGAATGCTAAGTTGTATAATGATGATGGAACTAAAGAGGTGGATGGTACTTTGTATCATCAGCTGGTGGGAAGTTTAAATTACCTCACCACTACAAGGCCAGATATAGCATATTCTATAAGAATCCTTAGTCAGTTCATGGATAAGCCTTGCGAAAGCCACTGGAGAGCAGTAAAGAATGTTCTTCATTACCTGAAAGGAACAATAAATTTTGGTATTATGTATATTGATGAATGTGATGTTGAGTTGGCAGGTTTTTCTGATTTGGACTGGGCTGGAAATCCTGATGACAGAAAGTCAACATCAGGATATGCATTCAATATTGGATCAGGGGTCGTGTCATGGAGCAACAAGAAACAACCAACTGTTTCTTTGTCATGAACATAAGCTGAATACAAAGCCTTGACCAGTGCAACCTGTGAAGCCATTTGGTTGAGATGAATTCTTGAAGATGTAGGAGAAGAAAAAATAAAGCCAACTATCTTCAAGTCTAATAATCAAAGCTCTATTAAATTGGCACACAACCCAATTTATCATGCCAGAACAAAACATATTGAAATTCATCATCACTTTGTAAGAGAAAAGATACTGTCAAAAGAAATTGACTTGGTATATTGTCATACAAGTGAAAATGTGCCTGACATCTTTACCAAGCCTCTTGGAAAGATGAACATTGAAGAATGTAAGAAGCAATTAGGTGTGGTAGATAATCCATTTGTCCATTAAGGGGAGATATTGGAATAATGAAGAAATGGTCTTGTAGTTAGTATATGTGAGTTGTTTCTTAGCTGTTAGTAGTTGGTGTCTATTATTCTAAGTATATTAGATCCGGTTTTGTAGGTTCTAGATTGTCTGTGAGTTTCCTATATATCTATAATGTTTGTCTAACCATTTATGCAATAAAGTGTGATCTCATTGTGCTCATCTTGTGTGTTTTATCTCTTCAATTATTTCAAAGTATGTTGGAATAATGAAGAAATGGTCTCGTAGTTAGTATATGTGAGTTGTTTCTTAGATGTTAGTAGTTGGTGTCTAATATTAGTATATTAGATCTATTTTTTTAGGTTCTAGATTTTCTATGAGTTTCCTATATATTTGTAATGTTTGTCTAAGAATTTATGCAATAAAGTGTGATCTCATTGTGCTCATCTTGTGTGTTTCATCTCTTCAATTATTTCTAAGTTGGTATCAAAGCTGAGGAAAGGAGATCACAGATTTGTGGTGATCTGTGGAAAGCTTGAGATCACCTCTATGAGAAATCGAGCTTCATTGCTGCTGCGTGAGTGTGAGACCTACTTGCATCATCCAAAGGAGATCATTGAGTTGCCTAGTGGTGACAGTAGTTGGAAAAGGGAGGAGCTAAGGTAATTTGTTTGCAGAATTTTTTTGTTATGGAAAATCCTCTAGTTGATTCCTATTTGAATGAATCTACAAAGCTTGATGGTGAAAATTATGTTAACTAGAAATTTAAGTTGAGGATAATATTGGAAGCTTATAATTTGTGGTCAATTGTGAGTGGGGATGAGTCCAAGCTCAATGATCCTACCTCTGTTCTAGATTGGGATGAACGGGAAATGAAAGCAAAGGTGCTGCTACGAAGGTCTGTAAAGGACAATATAATTCTGCACATCAGAGATTGTAAGACATCCAAAGAAACATGGGATGTGCTCAAAGGTTTGTATGAAACAACAAACTCAAACAGGATCTTATTTTTGAAAAGCAATCTTTTATATATATGGATGGAAAGACGTGAAAATATAAGCAGCTCTATTTCCCATGTCAAAGATCTAAGTGATAACTTAGGCGATATTGGTGAAAAAGTATCTAGTACTAACTTGGTAACCATCACATTAAAAGGTTTAGTGGAAGATTATCAAGTCTTTATTTCAAGTCTTTCAGCTAGAGAAAAGCCCCCTACGTCTAATGAATTGACAAGAATTTTGCTACAAGAAGAGAGGATGAAGAACTTTTATCCGGGCGCTCATAGTTCAGATTTGGCATTAGTAGCCAAAGGTAAATAGCCATATAGAGGTAAACCATGGGACAAGAACAAAGGAAGTAAGTTTCAAGCAGTACAGAAAGGTATGACACAATCCAGATTTGATACTCATGATAAGAGAAATGATGAATGTTATTATTGTGGCAAACCTGGTCATCACTCTAAAAATTGTTATAAAAGGAAATATCATGAGTCCAAACAAACAAACAGAAATCATAATGGAAATTTTGTGGACCAAGACTCCTCAATTAGTGATGGATTTAAAAATCTTAAGTTGTTTGTTTCTGATGTTGCATTGTCTGCTGATACTGATGACACGAATGCTTGGTTTATTTATTCTGGTGCTTCAATTCATATGTCTTGTAACAAAGATTGGTTTGATTCATATTGTGAGAACATTGATGATACCCACATCTATCTAGGTGATAATAGATCACATAAAGTTCAAGGTTATGGAGTAGTAGGTGTGAATTTTCCTAACGGACAAGTGAAACAAATCCATAACGTGATGTATGTTCCTGGCATCAAAAAGAATCTAATATCTGTTTCTACTATTGTTGATCAAGACCTAAAGGTGGAATTTATTAAGTCAGAGTGTTTTGTTAAGGACACTCAAGATCACTACAAGGTCATTGCAATAGGTACCAGATTTGGAGGTCTGTATAAGCTTGATGTGACCAGGAAAGGACATCAGGCATTGGCATCTACAACACTACAAACAGGAGAGCTATGGCATCAAAGGTATGGACATTTGAATCTTAATGATTTAATGTTGCTTCAAAGGAAAACAATGGTTGAAGGTCTTCCAGTTATGAAGGATAGTCATATTGAATGTGAAGCATTTGCTTTGGGTAAACAACATAGAGAGGAGTTTCCTATTCATAAAGAGAAAAGACCAAAGGAAATACTTTAATTAATTCACTTTGATGTATGAGGACCTATGCAAACTAGATCACTCGGTGGTACAAGGTACTTTCCTATATTTGTTGATGATAGATCTAGGTATACTTGGGTCTATTTTATAAGAAAGAAAAGTGATGTTTTTGGGTACTTTAAAGAATTCAGAACTATGGTTGAAAAACGGACAGGAAAATGCATAAAAATACTTAGATCTGATCAAGGTGGAGAATATACATTAGAAGCATTCAGTCAATATTGTAAAAGCAATGGGATGCTTCAGCAATTTACAGTGCCACAAACACCTTAGCAAAATGGAGTTGCTAAGAGAAAGAACAGGACACTGGTGGAATGTGCTCGTAGCATGCTTCAAGGTAAAAATATTTCTAATGGTTTTTGGGCTAAAGCCATTAATACTGTTGTTTATTTAAAGAATAGGAGTCCAACCAAATGTTTAGATTTTAAAACTCCTTTTGAAGCATTCCATAGTTACAAACCACAAGTTAGTCATTTAAGAATATTTGGATGCAAGGCATTTGCTCATGTTCCAAAGGATGAGAGAAGAAAACTTGATTCAAAATCAAATAAGTGCATATTTATTGGTTATTGTGATGATCATAAAGCATACAAGTTGTTTGATCCCAATTCACATAAATTTATTGCAAGTAGAGATGTGGTGTTTCATGAGAATGCAGATGAAGGTAATAATACTAGTAAATGGCATGTTTCTTTTGATAATGATGATCATGTAAAAATAGAGACAAGGGTTGAACAAGAACAGGAACAAGAATAGGTGCAGGTTTAAGAGCAGGGTGAAATTAGCATAGACACTTCAAGCAGCCATGACACACCAAGAAGAGGGGAAGATACACTACAAAGCAATAAAACACTAAGGAGGTCATCACGTCAAATTCAGCCACCTATAAGGTATAAAGATTATGCATTGATGACTCATGTAATGAATGTTGTAGAACCTTCAAATTATGAAGAAGCTAAAGGATACAAAGAATGGAGAGATGTAGTGAATGAAGAATATAACTCTATAATGAAGAATGAAAAATGGGAATTAACAGAACTGCCTGAGAATAAAGTTCCCATAGGATGTAAATGGTTGTACAAATCCAATTTTAATGCAGATGGCAGTATTGATAAGTATAAAGCTAGATTGGTTGCTAAAGGCTTTTCACAAAAAGAGGGAATAGATTATGAAGAAACCTTTTCCCGTGTAGCTAAATTGAATACCATTAGATTGATGGTTGCATTAGCAACTAAACATGATTGGAAACTTCATCAACTAGACGTGAAATCTGCTTTTCTAAATGGTGAGTTGAAAGAAGAAGTTTATTTGGTGCAGCCTAAAGGATTTGTACAGGAAGGTAAGGAGCATCTTGTTTGTAAATTGAAGAAATCCTTATATGGTTTGAAACAGGCACTGAGGTCATGGTATGAAAAAATTGATTCTTTCTTTAGTCAAGAAGGTTTTGTGAAAAGAAAAATTGATCCAAATCTGCATATAAAGATAGAAGAAACATAGACTGTTGCTTTAACATCTCTATATGTGGATGATCTCATTATAACAGGGAGTGCATTCATGTTGATTGATGAAATCAAGATCCAGTTATCACAGGTATTTGAGATGAAGGACCTTGGTAAACTACATTATTGTCTGGGTCTTGAAGTTTGGAGGGATTATGGTAAGACACTGATCACACAAAGCAAATACACAAGAGAAATTCTTAAAAGGTTCAATATGAGTGAATGCAAACCAGTGTCTACTCCTTTAAATCAGAATGCTAAGTTGTATAATGATGATGGAACTAAAGAGGTGGATGGTACTTTGTATCATCAGCTGGTGGGAAGTTTGAATTACCTCACCACTACCAGATTAGATATAGCATATTCTATAAGTATCCTTAGTCAGTTCATGGCTAAGCCTTGTGAAAGCCACTGGAGAGCAACAAAGAATGTTCTTCGTTACCTGAAAGGAACAATAAATTTTGGTATTATGTATACTGATGAATGTGATGTTGAGTTGGCAGGTTTTTTTGATTCAGACTGGGCTGGAAATCCTGATGATAGAAAGTCAACATCAGGATATGCATTCAATATTGGATCAGGGGTCGTGTCATGGAGTAGCAAGAAACAACCAACTATTTTTTTGTCATGAACAGAAGCTGAATACAAAGCCTTGACTAGTGCAACCTATGAAGGCATTTGGTTGAGACTAGTTCTTGAAGATGTAGGAGAAGAACAAATTAAGCCAACTATCCTCAAGTGTGATAATCAAAGCTCTATTAAACCGGCACACAACCCAATTTATCATGCCAGAACAAAACATATTGAAATTCAACATCACTTTGTAAGAGAAAAGATACTGTCAAAAGAAATTGACTTGGTATATTGTCATACAAGTGAAAATGTGGCTAACATCTTTACCAAGCCTCTTAGAAAGATGAACTTTGAAGAATGTAAGAAGCAGTTAGGTGTGGTAGATAATCCATTTGTCCATTAAGGGGGGATGTTGGAATAATGAAGAAATGGTCTTGTAGTTAGTATATGTGAGTTGTTTCTTAGCTATTAGTAGTTGGTGTCTATTATTAGTATATTAGATTTGGTTTTGTAGGTTCTAGATTGTTTGTGAGTTTCCTATATATCTGTAATGTTTGTCTAAGCATTTATGCAATAAAGTGTGATCTCATTGTGCTCATCTTGTGTGTTTTATCTCTTCAATTATTTCTAAGTATGTTGGAATAATGAAGAAATGGTCTCGTAGTTAGTATATGTGAGTTGTTTCTTAGCTGTGAGTAGTTGGTGTCTATTATTAGTATATTAGATCTGGTTTTGTAGGTTCTAGATTGTTTGTGAGTTTCCTATATATCTGTAATATTTGTCTAAGCATTTATGCAATAAAATGTGATCTCATTGTGCTCATCTTGTGTGTTTTATCTCTTCAATTATTTCTAAGTTAGTATCAGAGCTGAGGAAAGAAGATCATAGATTTGTGGTGATCTATGGAAAGCTTGAGATCACCTCTATGAGAAATTGAGCTTCTTTGCTGTTGCGTGAGTGTGAGACCTACTTGCATCAACCAAAGGAGATCATTGAGCTGCTTGGTGTTGACAATAGCTAGAAAAGGGAATAGCTAAGGTAATTTGTTTGCAGAATTTTTTTGTTATGGAAAATCCTCTAGCTGATTCCTATTTGAATGAATCTACTAAGCTTGATGGTGAAAATTATGTTAACTGGAAATTTAAGTTGAGGACAATATTGGAAGCTTATAACTTTTGGTCAATTGTGAGTGGGGATGATTCCAAGCCCACTGATCCTGCCTCCGTTCCAGATTGGGATAAATGGGAAATGGAAGCAAAGGTGCTACTACGAATGTCTGTAAAGGACAATATAATTCCGCACATCAGAGATTGTAAGACATCCAAAGAAACATGGGATGTGCTCAAAGGTTTGTATGAAACAACAAACTCAAACAGGATCTTATTTTTGAAAAGCAAGCTTTTATATATAAAGATGGAAAGACATGAAAATATAAGCAGCTTTATTTCCCGTGTCAAAGATCTACGTGATAAGTTAGGGGATATTGGTGAAAAACTATCTAGTACTGACTCGATAACCATCACATTAAAAGGTTTAGTGGAAGATTATCGAGTCTTTATTTCAAGTCTTTCAGCTAGAGAAAAGCCCCCTATGTTTGATGAATTGACAGGAATTCTACTACAAGAAGAAGAGAGGATGAAGAACTTTGATCCGGGCACTCATAGTTCAGATTTGGCATTAGTAGCCAAAGGTAAATAGCCATATAGAGGTAAACTGTGGGACAAGAACAAAGGAAGTAAGTTTCAAGTAGTATAGAAAGGTATGACACAATCCAGATTTGATGCTCATGATAAGAGAAATGATGAATGTTACTATTGTGGCAAACCTGGTCATCACTCTAAAAATTGTTATAAAAGGAAATATCATGAGTCCAAACAAAGAAACATAAAGCATAATGGAAATTTGGTGGACCAAGACTCCTCAATTAGTGATGGATTTAAAAATCTTAAGTTGTTTGTTTCTGATGTTGCATTGTCTACTGATACTGATGATACGAATGCTTGGTTTATTGATTCCGCTGCTTCAATTCATATGTCTTTAAGAAGGATTGGTTTGATTCATATTGTGAGAACATTGATGATACCCACATCTATCTACGTGATAATAGATCACATAAAGTTCAAGGTTATGGAGTAGTAGGTGTGAATTTTCCTAACGGACAAGTGAAACAGATCCATAATGTGATGTATGTTCCTAGCATCAAAAAGAATCTAATATTTGTTTCTACTATTGCTGATCAAGACCTAAAGGTGGAATTTGTTAAGTCACAATGTTTTGTTAAGGACACTCAAGATCACTACAAGGTCATTGCAATAGGTACTAGAGTTGGAGGTCTGTATAAGCTTGATGTGACCAGGAAAGGAAATCAGGCATTGGCATCTACAACGCTACAAACAAAAGAGTTATGGCACCAAAGGTATGGACATTTGAATCTTAAAGATTTAATGTTGCTTCAAAGGAAAACAATGGTTGAAGGTCTTCTAGTTATGAAGGATAGTCATATTGAATGTGAAGCATGTGCTTTGGCTAAACAACATAGAGAGGAGTTTCCTATTCATAAAGAGAAAAGACCAAAGGAAATACTTTAATTAATGCACTTTGATGTATGCGGACCTATGCAAACTAGATCACTCGGTGGTGCATGGTACTTTCTTATATTTGTTGATAATAGATCTAGGTATACTTGGGTCTATTTTATAAGAAAGAAAAGTGATGTTTTTTAGTACTTTAAAGAATTCACAACTATGGTTGAAAAACACACAGGAAAATGCATAAAAATACTCAGATCTGATCAGGGTGGAGAATATACATCAGGAGCATTCAATCAATATTCTAAAAGCAATGGGATCCTTCAGCAATTTACAGTGCCACAAACACCTCAGCAAAATGGAATTTCTAAGAGAAAGAACAGGACACTGGTGGAATATGCTCGTGGCATGCTTCAAGGTAAAAATATTTCTAATGGTTTTTGGGCTGAAGCCATTAACACTGTTGTTTATTTAAAGAATAGGAATCCAACCAAATGTTTAAATTTCAAAACTCCTTTTGAAGCATTCCATGGTTACAGACCACAAGTTAGTCATTTAAGAATATTTAGATGCAAGGCATTTGCTCATGTTCCAAAGGATGAGAGAAGAAAACTTGATGCAAAATCAAATCAGTGCATATTTATTGGTTATTGTGATGATCAGAAAGCATACAAGTTGTTTGATCCCAATTCACATAAATTGCTTGCAAGTAGAGATGTGGTGTTTCTTTAGAATGCAGATGAAGGTAATAATACTGGTAAATGGCATGTTTCTTTTGATAATGATGATCATGTCAAAATAGATACAAGGGTTGAATAGGAATAGGAACAAGAACAGGTACAGGTTCAAGAGCAGGGTGAAATTAGCATAGACACTTCAAGCAGTCATGGCACACCAAGAAGAGGGGAAGATACACTACAAAGCAATAAAACAATAAGGAGGTCATCACGTCAAATTCAGCCACCTATAAGGTATAAAGATTATGCATTGATGACTCATGTAATGAATGTTGTAGAACCTTCAAATTATGAAGAAGCTAAAGGATATAAAGAATGGAGAGATGCAATGAATGAAGAATATAACTCTATAATGAAGAATGAAACATGGGAATTAACAGAACTGCCTGAGAATAAAGTTCTTATAGGATGCAAATGGTTGTACAAATCCAAGTTTAATGCATATGGCAGTATTGATAAGTATAAAGCTAGATTGTTTGCTAAAGGCTATTCACAAAAAGAGGGAATAGATTGTGAAGAAACTTTTTCCCCTGTAGCCAAATTGAATACCATTAGATTGATGATTGCATTAGCAACTAAACATGATTGAAAACTTCATCAACTAGATGTGAAATCTGCTTTTCTAAATGGTGAGTTGAAAGAAGAAGTTTATTTGGTGCAGCCTAAGGATTTGTACAGGAAGGTAAGGAGAATCTTTTTTGTAAATTGAAGAAAGCCTTATATGGTTTGAAACAGGCACCAAGGTCATGGTATGAAAAATTTGATTCTTTCTTTTGTCAAGAAGGTTTTGTGAAAAGAAAAAGTGATCCTAATATGTATATAAAGAAAGATGAAACATAGAATGTTGCTTTAATATCTTTATATGTGGATGATCTCATTATAACAGGGAGTGCATTCATGTTGATTGATGAAATCAAGAGCCAGTTATCACAAGTATTTGAGATGAAGGACCTTGGTGAACTATATTATTGTCTGGGTCTTGAAGTTTGGAGGGATTCATAGTAAGACACTAATCACACAAAACAAATACACAAGAGAAATTCTTAAAAGGTTCGATATGAGTGAAAGCAAACCAGTGTCTACTCCTTTAAATCAGAATGCTAAGTTGTATAATGATGATGGAACTAAAGAGGTGGATGGTACTTTGTATCGTCAGCTGGTGGGAAGTTTGAATTACCTCACCACTACCAAGCCAGATATAGCATATTCTATAAGCATCCTTAGTCAGTTCATGGCTAAGCCTTGTGAAAGCCATTGGAGAGCAACAAAGAATGTTCTTCATTACCTGAAAGGAACAATAAATTTTTGTATTATGTATACTGATGAATGTGATGTTGAGTTGGTAGGTTTTTCTGATTCGAACTAGGCTGGAAATCCTGATGACAAAAAGTCAACATCAGGATATGCATTCAATATTGGATCAGGGGTCGTGTCATGGAGCAGCAAGAAACAACCAACTGTTTCTTTGTCATGAACAGAAGCTGAATACAAAGCCTTGACCAATGCAACCTGTGAAGCCATTTGGTTGAGATGAATTCTTGAAGATGTAGGAGAAGAACAAATAAAGCCAACTATCCTCAAGTGTGATAATCAAAGCTCTATTAAATTGGCACACAACCCAATTTATCATGCCAAAACAAAACATATTGAAATTCAGCATCACTTTGTAAGAGAAAAGATACTATCAAAAAAAATTGACTTGGTATATTGTCATACAAGTGAAAATGTGGCAGACATCTTTACCAAGCCTCGTGGAAAGATGAACTTTGAAGAATGTAAGAAGCAGTTAGGTGTGGTAGATAATCCATTTTTCCATTAAGGGGGGATGTTGGAATAATGAATAAATGGTCTCGTAGTTAGTATATGTGAGTTGTTTCTTAGCTATTAGTAGTTGGTGTCTATTATTAGTATATTAGATCAGGTTTTGTAGGTTCTAGATTGTCTGTGAGTTTCCTATATATCTGTAATGTTTGTCTAAACATTTATGCAATAAAGTGTGATCTCTTTGTGCTCATCTTGTGTGTTTTATCTCTTCAATTATTTCTAAGTTTGGAACCCTCAAAGTATGTACCTATAAACCATCAGAACTTTATTTGGGGCACTGTTTCTTCTTTCCACTCAAGAGTATTTGATTTCCCAATTGCAAATATTCGCATCCCAACTAAAGGCGATCAGAGAATACACTTCTCAGAAATACTCGAAGATTGGGCAAAAAACAGGAAAAGCAAACACCATATTCCAATGAGCAATTTTAATAACCCGAAATCAATGTAAGAAAAAAAGGGGTAAAGCTTTTAGCAACAGAACAGTAAACGCACTCTTGGATCTTGAAAGGAAGAAAAAAAGTTAGTGGATCTTGAATTCACCAATGGAATGTACACTTGGACCAACCGAAGAAAAAGGAAACAGTTTCATTGCAAAAGTGATAAATAGAATAATTCTATCTAAAACATAGATCTTCCCTAGCCAAGAAATTAAACTGTTGAAGCCAAAGTCCACCAAGGTATTCTATCAGACCGTTAAACCATACTCATAAAACAACAAACAATCAGATTATGCTTCGGGTCTGAGAGAATGCGGGCTACACATTGGTCCTTTGCAGCCCTAGTGGAGAAATGGTGGTCCTCAGATCCTCATAGAAAGGGTCATCACAAGTAAAGATAAACAAAAAAAATTGAATTTTTTAAGGCATTAAATATCAAAGTGGAACAGAGATGGTTTTGGGAATATTATTGAGAAAATCCAAAAAGACCACAATCAGCTAATAAGCATTTATAAACAAAGACCCCAACGAGATCTGGATACCAATTTGGACAAGGAAAAAAATAATATGTGAACTTACTCTATCTTAACAAAGGGAGCACCAATTCTGAAGATAGCAAAAATACAATGTGTTCAAAAGGAGGATTCAAATACTTCTTTATTCCACAATCTGTCATTGATCAGCAAAATATCAACACTAGTGCAGAAATAACTCTTGAATCAGGATGAATAATCTGAGATCCAGAGGAAATCACTATAATCACCACAAATTATTTTAATAATCACCACAAATTATTTTAAAGATCTCCTAACAGAAAACTAAACCCAAGAGAGAAGAATTAGAAGCACAAGAAAAACTCCTAAGACTCATTCCAGAGGTGATCAATCAGAAGGATAATTAAAAACAACTTCAACAACCATCTGCGAAAGAATCGGGATTATTGCCTTCTCCTTGATTTGCACAAAGCCCTTGGTTTAGAAGGTTTCTCTTCTGATTTTTATCAAAAATATTGGAAACTATTCAAGGAAGATATGATACAAGTTGTTCTTGAATCTTGAAAGAACAAACGAATGCCAACACAAATTAATGCTACAAATATAGTGTTGATCCCAAAAACAACAAAGCCATCCAAGTTAGAACAATACAAGCCCATTACACCTGCAATATAACCTACCGATCGCCCCATCACTAAAATAGCATCTACATAAAATAATATGAGACACACAATCAACATTTGTTCCAAGAATTCTTTTCAACTTTTACTTTTCCTGAAGATCGTGACCAAGTGCTTGACCAGGTTTGGATATAGGGTGTCCATTCGTTGTTCATTCGGCCTTGGTCTTGCTCATTCAACCCTTTAACGGAGCCTTTAAATATCAGACCAGTTTGGGTTCGTTTGCCGAATCTCTCCCTCTAGTTTTGGGAGGATTCTTGTTTTGAGGCTATTGGCAATGCCATTGGTAGCTTTCTGAAGGTGGTTTCTACGTCTCGAGATCTTAGGCATACTACGGTGGCTCGCATTTTAATTGATTTGGACATCTCCAAGCTTCTCCATGGTGATGTGGTCTTGATGGTGGAGGACAGACCTTGGAAACAACTTCTAGACTATGAGGGTCTCCCCTTTCGGTGTAGGAGATGCTTCTCAGTGGATCATTTGGCCTCTTATTGCCCACATACCCACCGAAAGGGTGCTGCTACTTAGTGGAAGGATGCTCTCTTGGATCACCTCACGGTGGGTTCTCCTCCTTTGGGAGCTTCTTCTGAGGATGTTGACTCCATTGAACCTCCTCGAGAACTTTTATCTACTTCTATTCTGGCTAACCCCTTTGTGGAGCCACAGTTGGCTTGACGTATTGACACTGATCTGTCTGAGCCTGTCCAAACTTCGTTGATTGCTACTGATGGTCCTTCATTTGTTCCTGTATCTTCCCCTGTGCTACCGCCTCCCCTGTTGTGTGGTGGCTCTTTTCCCTTGGTGGCTTTGGTTGATTTGCATCTCTTGCCTCGATCGGTGGACTTGGATTCTTAGTCTTCCTGGTCTATTGTGCTAAGAAAGACTACCTCAATCTGTCGCAAAATCGTGGCCTAGGATTAAAGGAGTCAGATTGGTCCCCTCTGATTCTGGGGTTGTCTAGGTTCTAGTCTGTGTTCAAACAGCTATCTATCAGCTGTTTTTGTGTGTGTTTTGTCCTCTTTTCCTAGTTTATTCCCTTTTTGAACTAGCTTCTCTTTTTTTAGGCTTTTGGGCTTTTCGTGTAAAGGGTACAACACCCTGTAAATGCCGCTTATCAAAAAAATTTGTTCCAATAATGAAAATCACAAATAATATCATTCTCATACAAGGATTGATGCATTCATCCAAAAAGACAGTGTTGACTAGATGTTTTTGTGATATTGCTATCAGGATTCAACTGTGTAGTTCTACGAGTCAAACTCATTGACCCATGCTTCATGAATAGTGGTTCACAAGAACCTATCTCTCATGATAACAAATGGTCCACTTAGCACTCACTGCATCTAGGTGATGCTCACAGAGGTAAAGTACTAGGCCTTCCTAGGAGCCCACCCATCCTAGTACTACCAGCTCAAGTGTGCTTAACCACGAAGTTTTCCCCAAGGTTAAGCCTACTTAGCTTTCAACCCCATTTGCAAAACCTTTAGCAAGTGTTGTGCCTTATGTACCATTCATTATAGAGACCCTTTAGGTCATCAATTGATAAATAGGAGGTATTTTCCACAATGTGTCAAATTGTGATATTGCTATCAAGATTCAACTGTGTAGTTTTACGAGTCAAACTCATTGACCCATGTTCCATGAGTAGTGATTCATAAGAATCCATCACTCATGATAATGAATGGTCTACTTAGCACTCATTGCATCTAGGTGATACTCACAAAGGTGAAGCACTGGGCCTTCCCAGGAGGTCACCCATCCCAGTACTACTCCAGCTCAAGCGCGCTTAACCACGGAGTTTTCCCTAAGGTTAAGCCTACTTAGCTTGCAACCTCATTTGCAAAACCTTCAACAAGTGTTGTGCCTTATGAACCATCCATTATAGAGCCCTTTAGCTCATCAATTGATAAGTAGGAGGTATTTTCCATAGCGTGTCAAATTTTGATATTGCTATGAGGATTCAACCGTGTAGTTTTACGAGTCAAACTCATTGACCCATATTTCAAGAGTAGATGTTTTTCTTGTATTAGTCATATCAGAAAGCATTTTCTATATGAAATCAGCATTATCGAAGCCAATACCTATTTTGTCAAGTCTTACTCTTCTGAAAAATGATAAAATTAATGGGGTGCTAGGAGCAAATGGAGGAAAAAGATACTCAGGATATCAATTTGAAGATGACACAATACTGTGCTTTACAAGCAATCTCACTGAAATCAGAAATATAAACTTAAGGACAATAGTAAACGTGGGAAAATTCTTGTATTCTGTTTGTGAACATCCCTAGGAGAAAGCAAAACCAGTTTATCTTACTCTCGAATACAAAGATGAATCTTTCTGGATGAACTATTTTGCATTTCCAATCCACTCAAATGAAACAAAGGCTTTGGCAACATGTTCTACACAGGCTTCAGGAAAAACCAGCAATTGGACAACCAAGTGTCTCTCTCTTGTGCATAAAACTTGGCTTATAAAATCTATTTTGCAATAGTACTATTACATGTATTATCTCTACTTAAAATCACTCACAGCATTCAAGGAAAAATAGTAGATATAAAAAAAGAAATTTCTTTGGAAAGGAACAGATGATAGATTCTAGTATCCATTAGTTGCCAAGGAACAAACGTGCAAAAGAATATCAGGTGCACTGACTATCAAAATCATCAGGTATTTCGACGCTACTCTGGTCTTTAAAACAGCATGTAGACTAAGGAAAAGCAAGAGCCAATTAGGCCCAAATCATCAACTCAAATACCTTTAGAATGCCTGTGATTCATCCCTTGAACTCAGATTGGAAAACACAACTGCCAAGAGTGGCTAGGGACATTAAAAAAGACATGATTTTGACAGTTCATATCACAAATTCTAGGATGAAAGCTGGAATGAATATACCCCAATCCACTGCCCTAGGCTTCCACCTCTTCATCAAGAATTTCAAAACCAAGGATATGACAAAGAAGCAGATTTTACAACTACAGAAAATAATAGATCAGCATGTATTTCAAAAAATGTGTCAGCATTGATTGGGAAATCTTGACACTCAAAGCATTCAACTCCAAAAAATCCTGAGGGGAAGACGACTACGAATTTCCACAAACCTGATACAACTATCTGGAAATAAAAAAGTAGATGGTGAGAGCTCCAACAAAGTGGCAGATTTTACAACTATACATGATAATAGAAGAGCATGGATTTCAAAAAGAAATCAGCATTGTTTAAACGCTCAAAGCTCTCAACTCCAACAAATGTTGATGGAAAAGCCATCAACAAATTTCCAACAAACCTAATACTATTATGTAGAAATACATAGTAGATGGCGACTGCACAGCTACATCCACTAATTAAGACATCACAAAAATGCCCCAATAATATAAAAACACTGGAAACAGTTCTACAACTCTCTCTCTCCCTCAATCCCAAATCAAACACTTTCTTTGGCTAGTTCAGCACAGAAAAATTCTCACCACAGATCAAATGAAGAAAGCAGGATGGACAGGTCATAGGAACCAATGGATGTCCTAATTGCCAAAACAACGAAGAAAGTTAGAAACCATACAACACCTCTTCATATACCACAAATTGTGAAAAGAAATATGGATCCTCCAGGAACCACCAATCCAAAGCATTCTTATGAGATTGCACGAGTGGCAAGGAAAAAGCTGAATAAAGAAAGAATCCCTATAATTTAAATCATATAGAAAATAACAGAAAGCACATTTTCTGGGGAAAATGGAAAGACTCAAAGAAGATCAGGTCATATGAAGAACATCAGCTAGCATGCGAAGCATAGCAATCATATGCCCTCACAATATAAAAGATGATTTCAAGCTTCATGTATGACATACCTTCAAATGGCAAACTTGAATCCTCCCCGTCTATTAGACAATGGCCAACATTACAATTCTAGGAATCTAGTACCTCCAAAATTCGATGAGAAAAATCAATTTGATGCAATGATATAATAGTAGAGACATACCCAAGAATCCTGGAAGTCTTGATAAGAAATACGATGCATACTGTTCTTTCCTAATGGCTTTGTAAAAATATTTGCATACTGTTCTTCAAAAATGCAATGCTCCAAAACAATTTCACCATCATTGATTAGTTCCCTTATGAAATGATACTTTGTATCAATATATTTTCTCCTTTATGAAAGACTGCATTCTTGGATAGTGCAATTGCTGAATTGTTGTCACAAAATATTGTAGTTTCCCTTTCTTGTTCATGCCTTAAATCTTTTAAGAATATTCTCATCCATATGGCTTGACATGCTGCCCCTGTTGTTGCTACATACTCAGATTCAGCTGTAGATAGAGAAACAATTGGTTGTTTCTTGGAAGCCCATGAAATGACTCACAAACCCAAATTAAATGCATACCTTGATGTGTTTTTTCTATCATCTAAACTTTCTACCCAATTGATGTCTGTATATCCAACTAGCTTAAAATCATTTGTTGCATTGTATAAAATTCTCTATCCCTTGGTTCCATTAACATATCTCAATATTCTTTTGGTTGCCAACCAATGTGTCTCCTTTGGGGTCTCCATATACTTTCAAATCAAACTTACTGCATACATTATATCAGGTCTTGTTGCAGTCAAATACATTAGACTTCCAACCATGTTTTTGTATAGGGTTGGATTGACATTGTTGCCCCAATCATCTTTACTTAATTTCAGACCTATGGTTTTTGGTGTTGCAGAAAAATTAATGTTTTGCATCTTAAACCTCTTCAAGATCTGATCTACATACTTTGATTGACAAATAAAAATGTCATTTTTCTTTTGCTACACTTCTATGCCTAGGAAGTATCTTAACAGCCCTAAATTAGTCATCTTAAATTCATTTTTCATAGTTTCTTTGAAATCAACAATGAGAATATCATCATTCCTTGTGAATATTAAGTCATCTACATATAAAACGACAACTAAGATCTTACCATCACATTCTTTGATGTAGAGAGTAGGCTCACCATCACTTTTGCTAAAGTTATTGCTCAAAAAATGTGTCAATTTTGTTGTATCATGCCTATGGTGGTTGCTTCAAACCATAAATTGTCTTTTTCAGCCTATACACTTTGTTTTCTTGTCCTTGAACCTCATATCCAAGTGACTATTCTATATATACCTCCTCTTTCAATACTCCATTTAAGAAAGTTGACTTTACGTCCATTTGGTATGTACCTTCCATTAGTGTTGAGTTGCTATTGCCAAAACTGCCCTTACTATTTCCGTTCTTGCAATTGAAGCATATGTTTCATCATAGTCTCTTCTCGGTTGCTATTTGTATCCCTTGACAACCAATCTTGTTTTATGTCTTTCAATCCTTCCTTCTACATTGCATTTTGTCATATACACCCACTTTACACCTATGACTTATTTTCCTGTTGGAAGACTCACTAACTCCCATGTTTCATTCTTTTCTATTGCATCAATTTCTTCATCCATTGCATTTATCCATTTTTCATCTTTAATTGCATCTTCAAAATGAATAGGATCATCAACATGTGAATATAATGCAAAAAGAGAATTTGGACATGTGTTGTTCTCACTTTCATTTTGCTCATAAATATCTTTTAAACTTCTAATTTTTTTTCTTATCATGCTTTCCAAGGTTGGATTTGACATATCACTTGAATTTGAATTTGTAGAAAGTGGACTTGATTGGCCTATACTATAAGTTCCTATTGCTTCTAGTGTTTATTGTCCACTTGAATGTGTGTTAGCTTGAATTTGTGAGACTAAGCTTGAATTTGTGAGATTATCCTTGTGCTTGTTGAAGGTGTCACTTGAGGACCACTTTGTTCAGCTTGAGTGGGAGTAGGAGGAGTCCCATTTGGAGGAATACTTCTTGGTATTATTTCTTCTACATCTTTTTGATGTATACTTCTTGTTACATTTATTGTTTTCTCTATGCTACCATCCCATGCTTCCTCTTCAATGAACTGCACATCTCTGCTAATTATTACCTTTTTGGTTATTGGATTGTAAAGTTTATATGCTTTTGATTCTTCATTATATCCCACAAATATGCATCTTTCTCTTTTACTATCCAATTTCTTTTTCAATTCATCTAGGACATGTGCATATGCCACACATCCAAATACTCTCATATGAGCAACATTCTATTTTCTTCCACTCCATGCTTCTTATGGAATCATATTCTTTAGGCTCTTGGTTGGACATCTATTCATTATATAGACTACACATGAAACAACTTCAGCCCAATACTCATTTGATAAATGTTTTTCCTTTAGCATTGTCCTTGCCATTTCCATAATTGTTCTATTTTTCCTTTCAGCTACATCATTTTGTTGAGTTGTTTACCTTATAGTAAATTGTTTGTGAATACAATTATCTTTGCAAAATCTTTATAATTCATTTGAGATATATACTTACCTCCTCTATCTATTTCAATGCTTTGATATAGTGCCCACTTTGCTTCTCCACAAGAGCCTTGAATTGGTGAAAGTAATCAAATGCTTCATCCTTATGTTTTAAGAAGTAGACCTGTGTTTTACTTGTGTAATCATCAATGAATGTCATGAAATAATATCTTCCACCAATTGATGTTGTTTGCATAGGACCACATAAATATGAGTGGACAATCTCTAATGGTCTTACTGTCCTTATTGACTTTTCCTATTGAAAATGATTCTCTATGTTGCTTTCCCATAATATATCCTCCACATAACCTTGTTGGTTTCTCTATGAATGGCGATCCCCTTACCATGTTTTTCCTATGCAATAGGTTTAGGCCTCCAAAATTTATGTCCAAATCTTAAATGCCATAACCAATTTTCATCTTCAATTTCAGCTTGAAATATTGTTTGTGTGACTGATGCACCTTTTCCTTTATCCACTAGTTGTTGTGTTTGAGCAAAATTTCCCTTCAAATTTAGTTGTATCCTAAGGGGGAACATTCTATTCTTTTCCATTTTCACTTTTTCAATAAGTTGATTGTTGGGGTACTTATCTAAGATTGTGCATTCTCCATTTTTGAAAAATACTCTATATCCCTTTTGAATGAGCCGCCCAATGCTCATCAAATTATGTTTTAACCCAGGGACATAATAGACATCAGAAATAAACTTTTTCTCTCCCTTCTTAGTTAGAATGTCAATTTTTCCTTTACCCATAATTGAAACCTTTGTTATCATTCCCCAATGTGACATCAGATTTTACATTCTCATCTAAACTAGAAAATAGTTTTGCATTCCCTGTCATATGGTTGTTGCACCCAGAATCTAAAAACCATACATCTTTTTGTTGTTCTTGTGCACAACATTACAAGCTAAGAACATACTGCCCTAATTTTCATTTTCTTTTGTAAAATTTGCATTTTGTTGCCTATTGTCATATTGTTTCTTTCTACATTCATTTAAATAATGCCATTTTTTTGCAATAATGAGATTGGACTTGTGCTTTATCACACCTTTGTTCTTAGGGATGATTTTGATTGGAACTTTGGTTGTTGCCCCTTCCACCTAAGTTTGATGGGCTACTTCTTCCACCTAAGTTTGATGGGATGCTTCTTCCACCTCTATATGAATTTCTTCCTCTTCCTCATGAGTTTGATCTTCCTCTACCTCTACTATGGCTAATTGTAGTTTGTGTCTTGAAAACATGCTCCAATGATGAATTTGTTGTTTTACTAAACCTATGCTCATGTGAAATGAGTGATGCAAGTAATTCATCAACAAAAAATTGTGAGAGGTTGTTTGTCTCTTCTATGGCCACAACAGGGTATGTGCAGGATCATAATGGGCCAAAAAGTGGTAATATGATGGGTGTGTGGTTGACGAATTTTTTTTACTCAAAATTGATGAAATGAAAAGGGTTTTTAAAGGAGATTCTCAGCTTTCCACGAATATAAATTATGTTTTACTTTAAATTTAATAAGTAATTATTATTCATTTTCTATTTGAATTATAACTAAAGTTCTAATTGATAGGTTGATTGAAAAACATCTATAGCTTTCGAACGGTATCACATTTTTTGAATCCAAAACATATGTCACATTCTATGCTTTGCATACTATAGGATTACAAAAAGAAAAAATGAATTTCATGAAGTTTTGACCAAGTTAAGATGGTCAGACATACAAGTTTTTAATATTTTTTAAAAAGTTGTAATGAAAAATTCATAATTAATTATTTACTTGAAAAAAATTACAAAAAAATACATCACATTGGGACATGAGTCATGTATTTCATATCAAAATCTTATAAAAAAATATTATCATTTTATTGTGGTTAGGGTGGTCGGAATAAACCGCTTTCTTATTTTTCCCTAAAATTTAAGTACTACTACATTGAAATTTTAATTTTTCACCAAAATAGATTTGTTTTTTTAAACAAACCTAGTAGTTTAGAAACTACATTCAATTTGCTACAGTTTCTATTTTTACATATTTTTGAAACAATATAGATAACTTATTCAATTTTTTACGTCAAGTTGCCTAACTCTAATTTTTCTAAATTTTTTGCCACTTAAGGGCCTATTTTTTCTATGATGATCCTGTACATACCCAACAATTGGATCAAACCTTGTAGGTAAACTTCTCAAGATTTTCTCAACCACTCTTCTTTCTTCAAGTGTCTTACCATGAGACTTGATTTGATTGGCCAGTCTAATAATTTGTATAAAAAATGAGTCTATTGATTCAATCTTGTTCATGACTATTGTCTCAAAGTCTCTTCTCAACATTTGAAATTTTGTTGTCTTCACCTTGTCCATTCCCTGGTATGCTATTTGCAGAATATCCCAGGTTTGTTTAGATTTTTGTTGGTGTTGGAACCCTTGGAAAGATACTCTCATGCATTTCTTGGAAAATATAAAAGAGAACTTTAGAATCTTTCTTGTTGTCACTTAGCAAATCTTTTTCTACTTGTGTAAGTGCATTGTATGTTGTTGCATTTGTTGGTTTTGGGTAACCATTTTCAAGAAGCTCCCAAATGTTCTGAGAGTAGAATAATTCCTTCATTGTGATTGACTAATAATCATAATTCTTTCCATTGAATTGAAGAATTTGTGGGTTTGTCAAACTTGTGCTTGGAGCTGTTATTGATGACTGTGAAACCTTTGTGCTAAGAAAACTTTAAATCATTTGAAATCCCTTTTTAAAATCTTCAATTCTACTAACCTTCAACTCTGATAAATATCGGCTTTGATACCACATGAAGGAAGAGGCATATGACAGAAGAACAAAACAAAATAGAATAAAATAGAGCAGGGAGGAAACATGAATAATATGCAAAAATTTAAACACATAAATAGGCTATTATAATTTGTATTTCATATATTTATTTTCAAAACATACAATATCTACTATCATAGACCAAATATAGAGCTACTACTCTTTTTCATATATTCAGAAAATATAATTTAGCATAAACTCCCTTGTTTATGGTTGTTGCTACAGCACTAGCTACTTCTACTAATTGTTGTTGCAGAAGTATTTATTGCTCTGCTCTACACTTCTATTTTTTCTTACACTTAACTATCTTCAACAAATGACTACATACTTCTATTAGCAGAAACTAAGACATTTCTAGAACCTACATATGAACTACCAAAAGGAGGGAAAATAAAACATTAATTACATTTAATATTGTCAGCTAGGAAATCTTGCTTCAGAAGATATGCATTTGAATTTGCATTTAAAATTTTTCTTGATGCATTGAATGATATGAAGTAAAAAATTAGCTAGGTTGGTGAAATAAATTTTACACATGTGGAAAGATTTGCAAAATTTGCTAGGGACCAAATTTGAAACTCTATGGTGGAGGAATTTAATGTTGGCAGTTGGGATTATTTCCAAGACTTCTCATTAATCACAACTGTTGCCATCCATGATGCCCAAGTTGTCTCTTTGATGAATGAAATTTTCCTTTCCTAACATTGGTTTTGTAAAAATATTTGCATACTATTCTTTAGACCTGCAATGCTCCAAAACAATTTCACCATCATTGATTAGTTGCCTTATGAAATGATACCTTGTATCAATATGTTTGCTCCTTTCATGAAAGACTGCATTCTTAGATAGTGCAATTGTTGAATTGTTGTCACAAAAGATTGTATTTTCCACTTCTTGTTCATGCCTTAAATCTTTTAAAATTATTCTCATCCATATGGCTTGACATGCTGCCCCTGTTGCTACTACATACTCAGATTCAACTGTAGATAGACAAACAATTGGTTGTTTCTTGGAAGCCCATGAAATGGCTCCTAAAGCCAAATAAAATGCATACCCTGATGTGCTCTTTCTATCATCTAAATATTTTTCCCAATCGTTGTTTGTATATCCAACTATCTTAAAATCATTTGTTGCATTGTATAGAATCCATATCCCTTGGTTCCATTAAAATATCTCAATATTCTTTTGGTTTCCAACCAATGTGTATCCTTTGGGGTCTCCATAAATCTTGAAATCAAACTTGCTACATACATTATATCAGGCCTTGTTGTAACATTCTACTTGTTCTATAGTTTAAAAATGTAAACCAACTTCCAGTTTTAGCTGAAGTTTAACTAACTTCTTTTCATGCTAGGTTTCCTTTACAATTTGAACGGAAAAGAAAATCAATTTAAATAAATACATTATATTCAATTTCTCAACTAACTTTTAAAATTTCAATTTCAGCTGAAAGGAAACAACCAATTGATTTTATATAACTGAAAATACAAGAGAACAATAGCTAACTTTTCTTTGCTTTCATAAAGCAAGAGCAGTAATTATAGCTGTGAAATAAACATGTTAAGTAAATGTCTCTAAAATTTTAAAGAGAGAGAAAGAGTACAAGAAAATACGATTTTGAAGGTTTAGTGATGGAATGGTGCACAAAAATCTTCTATTTCCAAGGGAAAAATAAATATCATCAAGGGCTTAACCACCCATCCGAAGACTTACTGGCCTCCCATGTTTCTTCAACTGAAAAAACCCATCCCTTCACATGGGTAATCAACAAGGATCATATTATCAACATGCCTCTAAGTCTAGTGTCAAGGACCTATACCTCCTGATCAAACCTTCACTATGGGAACCTCCCAAATAGAAGATTACTCTAAATAGTGGTATATCTGGTACTTGATAGCTAACAAATGATGAATCTAGCATCGTACCTTGGCCAATTGATAGGGAGGTTGGATGAATCAATCACTGATTCATGCTCTGGGTCTTTCTAGGAAGACCTCTAGGGTATCTCACTCCACCACTTGCAACCTATAGGACCTCTTCCTTCTTAGGGTTCCTTGATTACTTCTTGCCAACGCAACTATCAACATAGGTCCTTCTACCAAGTCAAGACTTGGTGCAATCTTGTAACACTTGCCTTAGCCCTTAATCCACCCTAAAGGCTACTAATCCTCCAAATTCTTGAATATAGTTTTACAGGGGTGTGGAGGTGCTTCTAAGGTCATCAATCCATCATACTAAGTGTATTAGGGGTCCACCTAACTCCATCTATAGGTCACTTTCACCAAACCCCACTATTAGGCCTAGGAGGCTACTAGCCCTATTAGCCCTATTAGGTCTCCTTCTCCAAGAAATTAGGTTTGTTGTCCAAGTCTTTCCAAAGAACACCCCAATATTTTCTTGGGATTCCTGGTTCATATGCCCACCTCTTGAGGATTTTTGGGGTCTTCGGTCTCAGTTGTTCGTACAAAGCCCTAACTTGAAAATGAGCAAAACTAGGCCTTTTAAGCCCTTTCCTAGCTTCTCTGCAAACTGTTAAGTCCTTCCCTCACTAGATGGATTGTTGGAGTTTCTTTCTCCTTACCATATCTTGGCAAGACTCATTCCTACCTTCTTCAAAAGGTAATTTGTCAGGAAATTGACACCCCTGCAAATTAAGTGCTCTGCACTAAGGTCTTTCCTAGCGGGGCACTTCCTTGGCTCGCCTAGGGCAAGACTTCCACAATAGCTCTTGTGTTTTCAAATGCCCTAAACCCTACCATATGTACATCCATGGAGTCTAGTCACTGTTCCCAAAGGGTCGTACAATTTGTATGATGGGAAAGTGAACTAACACTCCATTCTCACAAAACTACCTGGTTCAAACCAGCAACAGTATGAAAACCAAACTAATTACAAACAATGCTTGAAACTAAGTAAGGAAACTAACTAATACCACACAAAGCTTGAAGAACAACTACTTTACACCCTACACAAATTGTAGTGCCATGATCAATCCATTAAAACCTTGCTTTAATGCAAAAATCAGAAAATTCACTCTCAAACACAATTGCTTTTCTAGAATTCACAAAACTTCAAAACATAACAAATTCTTCCAACCTCACTCCAATGCCGAGGCATCCCATAAATAGGTCACCAATTCAGTTATCCTCTCCCTTGGGCTCTTCTTGGCCACTTGTATCTCCAATTGAGCAACATTTTCAAATATTTTTCAAGAATCCTAAAAATCCAAAACCTCATTTTGAGCTAAAACCTTATGACACCTATGCTATGGTCAACATGACCTTCATCTGATAAAAACCAACAAGAATGCCACTAAGGCTCACTCACATACAAATGAACTAAATTTGATTTCTTAGTTGTTCTAGACAAATTTGTCCTAGTCAGACCTACTAAACAACCTATGGCAACCTATGGGTGCTCCTGCACCATTCTCCCCCTCTGCCTAAACACTAAGGAATGTGGGGAGAGATCAGAGATAGATCAATGCCACACTTCTTGAAATGAGCTTCTTCCACCCATGTAGCCTCAAACTCTGGTTTGTCTTTCCACTGTATGAGATGTTCCATGTACACCTTGTGCCGAGTAGACTTCTTTACTCTGGATTCCAAGATCCTTTCTACTTGCAGCTTGTCTTTAGATGGTAAGAATACAATACTCACATCCTCCAAGACATCTATACTAGCCAGAGTCATATTAGTTACTGATTCTTTATACTTGACCAAGTCAGCCACATTAAATACTGGTGAAATTTTTAAGTCTGCAAGAAGGTCCACCTTGTAAGCATTCTTTCCATACTTGGCTAACACCTTGCATGGTCTCACTCTCTTCATCTGCAACTTAGTTGGTACTCCTTTTTTCAATCTAGATTTGTTGAGATGGACCATGACATAGTCACCTACTGCAAATTGGAGATCTTTTCTAGACATATCCACCTTAGCTTTCAACTTGTGAGTAGCCTTTGTGATTGTCTTTTTCACTTGCTCCTGAATCTCCTTCATGGTCTAAGTGAAATCCTCTGCATGTCCACTCCTATGCTCCATAGCTCCTAGATCTCTAAGTTCACACACACCTCTTGGGTGCATACCATATACTATCTCAAAAGGACTCCTACCTATGGTCCTATTCACACTGTCATTGTAGGCATATTCAGCTTGTGATATGACCAAGTCCCATGTCTGTCCATACTCCTTGGTGAGGCACTTGAGAAGGTTACCTAACACTCTATTTATCACCTCAATTTGTCCATCTGTCTGAGTATGGTAAGCTGATCCAAAAGACAAGTTAGTACCCAACCTGCCCCATAGAGTTTTCCAAAAATGACTCATAAACTTCACATCTCTGTCTGATACAATGCTCAAAGCCAATCCATGGATCCTCACAATCTCTTTGAAGAAGAGATGAGCAATATAGCTAGCATCATGGGTGGTCTTGCAAGGAACAAAGTGACTCATTTTACTAAACCTATCTACTACCACATAGACACTATCAAACCCTATCTTGGTTTTAGGGATTCCTACCACAAAGTCCATGCTAATGCATTCCCATGGTCTATTGGAAATAGGTAGAGGTTGATACAAACCTGCATTGCTAGCTCCCCCCTTGGCTTTCATGCAAACTACACATTGCTCCGCATACCTTCTGACATCCCTTGGCAACTTGGGCCAATAATAGAACCTCTGCACTAATTATAGTGTCTTGTTGATACCAAAATGACCACTAAGACTACCATTGTGCTTCTCCTGGATGAGATTCTCTCTCATTGAACCTTTGGGAACACACAACTGATTTCCCTTGAACAAAAGTCCACTCTGCAATGTATACTCTAAGAATTGACTGTGAAAATGATTCTCAAAATCAGAACATACCTTATATGCTTTAGAGAAGTCTTCATCTTCTCCATAGAGATCCTTGAAACTCTCTATCCCAATGCTTTTGCATTGAATCTCTTGCACTGTCAACAACCTCCTACTTAGTGCATCTGCCACCTTGTTCAACTGTTCCTTCTTGTGTTTGATAGTAAAAGTGAAGGCTTGGAGGTACTCCATCCATTTCAAGTGTCTATTACTCAAATTCTCTTGTTTGTTGATGTAGCTAAGTGGCTGGTTATCAGTAAACACTACAAAATCCTTAGGTAGGAGATAATGTTGCCACTTTCTAAGAGATTGCACTAGAGCATATAATTCTAGGCCATAAGTAGAATACTTCTTTTTAGCTTCATTGAGCTTTTCACTAAAGAAAGCTATAGGTCTGCCTTCTTGGCTTAGTACTCCTCCTATTGAAATTCCACTGGCATCACATTCCACTGTGAATAGCTTATCAAAACTAGATAACAAAAGGATAGGTTGAGTTGCCACTTCTTGTTTCAACTTCTCAAAACCCTTCTCTGCTTCAAGAGTCCAATTAAACTTAGTCTTTAGGCCACCCTTGATAGTATAAAGCACTGGTGCACAAATGTCACTAAAATTCCTTATAAACTTCCTATAAAACTGAGCTAACCCATGAAAACTCCTTACCTCTATCCCGGTGGTTGGTGTAGGCCAATTTAGGATAGCTTCCACCTTGCTTGGGTCCATCTTCAATGATCCTTGGGATACTACAAACCCCAAATAAACAAGCTCTTGTTTGAAGAACTCACACTTTTCTAGGTTGATGGCTAACCTCTCCTCCTATAACTGTTTAAGAACCATCTCCACATGCTTCAAATGTTCCTCTGCTATCTTACTAAAGAGAGTATATCATCTAGATACACCACCACAAATATACCTGTGAAATCCTTAAGCACTTCATTCATGAGCCTCATGAATGTGCTAGGGGCATTTGAGAGGCCACATGGCATCACTCTCCACTCATACAACCCATCAGTTGTCTTAAAAGTTGTCTTCCATTCATCCCCATATTTGATTCTAATCTGGTGGTATCCACTCTTAAGATCCAACTTAGTGAAGTATTGTACCCCTCCCAGATAGTCCATCAAATCTTCTATCCTAGGAATAGGAAACCTATGTCTAATTTTAATCCTATTGATAACCCTAGAGTCAATGCAAAGTCTCCACTTACCACCTTTCTTGGTTGATAAGACCACTGGTACTACACATGGACTGATGCTCTTCCTAATTAATCCTTGGTCTAATAACTCCTGCACTTGCCTAGCTACTTCCAGGTTCTGATCTGGTGTGAGCTTATAAGTTGCTTTGTTTGGAAATGAAGACCCTGGTATGAAGTCAATTTGATGACTGATAGCTCTCTTTGGAGGTAATGTTGCTGGTTTTCCATCACTGACTATGTCCTTAAACTTCTCAAGCAACTTTTGGACCACAGTTGTAACACAGTTGTAACACTTCATGCTAGCAAAGTAAGAGTTACTTCTACCTGTACCTCTTCCTCTATTAGAACCTCCTTGAGATCCTCTACCTCTTCCATAACCTCCTCTAGAAGTTGTTTCACTTCCATATCTATGATTTTAGACTCTCCCCGATTTCTTTGTTTAGTCCCTCTACTTTGGTAGCCACCTCTATGTCCTCTGTGATCTTTGCCTTTTCCTCTACTCTTGGAAGCCTGATCTTGTTTCCTCTTACTTCTCTCTTCAATTTTCATAGCCAATTGATAACATTGGTACACTATTTTGGGACTTAGAAGAGTCATCTCCTTTTGAATGTTCCACTTCAAACTGTTAAGGTATCTAGCCACCTTAAGACTTTCATCCTCAGATACATTAGACCTCTTGCAAAGTTTTTGAAACTCCTTTTTATAGGAATTTACATCTTGGTCTTTGTCTCAAGCTCTCTCTTTTCTTATGCAACTGAATTTCATAATCATTTGGCATGTATGCTTCTCTCACTTTGGAAACCATTCCCTTCCAAGTGGAAATAGGTTTCTTGCCTTCCTTTTCTCTCTCTATCTGAATGAACTTCCACCATGTTAAGGTAGAACCTCTCAATCTTGATTTGGCCACCTTTACCTTTTGTGCTTCAGTGACTCCATCACACTCAAAATGGTTTTCCATTCCCTCTATCCAATCCATGACTAGATTAGCTTCCATTTTCCCACTAAACAGTGGTATGCCTTCAAGTGCTTTTCCACTCAAAGCCTTCAATGCCTTCAAGAAAGGCTCTTCTTGCAAAATAGGGACAAGTTAAGGGATCTTGTCTTCCTATGCAACCTCTTCACTCTTGCGTACCCTTCCTTCCAACTTATCACTAACCTCATATGTCTTATTCTGCACATTACTCATTGCTTGCTCAAGTTAGGCTATTCTTTCCCTCAATAGCCTATTGTCTTCCTCCTATTCTTCGACCTTCTTGGCCAATTCTACATTTTTCACCATGTCTATAGAACCACAAGACTCAATCTCCAACATATAATATTCTATCCCAAATCTTTTGTTACTCTGATACCAATCTGATAGGGAGGTTGGATGAATCAATCATTGATTCATGCTCTGGGTCTTGCTAGGAAGACCTCTAGGGTGTCTCACTCCACCACTTGCAACCTATAGGACCTCTTCCTTCTTAGGGTCCCCTGATTACTTCTTGCCAACCCAACTATCAACATAGGTCCTTCTACCAAGTCAAGACTTGGTGCAATCTTGTAACACTTGCCTTAGCCCTTAATCCACCCTAAAGGCTATTAATCCTCCAAATTCTTGAATATAGTTTTATAGGGGCATGGAGGTGCTTCTAAGGTCATCAATCCATCATACTAAGTGTATTAGGGGTCCACCTAACTCCATCTATAGGTCACTTTCACCAAACCCCACTATTAGGCCTAGGAGGCTACTAGCCCTATTAGGTCTCCTTCTCTGAGAAATTAGGTTTGTTCTCCAAGTCTTTCCAAAGAACACCCCAATAATTTCTTGGGATTCTTGGTTCATATGCCCACCTCTCAAGGATTTTTGGGGTCTTGGGTCTCAGTTGTCCGTACAAAGCCCTAACCTAAAAATGAGCAAAACTAGGCCTTTTAAGCCCTTTCCTAGCTTCTCTACAAACTGTTAAGTCCTTCCCTCACTAGATGGATTGTTGGAGTTTCTTTCTCCTTACCATATCTTGGAAAGACTCATACCTACCTTCTTCAAAAGGTAATTTGTCAGGAAATTGACACCCCTGCAAATTAAGTGCTCTGCACTAAGGTCTTTCCTAGCCGGGCACTTCCCTGGCTCGCCTAGGGCAAGACTTTCACAATAGCTTCTATGTTTTCAAAGGCCCTAAACCCTACCATATGTACATCCATGGAGTCTAGTCACTATTCCCAAATGGTCGTACAATTTGTACGGTGGGAAAGTGAACTAACATTCCATTCTCACAAAACTACTTGGTTCAGATCAACAATAGTATGAAAACCAAACTAATTACAAACAATGCTTGAAACTAAGGAAACTAACTAATTCCACACAAATCTCAAAGAACAACTACTCTACACCCTACACAAGTTATAGTGCCATGATCAATCCATTAAAACCTCACTTCAATGCCAAAATCAGAAAATTCACTCTCAAACACAATTGCTTTTCTGGAATTCACAAAACTTCAAAACACAACAAATGCTTCCAACCTCACTCCAATGCAAAGGCATCCCATAAATAGGTCACCAATTCAGTTATCCTCTTCCTTGGGCTCTTCTTGGCTTCTTGTAGCTCCAATTGAGCAACATTTTCAAATATTTTGCAAGAATCCTAAAATTCCAAAACCTCATTTTGAGCTAAAACCTTATGACACCTATGCTATGGTCAACATGACCTTCATCTGATAAAAACCAACAAGAATGCCACTAAGGCTCACTCACATACAAATGAACTAAATTTGATTTCTTAGTTGTTCTAGACAAATTTGTCCTAGTCATACCTACTAAACAACCTATGGCAACCTATGGGTGCTCCTGCACCACCAATGATTTCATTTCATTACTGGCACTCTTGTGTCGTCAACACTTTCACCCTTGCTTGACATGATTACACTTGTCTCAAGATTTAAATTATAATAACTGGTTTGATAGCATTTTCTTTTAGTTCAATGTTATATCTTAACCACATAGTTTATTCATAAGAAAAGAGATTAAAACAACATTGAGGATTTCAAGGTTCTCATTTATATATATATATATCCCCTATAAGTCTCGGTCGAGCAAAGAAATGCACTTGTTTAGCTTCTAAGTCAAGAGGAGTAAATTCGGCTTAACTAGACTGATTAAATTCTTTAGGTAATAATTCCTTTTTAAAAAGATTCAATTGAACCCAAATTCAATAATATATCAAAACAAAGAAATTTTGAATACAAGATATGGATAAAGGTTCAGACTCATAGAGAGGAAAATCTTCTACAGGCCGACCCCTAAAGATAATTTAAGACTTAATTTTCTTAACCTTTAGATAGACAAGTAAGATCTAAGAGAGTTCATCTTTCTATACAAAAAGTATTCACAAGATAGATTCATCAAGTACATTGAAGTGTATATGCGCAACTTTCTTGAGAATGAAGATTTGAAACTTGAAAGATCCAAGCTCTTTCCTCTGTAGAACAAGTCAAGCTACAAATCCACTAAAACTTTTAGTCAAGAGAGACAGAGACGTGATTTCAAGAGTTAGATACCACCACCTCCTGAGAGATTGAGATGCAGATTATTTACCAAACTCCAACATGTACAAATTCAATAAAGAATTATCAAGAATGAAAAATAATGAATACGCCAACAAGAATGGGGAAGAGACAGGAGAAAGGAGTGGGATTCAAAACTAATGAAAATGGTGATAGAGAATGCTTCAAACAACTTGAAGGAAATTGAGTTGTGGCTAATGAAGGTTTAATAATGGAGTATGACTAGCTGTAAGTTCAATGGCACTAGACGTCGATACATAGAATGCACTCAAACAATTGTCCAACCCCTGACTCTCAAAATACTGCAATAAAAATTAAGATTGGAGAACTCCCCCAAAAGAAAATAATAGACTCCCAGATATCGCTCAAAACACTTGGCCAAGAATCCCCTCGACTTCCCATGATCTTAGGCATTTCCAACATGAGAGGGTGGCAAGTGGATGGGAGTTTCACCTCCAAAAACATTGACTCACAAATTCAAATCAATTTAATTTTTGATGTTAATCCCTTCTATGGTTTTCAAATTTAAATCGATGGCATTTAAATTATATCTATTATTATTAATTTAATATTTAATAACCATTTGCAATCTCCTTAAAAGGTGATTATTGATTTATATATTTTAAATTGACTTGCTTAATAAATAATTATGTTAAATTACTTATGGCCAAGTTATGATTTCGATTCATTGTCTTACATCGACTCATGGTGAAATGATAATTTTTGATCCTTTGTTAACCACAACCTCTCCCTGATGATATTTCCTTTTTTGTCGTGGCATCGACAATCCTGCATCCACTGACAAGAATTATGGTTAGATCATTCACAATGTTTATATAAGTTAAAATTTAAATATAATCTCATAAACACATTCCTTTTCACATGAATAAGAAAATCACTTGCATATATAAGAAAGTTGTTTACACTTATAGTTACGACAAATAAAACAATTATTTTATACACAATTTTTGCATTCACATGAAAAGAAATTACTCGAAACTAACATAATGACCATAATTCCATTGTTATAAACATGTTTAAGTTATAGGGGATGTAATGCTTGTTGCAGTCAAATATTACAACCATGATTTTGTGTAGTTTGGATTGACATTGTTGCTACAATCATCTTTACTTAATTTCATACGTATGGTTGTTGGTTTTGGAGAAGACTTGTTTTTTTGCATTTTAAACCTCCTCAAGATCTGATCTACATACATTGATTGATAAATAAGAATATCATTTTTCTAAATTGTTGAGCTTCTATGCCTAGGAAGAATCTTAATAGCCCTAAATTAGTCATCTCAAATTCTTTTTTCATAGTTTCTTTGAAATCAAAAATGAGGATATCATCATTCCCTATCAATATTAAGTCATCTACATACAAAATGACAACTAAGTTCTTACCATCACATTCTTTGATGTAGAGAGTAGGCTCACCATAACTTTTGCTAAAGTTATTGCTCAATAAATATGTGTCAATTATGTTGTACCATGCCTATGGTGCTTGCTTCAAACCATAAATTGCCTTTTTGAGCCTATATACTTTGTTTTCTTGCCATTGAACCTCATATCTAGGTGGATGTTCTATATATACCTCCTCTTTCAATACTCTATTTAAGAAAGTTGACTTTATGTCTATTTGGTATACCTTCCATTGTTGTTGAGTTGCTATTGTCAAGACTGCCCTTACAGTTTCCATTCTTGCAATTGGAGCACATCTTTCATCATAGTCTCTTCCCAGTTGCTGTTTGTATCCCTTGACAACCAATCTTGCTTTATGTATTTCAATCCTTCCTTCTACATTGCATTTTTTCTTATACACCCACTTTACACCTATGACCTCTTTTCCTCTTGGAAGACTCAATAACTTCCATGTTTCATTCTTTTCTATTGCATCAATTTCTTCATCCATTGCATTTATCAAATTTTCATCTTTAATTGCATCTTCAAAATGAATAGGATCATCAACATGTGAATATAATGCAAAAAGAGAATTTAGACCTATGTTGTTCTCACCTTCATTTTGCTCATAAATATCTCTTAAACTTTTTTTTTTGTCTTCTCAAGCTTTCCAAGGTTGGATTTGACATATCACTTGAATTTGAATTTGTAGAACTTGGATATGGTGGGCCTGTACTATGAGTTCCTATTGCAGCTGCTGGTGTTTGTTTTCCACTTGAAGGTGTGCTAGCTTGAATTTGTGAGGCTATCCTTGTGCTTGCTGAAGGTGTCACTTGAGGACCACTTTGTTGAACTTGAGTGGGAGTAGGAGGAGTCACATTTGGAGGAATACTTCTTGGTATTATTTATTCTCCATCTTCTTGATGTATACTTGTTACATTCACTATTTTCTCTACGTTTCCATCCCATGCTTCTTCTTCAATGAACTGCACATATGTGCTGATTATTACCTTTTTGGTTATTGGATTGTAAAGTTTATATGCTTTTTATTCTTCACTATATCTCGGGTATCTGCAAGATCATGGTGCGCCAAAAAGTGGCAATATTTGTAGGGTATGTGGCTGACAACTTTTTTTTCACCCAAAATTAATGGAAAAGGGTTTTTAGAGGAGATTCTCAGTTTTCCAAAATATAAATTATGATTTAATTTGAATTTAATAAATAATTATTATTCATTTTCTATTAGAATTATGACTAAAGTCTGATCGATAGGCTGATTGAAAAACATCTATAACTTTCAAATGGTATATGTTTTGAATCCAAAATATGTGTCACATTCTATGCTTCACATAATATAGGATTAAAAAATAAAAATTAAATTCATGAAGTTTTGACCAAGTTAAGGTGGTCAAACAGACGAAGTTTTTATATTTTCTAAAAATTTAATAAAAATTCATAATTAATTATTTACTTAGAAAAATTACAAAAAATATGCATCACATCCGGACATGAGTCCTCTACTTATATATAAAATATTACAAAAAATTATTATCATTTTATTATGGTTAGGGTGGTCGATAGACACCTACTTCTTATTTTTCCTTGAAATTTAAGTACTACCGCATTGAAATTTAAATTTTCACCAAATAGATTTTATTTATTTTAAATAAACCTAGTATTTTAGAAACTACATTCAATTTTCTACAAATTCTATTCTTACATATTTTTGAAATAATATAGATAACTTATTCAAATATTTACGTCAAGTTGCCTAACACTGATTTTTCTGAATTTTTTGCCACTTAAGGGCCTATTTTTTGCATGATGATCCTGCACATACCCTCTCACAAATATGCATCTTTCTCCTTTGTTATCCAATTTATTTCTCAATTCATCTAGGTCATGTGCATATGCCACACATCCAAATACTCTCATATGAGCAACACTTTGTTTTCTTCCTCTCCATGCTTCTTTTGGAATCATATTCTTTAGGTTCTTGGTTGGAAATCTATTCATTATATAAATTGCATATGAAACAACTTCAACCCAATACTCATTTGATAAATGTTTTCCCTTTAGCATGCTCCTTGCCACTTCCATAATTGTTCTATTTTTCCTTTTAGCTACACCATTTTGTTGAGGTGTGTACCTTGTAATAAATTGTTTGTGAATACCATTATCTTTGCAAAATCTTAGGAATTCATTTAAGATATACTCACCTCCCCTATCCATTCTCAATGTTTCAATATAGTTCCCACTTTGCTTCTTCACAAGAGCCTTGAATTGATGAAAGTAATCAAATTCTTCATCCTTTTTTTTTGGGAAATGGACCCATGTTTTACTTGTAGAATCATCAATGAATACATCATGAAATAATATCTTCCACCAATTGATGTTGTTTGCATAGGACCACATAAATATGAGTGGAAAATATCTAATGGTGTTGTTGCCTTTATTAACTTTCCTATTGGAAATGATTCTCTATGTTGTTTTCCCAGAATACATGCCTTCACATAACCTTGTTGGTTTCTCTATGAGTGGCAATCCTCTTACCATGTTTTTCCTATGCAATAGGTTTAAGCCTCCAAAGTTTAGGTGTCCAAATCTTAGATGTCATAACCAATTTTCATCTTTAATTTCAGCTTGAAATATTGTTTGTGTGAGTGCCACACCTTTCCCTTTATCCACTAGTTGTTGTGTTTGAGAAATTTTTTCCTTCAAATCTGGCTGTATCCTAAGGGGGAACATTCTATTGTTTGTTATTTTCACTTTTGCAATATGTTTATTGTTGGGGTACTTATATAAGATTGTGCATTCTCCATTTTTAAAAAATACTCTATATCCCTTTTGAATGAGTTTCCCAATGCTCATCAAATTATGTTTTAACCCAAGGACATAATAGACATCAAAAATAAACTTTTTCTCCCTCTTCTTAGTTAGAATGTCAATTTTTCCTTTACCCATAACTAAAACCTTGTTATCATTCCCCAATGTGACATTATATTTTACATTTTCATCTAAACTAGAAAATAGTTTTGTATTTCCTATCATATGGTTGCTGCACCCAGAATCTAAAAACCATACATTTTTTTGTTGTTCTTGTGCAACATTACAAGCTAAGAACATATTGCCCTAATTTTCCTTTTCTTTTATTAAATTTGCATTTTGTTGCCTACTATCATATTATTTCTTTCTACATTCATTTAAATAATGCCCATATTTTTTGCAATAATAACATTGGACTTGTATTTTATCATACATTTGTCCTTGGGGCTGATTTTGATTGGAACTTTGGCTACTGCCCCTTCCCCCTAAGTTTGATGGGCTGCTTCTTCCACCTTTATACAATATTTTTCCTCTTCCTCTTGAGTTTGATCTTCCTTTTCCTCTACCATTGCTAATGGTAGCTTGTGTCTTGAAATGATGCTCCGATGATGAATTTGTTGTTCTACTCAACCTATGCTCATGTGAAATGAGTGATGCAAGTATTTCATCAATAGAAAATTGAGAGAGGTTGTTTGTCTCTTTTGTGGCCACAACAATTGGATCAAACCTTGTAGGTAAATTTCTCAAGATTTTCTCAACCACTCTTCTTTCTTCAAATGTCTCACCATAAGCCCTGATTTGATTGAACAATTCAATAATTTGTGTAAAAAATGAGTCTATTGATTTAGTACCCTTCATGATTATTGTCTCAAAGTCTCTTCTCAACATTTGTAGTTTTGTTTTCTTCACCTTGTCCATTCCCTGGTATGTTGTTTGCATAATATTGTAAGGAAAGATTAGGCGCAGAATAAACTCTCCTAATTTCAAAACCTTAGGGAAGAATGCAGAAATGACTTTATTTTCAATTACAGTCCAATAAGATACACTAGAAAAGAATAACAGAAAAGAGAAATATACACAAACATAATTGAACACCAGATTTACTTGGGAAAACCCTTATAGGAGAAAAACCCACAACACCAAGAAAATCCTCTTTACAGTAATGAAAATTACATACATAGATCAGACTTAACTTTCTGATGTCAATTATTATAGCAACACATTTACTGATCAATCTTGTACATAATAGCTCTTCAGAAACATCCAAAGAATTCACTTAGATCAATCCATGTTTAGTATCGAACATAAATCTCTTTATCATCAAATTGTTCACCATTCAACCATTTCAAAACATAGTCATCTTTCTCACAACCTATTCATCTTCCACACAGGAACGGTCACAACTGTTCAACTGCTAACGGTTCACATTTCGCTTCTCTCATTGGCTCAGAACACACCATGTCAGATAGTCATTCTGATCACAAAACCATCAGCAAGACCTTCGCTATTGCTAAGAGTCTTTTAGAACCTTTATGTCATAGCGATGTTCATACCCGTCGGCGAGAGGAAAACCATTGGCAAGAGTTCTTACCAAAATTCATCTCATCAAACTATTGGTGATTCCTTGTGGTCTCCACCATGACATGTGTCCACTACTTGTTCATTTCCAGAGAATCAAACTAGAATCTACATTATTCTCAACAAGTTCCCCAGAAGTCCAAGTGGTCCCCACATCCATTGGCTCATTTAATCTCAGTCGTTCCCCGCTATCCCACAATGAACCCACCACATTACTTTGGCTGATTGTGATATTGTGGGAAACTGCCACATGTCCCATCTGATGACACCGAAGAGGATGAGTTTCCATGACCGTTGATCAATCATCATTTGATCTCAATGACTGTTAGCTATCACGCAATTAGAAGTTACAAGGTCTTTAACGATTGTGAAATCACGAGTGACTGCCATGTGTCTTATTTGATAAAGCCGAAAGAACAAGGTAAATACTTTGATCATTTGATCTCAACGGCTACCCACTAACGCATGATAAGAAAACACATGATCTTTAGTGATCGCAAAATCACGGATGACTGCCACATGTCTTAATCTGATGAAGCCAAAGGGAATCGGTCAATCAGGAAATTTCAAAACTTTCTAACTCCGCGACAAAGTTATAAACTTAGGAACTCCAGCAATTAGACAGTCACGAAGTTTTAGAACTTTCAAACTCCATGACCAAGTTACATAATTAATAATTCCAGCGATCGGTCGACAATCAAAGACCTGAACCGTGATACAAGCCAGCAAGTTGAGGCACAACTCCAACAATCTCCCACTTGATGAAGACTTACTGGCTTCCTTCAAACTGAAAGTTAATAAAGGTCATGGGCTCCAAGGCCCATTGAATTGGCACACCACCTGTACTTGTCTGTGCTCATTGGTTTTGTTAATGCATCTGCAACATTTTCTAGATTATCCACTTTTTCTAAAGAGACCTTTCCATCCTCCACCATATCTCATACAAAATAATACTGCACATCAATATGTTTCATCCTGGCATGGAAAGTAGGATTTTTTGCCAAACAAATAGCACTCTGACTATCACAATAAATTGTAATTTTCCCTGCATCAAACCCAATGTTAGAACACAAATTTTTTCACTAGATTGCTTCTTTATAGGCATGTGTTGCTGCCATGTATTCTACCTCTATAGTGGGCAAAGTGACTAGAGCCTATCGCTTGCTCATCCAACTAACTATACCACCATTCATCATGAAAATATATCCACTGGTGGATCTTCTACTGTCAATGTCCACTGCCCAATTAGAATCCACATAGCCTCGAACATTGAAAGTCCTCTATGATTCAACCAAATTTCCATGGTAACACAAAGCATATTCTGAAGTGCCCTTCAGATATCTGGACACTCTTTTCACAACATCCCAATGTGTCCTTCCAGGATTTTCCATAAAGTGACTAAGAACTCTCACTGCTTGGGCAATGTCTGGCCTTGTACAAACCATTGCATACATTAAACTGCCAACTACACTAGTATGAGGCACTCTGGTCATGTCCTCCATCTCAGTAGGAGATTTTGGACAGTCTTCAATAGATAGTTTCGTTCCTTGCAAAATTGGAACAACTAGCTGCTTACACTCAGTCATACAAAATCTCTCCAAAACAATATTAATATACTTACTCTAACTAAGCCAAAGTTTTCTACTCTTCTTGTCCCTAGTAATTTCCATTCCCAGAATATACTTGGCTACACCAAGATCTTTCATTTCAAACATTATAGACAACTGAGATTTTAGATTAGAAATGATTAACTTACTATTTCCTATGAACAACATATCATCAACATAGAGAGCAATAATAAGAACACGATCATTTTCAGCTTTGTAGTACACACAATGATCAGATTTCAATCTTACAAATCCCAATGACAAAAAAAAAGTGTCAAACTTCTGGCACCACATTCTAGGAGACTATTTTAATCCATACAGAGATTTTTTCAAGTTGCAAACCAAATTTTCTTTACCTTTTTCCACAAAGTGCTCAGGCTAGGACATATAAATCTCTTATTCAAGGTCACTATGAAGAAATGATGTCTTCACATCCATCTGTTCAACCTCTAAGTCATATGCTGCTACAAGTGACAAAAGAAATTTGATAGACATAAGCTTATCTACAGGAGAAAATATTTCCCCATAATCAATTCCCTCTACCTAGGAATACCCTTTCGCAACCAACCTCACCTTATACTTTTTCCACACTACCATCCAAACCTATTTTCTTTTTAAATACCCATTTGCAACCAATAAGTTTTCTGCGTTCAGGCAAGGGCACCAAACTCCAAGTATCATTATTTTCTGATGATGCCATTTCTTCATTTATGGCTTCCAACCAAGAGTTTGAATCAGGCATTCTAAATGCCTCTTTCACAATCCTAGGCTCATTAGTGCTAGAGATTAAAGCATAGGCACAAGTATAATCTAACAAAGAAAACCCATACCTATCAGGTTGCTTTCTTTCATATGTTGACCTCCTCAAAGGCTGAGGCTGAGTTTGTTCTTCTTCTTCAGAACTCTCAAAACTACTTAAGCTCTCCTCAGTTTTAGGTCTATTTTGAATTTTCAATTCCTCTTTATCTGGTGTAAGAGTAATTTCAATTTCAACTACATCATTTTTATCTTTTGATTTTGTATCTGACTGCAGATCCAAAGTAGAAGGCTTCAACTCACGAAAGATAACACTTCTTTTGTACATAACCTTCTCTGTATCAGGATTCCAAAGCTTGTATCCTTTTATGCCAGCACTATAGCCAATAAAAATACATTTAACAACCTTGTTTTCCAATTTAGATCTTTTTTCATTTGGAACATATGCATATGCCTCATAGCCAAAGACAAGAATATGTCTCAGAGAGGGATTCTTTCTAGACCATGTTTTCAAAGGTGTTTTCTCAACAAGAGAGGAATTCTGAGAACGATTTATCAAGTAACATGTTGTTGCAACTGCCTCAGCCCAAAATTTCTCCTCCAAGCTAGCACTACTTAGCTTACTTCATGCTCTTTCTATTACTGTCCTCTTGAACCTTTCAACAACTCCATTTTGTTCCAGAGTGTAGGGTGTAGTTTTATGTCTTTTAATCCCATAATCTTTATAGTACCTCTTGAACTAATCAGAACAAAACTCACCACCATTATCAGTCCTTAAACATTTAATTTTTCTTCTAGTCTAATTTTCAACAAGTTTTTTAAATTCCTTAAAACGATTGAACACTTCTACTTAACTTTTCAAAAAATAAACAAATGCCCTTCTTGAATAATCATCAATGAACGATGTACATAATATCTTGATTTAGATAAAGAAGGAAAATTTACTAGACCAAAAACATCAAAATGAATATAATCAATTAAACCAGAAGATTTGTGAGGACTAGAGTAGAATGAAACATGGTGTTGTTTTCCATATATACAATGTTCACAAAACTCGAATTCGAGGTTACAATCATCAAGCCCTTCAACCAGGTTTTTATTTTTCAAGGTTTTTAACCTTTTTCACCAATGTGGCCTAACCTATGTTCCAAAAGCATAGTCTTTTCTACTGGAAGTTTAACTTCCATAGAGTTTACACTATCAAGAAATTTTTCCTCCTTTTCTCCATGAGTAGCCTTCTATGACTTTGCAGAGACACTATTGCATTGAACAACATGTGCATCCAGCTTATACAAGGTACAAATACAAACATCCCTTGCTAACACCATTGAGCCTCTAGTCATCTTGTAGCCATTTCCAGAGAGTGTGACTTGCACTCCAACATCATTCAACTTACTAACAAATAGTAAATTTTGAGCCAGACTTGGTATATGCATTACATCATTGATTGCCTTCACTCTTCCATTAGGGAACTGAATTCTGACTCTTCCACAACCAACTATTTCTAGAGATGAATTGCTTTCCAAATACACCTTTCCACCATCATACTTTCCATACTTTGTGAACCAGTCTCTATGAAATGTCATGTGGAAAGATGCTTCAGAATCAATCAGCCAGACATCATTTGATACCTGTGTAGCCAAGGCTATAATGAAGGTGTCTGCATCACTTTAAGAAGAATCTTTGTCGGAAGAATTCTTCTTCTTTTTCTTTTTCTCCTCTTTGCAATCCTTTCGGACATGACCAGGTTTCCCACAATTCCAGCATTTCACCTTAGACTTCTTGCCAGGAGACTTTCATCTCCCTTCTGATTTTGATTTGGACTTCTTGTCCTTCTTCTTGCCTTTTTCTTTCGATTTTCCTCTAACAACAAGAGCCTCCTTTGCCATCTTAGAATATTTTCTTCTCATCTATTCTTTACACCCACATATGCTAACTGAGAAATTAACATGTTGAAAGCATTCAAATGATCAACAATAGACCCTCCCTCCTGCATTTTCATTTAGTATACAACTTCTTCCTCAAGAACAACTTATTCACCAAGGACTTGCCCTGATAAATAGCTGCCAGTCTTTTCCACAAAGAAGATGCAGTCTTTTCTTCATGAACATTCAAAAGAATAGAGTCTGCTAAACAAAGCCTTATCATCCCATTTGATTTTTGATCTGCAAGGTCCCAATCCTCTTGCTTCATTCCTGTAGGTTTTGTTCCAGACACAACACACCAAAGATCATGGTCAACCAACAGATCTTCCATTTTAAATTTCCACAACTCAAAATTGTTGCTATTGAACTTCTCAATTTCAATCTTTCTTGACGTGCTTTCCATCTTAATCTGTAATTTGAATTACTAGACTTCTACAAGACTCCCACTAAATAGAATTGACACAAAAAACCCAATGTACCCACAAAGATAACACAACTGGCTAGGCTCTAATACCACTTGAAAGGAAAGCTTAGGTATAGAACAAACTCTCCTAACGTCAAAACCTTAGGGAAGAATGTAGAAATAACTTTATTTTCAATTACAGTCAAATAAGATACACTAGAAAAGAATAATAGAAAAAAGAAATGTACATAGACACAATTGAACACCAGATTTACGTGGGAAAACCCTTACGGGAGAAAAACCCACCACACCAAGAAAAACCTCTTTGTATTACAGTAATGAAAATTACATACAGAGATCAGACTTAACTTTCTAATGTCAATTATTACAACAACACATTTATTGATCAATCTTGTACAGAATAGCTCTTCAAAAACATCCAAATAATTCACTTAGATCAATCCTTGTTCAATATTGAACATAAATCTCTTTATCATCAAACTATTCAACATTCAACCATTTCAGAACATAGTCATCTTTCTTACAACCTGTTCATCTTCCACAAATGAACGGTTGCAACTATTCAACTGCTAACGGTTCACATTCCACTTCTCATTGGCTCAGAACACACCATGTTCGATAGTTGTATCGATCACAAAACCATCGGCAAGACCTTCACTATCGCTAAGAGTCTTTTAGAACCTTTATGTCATACCGATGTTCATACCCATCGATGAGAGGAAAACCATCGGCAAGAGTTCTTACCAAAATTCATGTCATCAAACTATTGGTCATTCCTTGTGGTCTCCACCATGACACATGTCCACTGCTTGTTCATTTTCAGAGAATCAAACTGGAATCTACATTATTCTCAACAAGTTCCTTGGAAGTCCAAGTGGTCCCCACATCCATCAGCTCGTTTAATCTCAGTCATTCCCCGCTATCCCGCGATGACCACACCACATTAATTTGGCTTATCGTGATATCGCGAGCAACTGCCATGTGTCCCATCTGATGACACTGAAGAGGATGAGTTTCCATGACTGTTGATCAATCATCGTTTGATCTCAACAGCTGTCAGCTATTGCATGATCAAAAGTTACAAGGTCTTTAACGATTGCAAAATCACAGGCGACTGCCACGTGTCTTATTTGATTAAGCTGAAAGAACAAGGGAAATACTTTGATTGTTTGATCTCAACAGCTACCCACTAATGTGTGATCAAAAAACACATGATCTTTAGTGATCACGAAATCACGGGCGACCGCCACGTGTGTAATGCCCCGTCTTAATAACCTAAGAACGTTGCAATTGTGTTATAAAAGTGTAATAATTTTATTTTTTTAAGTTTAATTATAAGTTAACTAATTGCATACATTCTTAGGTTAAACGACGATACACTACTTTGAGTATTCCATAAGCGACTTAAGTATTTCGTATTGCACATATTAAATCATAACATAAAGTAATCATTGCATAATAATAAATTTTCCATTCAAGATATAATGAAGTACAAACATTTTTCCATACATTGCATTGATAAGATATTACATTGCTCATCCATCTGATGAGGTAGTTCATATAACAAATACATTTACAATTACATTGATCACCTCTTATACAATTGAGGGATGTTTTTACATTACAAGTTCATAATATACAATGATGAAGGTATAGAAGGAATCCATGTGCGAGCTCTCCATCCACGAAGTGCTCAATGCTACAATCAAACTGGGGACCCAACGGAGTAAGGTGCACGTTCCACCCAACCATGTGGTACCCGTAGGACCACCCCCCGTGCTAGGAGATAGTAATAAGGCTACCTAGACCAATCCTACTAACCCTAGACACTAGTACATACAAACTATTGGTTACATTGCTTCCAGATTTTGACAATTAATTTGAAACACAAACTTAGGGTTAATTGTTATTCTAGGTGGAGTGTCATCACAACAATGCAATGGTTACCCTGGTGTTTCTTCCTAGGTCCCGGCTCCCAATCCTTGGGTTACCCTGGTAACCTCTTACGAAACCTGGCCCCTATTGCATACAGTTGCAGAATCGAATGCCTCTTAAAGAAACGAGACACCGATTTTCCATTCCAGGCCTTCTCAACTTATACTCATGACTGTAGAAGCTCAAGAGTCATAAGAGAGGCATACATAACTTGTTAAATGTTTTAGATCTATCTACTGTGTTCTTTAGTATTCACTGACTTACTTAACTAATCCTAAGTTACCCTGACACCACTTTGTGTGTCGGCCCTTACGACTAGCCACTCCCCTAAACATAACAAGGTTACTAGGTTTTCATGACTAGGGTTTACCATATGCACAATTACATCTCACAATGATAAACAAATCATAACAGTATCAAACACCACTTTTAATACTTGCACAAACCCAAGTCAATAAGAAATATTTTGAAAACAATATTACCCTTTTAACCCAGTTGATCTGGAAGACTTGATTTGTTTTAGAGACTTTTCCCAAACTTGCCCAATCACAGAAGGTAATAAAATAATCTAAAGAAAATGGGAATACATATCTATCATTTGGATATTCTAAATCCATATGCACATCTTGAAAACAATATGTTTACAAATCATCTTGATAAAAGATCTTTTAAATAATCTAGGAAAATAACTATATATTTTTTAAAATTATTTTTCTAATTTTTTTCTCAATTCACCATATATTTTTATTCCATAATTTTCAATATTAAATCTCATATAATACCTATTTTAAAGAATAAATATAATTTAACTCAAAACTAGTTTCCAAAATTTTTAAATATAAATAAATATATATATATATATATATACAAAAATAATTTATATCAACATCCGAATTTTTAAAACTTATTTTATGAAAAGAAACGCGTATTAACACATAAAGGAAACTATTTTAAATTTTAAATAAAACAAAAATTTCACTCAGGCTCGGCACGCACAGCCGAAACCCTCGCAGGAGGGCATGGCCATGGTGGCAGCGCCGACGCTACCTGTGAAGGCAGCGCCGAGCGCTGCCCTCACGGCCGGCTCCCTGCGGGGTCGGCCGTGGGTAGCCCTCGGCCCCTAACAAATCCCCATTTAATAATTTAAAATAAATAAAAAGAAATTGCGGAAGAAAAGCTTCTGTATAAAACATATTCCATATGAATTAATTTCATAATAACAGGCACTGGTAATTCCGTCGAAAATCCTTATGCGTTTTTTCATTTTTTTTTAAACGGAATTTTAAAAATAAATTAGCATAAACCCCAATATATATATATATATAACCATTTAGTTTTGGCACACACAGACTGGTTTAAAATCTGGTAAATATTTTCTACAGAATCAGATAAAACAATTTTATTCTGTACAAATAAATATATATATATTTTTTAAAATAGTTCATCTATAGGAAGAAAATAACAAACCCCCCTTTCTTAACCAGATTTAACAAATAATAAATACATAAATTCTTCCCAAAATGACAGTATTTAAAAAAAACATTTTCACAGAAAAGAAAATTTTGATTCCCTACAGATTTTTTTTAAAAGAAGGAATCTCTGAAAAGAAATACAAAATTTCAACAGAAAGTTTTCTGCAACAACTTGCCTTGAAGACAAAACCTATACTTTAACTTTCTTTCAAATAAAGAAACTAAATTAACTAGAGAAATACCTGTTGTTTAAGAATTGACTGTAGAAAATATCTTCTTGCCTGATGCGTCCTAATCCAAATCCCAAAATCTTCTTCACTGAAAATCTTCAATTCCAAGAAGACTAATCCAACCACCAAGAAGATCTTCCACCAAAAATCACAACCCAATTACAGAGAGATAACAATTCTTAAGAAAAATTAGATTTTTAACACACAGAGAAAGAATTTTTGCCAATGCCCAGAAAATTTCCCCGAGGCAATTGAATAACCCCGTCAATATCCCAGATCCTCAATAACCTCCGTGAAATTTTTCAACAACCTTTTGCAATTATGGCACTCATACACATGTCGAGAAGTTGTTGAGAAAATATCTTCTCCACTTCTCGGCAATTTTGCCATTCAAAAACTTGCATGCAATTTAATTAATTTATTTAATTTTAAATACTTAAAAATCAATTTTTTAAATCACATGCAATCTATTCTACATGCATTTTTATTTTATTTTATTTTCTAATTTTCTAATTCATTTAAATACAATATAATTTATGCATTTAATAATTTTAACTTAATTAATTAATTTATTTAATTAAAATAGTTTAATCTTTTAAAGACCAACTATTTAACTAAATAAGCTAACTAATATATTAAATTATCAAATAAATAAATTTCAATCATATTTAAATATTAATTTAAATAACAATAATTAAAACACAATAATTAACATTAAAATTAACCAACATTTACCTTTTAAAAATGATTTAACCAACAGAAACACATTACAACCTATGACTCAAAACTGAAAACTGACTAAGTACTATGACCAGAGTTGTAAACTAGGCTAGGGTAAACCTAACTACTATCTCCCGATCAACATTTCCGTTGAGTCTTGACATGCTCAGACCTGATTACATAGGTGGAGTCGGTGTCATGTACCTGCAAATCCTGCAACCGAGCAAACAACATGCATACATGTATATATATATATAAAACATTAAACATGCACACCGTGCGGAGAAAATCACAGATATCGCAGGGCACTCACAAGCAAGTGATGCGATTCTGTTCTCCACACCAATACACTCACAGAAAACTGACTCAGTAAACGTTGTTAGTCCATCATAAGCATGTGCATATCCATAAACAACTGAAAGTAAACATCTACACTAAATCATATCATGTCTGAAAACAATAAACATCACACAAAGTATCATCATGTCACAGAATAATCCACCATCGCTCAAAACCAGCGATCAAAGTATCCAACAAAACAACATAGGTCTAACAGTATGAGAAAGTATCAACAGAAAGCATAAGCATAAACGGAGGGGTACTACAACGTATCTTAATCTGATGAAGCCGAAGGGAATCGGTCATTCAGAAAATTTCAAAACTTTCTAACTCTGCGACAAAGTTATAAACTTAGGAACTCCAGCGATAGGACAGTCGGGAATTTTTAGAACTTTCACACTCTGCGACCAGGTTATATACTTAAGAATTCCAGTGATCGGCCGACAATCAAAGACTTGAATTATGATACAAACTAGCAAGTTGAGGCACAACTCCAACAAATATCCCAGGCTTGTTTAGATTTTGTTGCTGCTACAACCCTTGGAAAGATACTCTCATGCATTGCTTGGAAAATATAAAAGAGAACTTTAAAATCTTTCTTGTTGTTGTCCCTTAACAAATCTTTTTCTGCTTGTGTAAGTGCATTATATACTGTTGCATCTGTTGGTTTCGGGTAACCATTTTCAACAAGCTCTAAAATGTCATGAGAGTAGAATAATGCCTTCATTGTGATTGATTCGTAATCATAATTATTTCCATTGAATTGAGGAATTTTTGGGTTTGTAAAACTTGTGCTTGGAGCTGCCATTGATGACTGTGAAACCTTTGTGCCGAGAAAACTTTAAATCTTTCAAAATCTCTTTTGAAAATCTCTGGTTCTATGAACCTTCAACTCTAATAACCTTCAGCTCTGATACCACATGAAGGAAGAGGCAGAGGATAGAAGAACAAAATAGAAGAAAATAAAACAAAGCAAGGGGGAAACATGAATAATATGCATAAATTTAAACACAGAAATAGGCTATTATAATTTGTATTTCATATATGTATTTGTAAAACATACAATATCAGCTATCAAAGACCAAATACAGAGCTACTGCTCTTTTTCATATACTTAGAAAATATAATAACATAAATTCCCGTGTTTTTGGCTGCTGCTACAACACTAACTGCTTCTACTAACTATTGCTACATAAATATTTGTTGCTCTGCTCTGCACTTCTATTTTTTCTTACACTTAACTATCTTCAAAAAATGACTACCTACTTCTATTAGTAGAAACTAAGACATTTCTAGAAACTACATATGACCAGGAAAAATGAGGGAAAATAAAACATTTAATTAAATTTAATATTGCCAACTGGGAAATCCTGCTTAGGAAGATATGCATTTGAATTTCCAGTCAAAGTTTGTCTTGATGCATCGAATGATTTGAAGGCAAAAATTAGCTAGGCTAGTGAAATAAATTTCACACTGTGGAAAGATTTGCAAAATTTGTTGGGGACTAAATTTGAAATTCTATGGTGGAGGAATTTAATGCTGTTAGTTGGGATTATTTCCAGCACATTAATTATGAGAAAGAAAACACCGATGGAGGGAAAAAATGTAGCATAAAAGGCCTGATGCAATCAACCATAGCAGTAGATGATTTATGAAGTGAAAAATAAATATCTAATAATCTCAAATTTTGTAGTTAACTATGTCTCAAACTATCATGGGCTAAATGATATCACTTCAAATTTTATTTTACTTAGATGCAAATAGTAGGTAAGGATTTCTCAAAGGGAAACTTAACTAGAACTAAAGACGGTTTCTTGCAATTCACTCAGCAACTAAAGATATGGTAAATCTTGAAAAACCCTTCTAAGAAGTTTGCTGCAAAAGTCAATAAGCATTTATATCAAATAAGCATGAAGAGTACAATAATTATTCTTCTCTATTGCGACTCGAAAATTTCCATGAATGGAATTATCAGAACCTCCTCCCATACTAATCCCATTCAGCAAAGCAACCTTCAACAACAAAGCCATCAACAATCTTAAGTCACATCTATGATATTTGGAAAGGGAAAGATTAGCATTCATTTGTCAGAAGATGTTAATTTAAAAACTTTAGCTTACCGCGGTTTTAATTTCATTGGAAATCATCTATGAAAGCCCACTCACTTGAGGTTTTTTTGTAAGTTGCAAGAGTATAGTTCATGATATATTCATTCCAAAAATACCGTGTACCATGACTGTAATCACCTGATTACGGAATCAAAAAAGTAAATATAAATGTCAGCACAGGAATGAGCTGATCTCAATATTATGACATTTTAGATTTAGGACCACACAGAACAATAGAAGATGCAGAAAGATGGCAAAACCCTGAATACAAAGAAAACTATGACAGTAAGACAGAACAAAATAGTATTCTAGAGCCAGATACTTTAACCTCCAGTGTTAGATTATCTAGTGGCAATTCAAACAAGTCTCAGAGCAAAGACGTGTAAACAGGTCAACAGTTACAAAAAGAACAAAAGTGTTATATGGAAACCTTCCTTATGAAGGAGCTAAATCGAATTTTGATGGTGAGTCTAAAGGCAACCTGGGTGAAGCCAGGGCTGGTTTTATTATTTGTAACTTTGACGGATAAATGTTGGTAGCTGATTCTATATACCTTGGAAACAAAACCAATAATGTTGCAGAATGGGAAGCTCTCTTAGCAGGCATTATAGCAGCTTATGTGACTATATGAGACTAGAGGTAGAAGGAGATTACAAAATTCTAGTGCAAGCTGTAAAACAAAAATATTGTCCCAACTGGAGTCTAGAGCGATTATAGAAGAAATATTAAATTATATGAAGAAATTTGTAAATGTTTGATATCTCATTACTATAGAACAAAACAGAGCAGTGGAGTACCTTGCTAATCAAGGGTTAACCAATATATTTTTTCTGCAATAGAAAGTAATGGAGTAAGTGATTAGGATAATCAATGGAACACCATTAAAGATGATCACTCCCACTTGAACCATTCAATTAAATTTGATTGGAAGGCACTTATGAGAAGAGGCCATAAGATATGGTATAAAATGTACAGAGAAAGGACTGCTGAAGTAATAGCTAGTATCATTAACTAAATCTCCTAAATAATCCACCCTGCAATTGGTACAATGGTGTTAAATGGATGGCAATGGTGCCTCTCGTGGTGATCATTTGTTGTTGTTTGTGTTTCCTTGTGAGCTCTGCAATAGTTTTGATATATTAGGTGGTTGATAGTGGATGATAGGGGTGGGGAGAGAGCTGTGCTGGGGATCCTATCCAGCATGGGAGAGTGTCTAATCATAGACTCATGATTATTTTTAACTAGACATCCCCTAGTGTCATGCCCACGATTATGAATTAATTCATTATGAGAAGGCGGCGATTCCTTAACTCCGTGATTATACTTCATGATAACAAATTAATAAAAAGAATTTATATGCAGCGAATAGGAGGCAGCGGTTAAATAAGAAAAGGTTGCATCAATTAAGTTCTACTAAGGGACGCCTCCCTTCATAAGGACACCTCTCCCCATATGGTTGACCCTCTTGGGGATTTCAAAGGTATAAATGTGGAGATCGAACAAGGGGAATATAACAATCTTATGTTTTAATAAATATTGTGGTATGCTCTATCATGATTATTGTGTATAATGATATATTTATTATTGTATTATCTTTATGAATTTGGATATATTTAGTGTTTTTAATTCTCAACAAGCAACCATGAGGAGGAGTGCGGGAAATACTAGTAGGGTGAACAAATACTGGATTTCTTTCCAAGTACGCCACTCCATGTTGGATGCCCGTATGTCTGCCACTTGGGGCCAAGGGGGTGAGTGTCTGCCCTTGGGCTTAAAAAGGGGAATCTACGAGCCTCCTATTGTAGCTTTTCCCCTAATCTCTACATGAGTTGGTTGTTGGGATGGATTCAAGAAGTCTCAATCATAAGAAGGATGGATAAGGCAACATGGATAGGGAAGGAAAATACAAGTTTATCCACTAAGTACGCCATCCCATGTTGGATGCTCGAATGCCTGCCACTTGGGGCAAAGATGGATGGTATATTCGCTCTTGGGCTTATATTGCTTCAAGCATATAATTGGTTAGTTATACACCTGACTACATTATTTTTTTGATTCTAGGGAAAGATTTAGTGCAATCCCAAAAGGGGACATTACAATTTGTATTAGAGCATTGTTCTTGCTAGCTTGAGGGATGAAAGATAGTTGATGCAACATAGCCAAAGAGGTCAAAGGGCACTAGAAAGAGAAAAAAAAAAACTTGCAACCAACTACAACTCTACTCAAAACAAATACAATGAGTGAACAAATGGGAAAAGAACGTAGGACCTTCATGGAAAGCAATGAAAAGATAACCCAAGCTTTTATGGAACAAAACAAGAAAACAAACCAAGCAATCCTCCAAGCCATACAAAACATGAGTAATACAATCAATACCCTTAGACCCCACTCTACAAATGGGAGAGATGTGAACTCTAATCATTCAAAGAGTAATAACATATCTTCCACCCCTAGGATACCAAGACCTTCATTCCTACCTAGGGAAGAAACACCAATAAGGAAGAAAATAACTCACCCCCTAATAGAACCGAGGAAATTTTTAGAGCTTACACAAGTTTGGACCTTGAGATTAGGAGGAATATCCTGTTCAAGGAATTTTGTGAAGCTAAGAAACATGAGGCATTAGAAAAGATAAGAGGCAACCTAGTAAAGATTTGAGGCAAAAGGTGAATAAATTAACTCTTCCCAACTTTGATGGATTGGGGAAAATCACAACACATGCATGAATACAAAAGTTAAACACCTATTTCACCCTTAGCCCTATGATAAAAGAAGGTGTTGTCCAATTTTCCATCTTGCATTTAGAGGGATTGGCCCATGAATGGTGACATCAATACATCTTCACCCGACACAATAAAATAACCTCCTATGATGAATTTACACACAAAATCATAAAAAGATTTGATAGAAAACACCCCCAAAAACACTTCAAGGAACTAACACAACAAAGGAAACAAGGATCCATAGAAGATTACATAGCCGAATTCCAAAGAATTTTAGTAAGAGTGTAGGGGGTTACCAAAGATCGACTCACCTACCTATTCATTGAAGGGTTAAAATATTTGATCTGAGTGTTGGTAAGCACTCTTGATCCAACCTCTCTTAATGACACCATTGATAAGGCTCTAAAACTAGAAGAAACATCCACAAAAGATAAGCCATCAAACACACACACCAAACCTCCCTATAAGAAAAATGGGCATAAAGGGGGATTTTGAAAGGGAAAATTAGGTTTCAATTGCAAGGAAAATTGGGAACTTGGGCATGTTTGTAAACAAGAAAACCTTAAAGGGAAATGAGAAGACCTAAAAAATAAAGTTTTGTGCTTCAAATGTAAGGAAAAATGGGGGGCTAGAACACGTGTGGAAAGGAAAGCAATGCGTGAAATATAGAGGCAATATTCGATGAAGAAGAACAAAGAAATCCGATCAAGAAAATAAGGTACAATGAAGAACAACAAGGAGCCATAGCAGTCATCTCTAGAGCCTCCAAACATCACCCTTTATGAATCATAAGTATAATAAAAAGACAAAAAGTAATAGCCCTTATGGATAGTGGGGCATCCCACAACTTTATTGACAAAAAATTGGTTGTAAAAATGAAATTAGAAACAAAAGATTTTAAGGGCTTTAAAGTAGCCTTTGTTGATGGATCCACTTCTCTATGTGCTAAAAATATTCCTCGACTAATCATAACCTTGGGAAACCATCCAATCAAAGAATATTTGTACATAGTAAATTTAGGGGACATTGATGTAATCTTGGGTACCCCATGGATACACTCTTTAGGGTATTTTTACCTAGACCTTCCAAAATTGGAGCTTTTCTTTAAACATAAGAGACACAAAGTCCTCTTAAGAAGGCTATTCAATGGACCACCAAGAGTAGTTTCATCCAAGAGGATGGAAAGAATTCTTAGACATGGAAAAGGAGAATGGGTTGCACAATGCATGATTCTTGACAAGTCTTCCTCCCAAGGGAAAACTATACACATTGAAATTCAACCTATATTAAAGGGGCACAAAAGGGTGTTTTAAGACATCCCACAAGGACTACCACCAAAGAGAGGCTTTGATCACACCTTATTGTCACCCATAGGGATATAAAGAAGAATTTGAGAAAGCTATAAAGGAGTTATTGGAAATGGAACATATCCAACCTAGTTCTAGTCATTTTGCCTCCTTTATTGTACTAGTTAAAAAGAAAGATGGCACCATGAGAATGTGTGTTGACTATATCACACTTAATAAAAAGCCATCAAATACTGATATCCCATCCCTAGGGTTGATGAACTAATCGATGAACTTCATGCGGCAATATACTTTTCAAAAAATTGATCTACATTTAGGGTACCATCAAATAAGAGTAAGAGCAGAAGATGTCCCCAAGACAACTTTTAGATGCCATTATGGAAATTTTGAATTTCTTGTCCTACCTTTTGGTCTAACCAATGCCCTTGCTACTTTCCAATCATGTATAAATAACACATCTTTAGAAACAACTAAGGAAATTCCTCTTAGTTTTCTTTGATGATATTTTAATCTATCATAGAACTTGGGAGACACACTTAAGACATATAGACGAAGTATTGGATATACTTGAACAACAATGCTTATTTTCCAAACTACTTAGGACACAAAATAAGTGCTCAAGGTGTAAGTGTTGATGAAGAGAAGATTGAAGCCATAAGGAGTTGGCCAAAACCAAGAACTTTAACACACCTAAGAGGATTCTTGGGACTTTACAACTACTACCGAAGATTCGTCAAGGATTTCTCAAAGTTGATGGCCCATTGACCGACTTAACCAAGAATGGTGCACTCACTTAAAATGAAAAGGCACAATAATCTTTTTGAGAAACTTAAGGAAGTAATGAGCTCGTGTCCCATTCTAGCAATCACAGACTTTTCATTACCATTTGAGTTAGAATGTGATGCTTCTAGCAAAGGAATTGGAGTCATATTAATGCCAAATAAACATCATATCACCTTTGAAAGTAGAAACCTAAAAGAAACCAAAAAATTAGCTATTTCATTTATGACAAGGACATGCTAGTAATCAAGTGTACCTTTGCTAAATTTAGGCAATACCTAGTCTATGTGAGATTCATTGTAAAAACTAGTCATAATAGTCTAAGATTCTTCCTTAACCAAAAGGATCTAAATGATAGGCAACAAAAATGGGTGAGTAAAATACAAGCTTATGATTTTGATATTGAATACATGAGGAAAAACAATGTTGTAGCAAATTCCCTATCACAAAGACCCCATCTATGCTCTATCACAATCTATCTCTGCAGATTGGAAGAATTCCATTATTGTCAAATGCACCAAAGATCCACAAGCCAATAACATCCTAGAAGAGAATATATCGAATGAAGAATATAAGGTCGTGGAAGAATTTATTGAAGAGCACACAAAAAATACTAAGAGGGGAGGGGGGTGAATCGGTATTTTAAAAATTTAAAACTTGAGACCATATGAATTAGTAATCAAAACAATAAGAGTAAGCATAAGACAAGGTGAACACTGATATCACGAGGAAACCCATTTTGGGTAAAAAACCATAGTAGAACAATCGTTTTCATTAACTTCAAAGGGCACCAACCTAGATTATAGAAGTGTACCAACTCGCTCTAAGCACCAACTTCCTCTAAGCACCAACTTTGAAAAATTGAAGCACCAACTCATGGAAAACTTTCACAACTTTGTCCAAACTCAAAAAAACATTGAATCAGATTTTAATAGCATGTACTGGCACTTCAATAGAATGAATGTCAAGCAAGAATTAACACATCTTAGGTATGTAATCCTTGATGCTATAGCCTCAAACTAAAACTCCACTCCAAAACTTCAATATTGCTATTGAACAAAGTCTACACATGGATATGAACTGCTCACTTTACCTTAAGACACTAAATGTTTAGAATATCTATCACATAGAAAAATCAGAACAATAACATTCTCAAAAATCATATCTTTCCTCCTTGTCTCCTTCAACTGGGTCTTTTGGTTATTTGTGAGGACTACATACATTGTTGGATCAGTCACATCATTGAACCCACTGATCACAAGCTCACACAAATCATTTGCAACCATTATGTTCTTCATTTTCTTTGCCCAAACATCATAGTTTTTTCCATTGAATAGTGGTGGCTATTGCCAACTCTTACTCTCATTTCCAGCCATGTCTCCAACAAAACAAACTTTAAGCACCTAGAAAAGATAAATGCCCAACTCACTCAAGACTTAGGGCCTTTTGGCTCTGATACCATGTCAAAATATCTTAATGTTTTGATACCAACAAAATATTCACAATGCACAGAGTTGTTGCTCTATTTCCCAATCAACTAGGAATACGAAAACAAAAATGTGGAATAACAAAACTAATTGCTTGGAGACACACAGCTAGGCATGCAAACTTGCTTCTTCTATTAACTCAGAAAATAAATTACAAAATGATTTTAAACTTGAAACTACAAAACTAATTAATGACAAACTTGAATTGCATCAATCTGGAGCTGCTTAGATCTCTCTTCTTCTTCCTACACTGAACAATCTGGAGCTATCTATTGCTCCTAGAAAACACTGACCAATCTAGAGCTATCCGCTGCTCCTTGCACATGCACAAAACAATTTGGAGCTATATGTTGCTCCCTGCAAACATTCTGCACTTCACTCACAAAACATTCTCTGTTGTTGCTGCAACTTCACCTTCTTGCAACTTACTTACTACTTACTCTTGTTGGCTGACCGTTTCATTTCAGTCTTTTGTCTATTCTTGTCTTCACAAAAAATTCCTTCTCAAAATTTAAATTTACCTACCACCATAAATTCTGCAGTCAGGGGTAGAACAGGGATGAAGATCCCAAAAAAACTTGTCATTAAAGAAAGCCTCCTAACAGATAGGTGAACTCAGGAGTTGACGTGAGAAGGCTTGGACAATAAATATTTCAATCATTTTCATACACAACCCATGAAGGTCTACCCAATCACGGTCTCCTCAAGTCTTCTTTCTTTTTCAAAATTTAGCTTGTAAATACTCTAAAATGCAGAATCAAACTTCTTTATAGCATACACAGCACTTCAAAATCTGAATGAATGCCATACAAGAATAATGCAACTCCCCCTGTTTAACCTCTTGTTGTGATTGTGAGGCTTTGGCAGTGTTTTGAAATGGTAGCAGCAACTTATGAAGATCTGTTGCAGCCTACAAATGCACTCAACAGAAAAGATAATGCCCAGGAACCCCCACGTGTAGCAGTTGTTCATGTATAGCAGTGCTCAGAACTGATCGAATGGCACTTTAGACAATCCTAAACTCAGTGTCCAAGCTTTCAAGGTACCATGATTCCCTACACAAACCTCCTAAAGCTTCATGTCCTCTAGACCAGTCTCACGCCACCACAAAAGTAAATAATATGCTAAGAGATTAATGATTTCAGTTCTGAAGGCTCACGTCCTTGCTAGGATTAATCACATGCCCTCCACAATGTCCACACAACTGTTAAAGAGAGGTCGATGGGAGATATTGCAGACCTCTCATAGTCATGATGCCATTACTCTGAAAATGAATCCATACATCACACCCTCAATGGTGTCACTAAAATTCACGTCCTCCATAATGGTACACCAAATTAAAGAGAACAATGATCTCCTTGTTTTTGAATCCTTAAGAATTGACTTTGAATATGATAATATACTCAGAAATAAGGTCGACGCCCTTGGTATACACTAAACATAAATTATTCGATAGCATATATAAGCATGTCATAACGACGAGGATGAAGTTTTTTTGAGGAAAACTCAAACTGCCCACGACTTGTGAAATTGACTGAAGATCCTGATGGAAATAAACTCGCCATGATTTCTTGGCCACCCACAACATGAATGATTGAGACCGTCGCTAGTAATGGAGAGAAACTAAATAAATTTGTTTCAAATGTAGTCGTCTCGACGGGAGAATCTATAATTGACGTGTATGAATAAAGAAGGAAGCGAAGCGATTTCCAAAAGACCACGACTCCTATAGCTGTTCCAAAGGATAAACTACCCTATAAAGAAAGTTAGAGGCGTTACAAAACTAAAGGAGCCGCAGCAGAAGACCCAACATACAATGTTGACTTGGCACTTGATATTTAATGTTGGCTTGGCAACCTTCTATGGTGGAATGTAAATCTAACTTGGTTCACGACACAGAGTTACTGAAAAAAGGTCCACAAGATCGACATCTCAAATACATACAAATTCTGAGCATGGCCACTGAACCATTTCAAACTTATTGACATCAATCACAAAAATAAATAAATAAATTTAAACAACACTTATCCTATACAAAAATAGGTTATTCTTTGTACCAAACTCCAAGATGAAGGAAAAGATCATTAGAGAAAAACATGACAATCCTCTAGCAAGCCATCAAAGGTACTACAACATCTATAAGCAAGTAAGGGAAAAATACTCTTGAAAGGGTCTCAAGAAAGATGTCCTTAAACATGTTCAAGAATATATAACTTGTCAAAGAAACAAAACAGAGCAAACCCATCTAACAAGTCTTCTACAACCACTACCCATTCCTAATAAAAAATGGGAGTTTCTACAGGTTTCATAACTAGACTTCCAAAAGTACAAGGTAAAGATTGCATATACGTGGTGGTGGATGGCCTTACCAAATATGCACATTTCATGGCAATATCTACCGATTATTGGGCTCCTCAAGTAGTCAATGTCTTCTTCAAGGAAATCTTCAAATTACATGGCCTCCCTAGAAACATCATTAGTGATCGAGACAAATGATTCTTTAGCCTATTTTGGAAAGAACTCTTCTAACTAGCAAGGACAAAACTCACACCAAGCACAAGCTACCACCCCAAAACCAATGGACAAATGGAAATTGTAAACAAATGGATAGAAGGATATTTAAGGAACTATGTAAAAAGTAAACAGAATGCATGGATCAAGTGGTTGCACTTTGGAGAATATTGTTATAACACCACACATCACATGTCAATAGGGATGAGTCCCTTCAAGGCCTTGTATGGATATGAGGAAACCTCATTTAGAAGTTTGATCCTCTAAGGAAGTTGTGTACCAAGAGCCAAGTACTTTGTGCAACAAAATATGGATATTATGAATACACTCAAAGATAATCTACATCAAGCCTAGAATCAACAAAAGATTTATGCTGATAGAAACAAAACCGAAAGAACATTTGAAGTTGGGGATTTGGTTTTTTTAATTTACTACCCTATAAGAAGTCATCAATCAAGGAAAGTGGAGCTGAAAATATTAAACCTAGATTCTATGGACCATATAAGATTTTGATAAAAATTGGAGAGGTTTCCTATGAGTTGGAACTACAAGCTAATAGCAGGATTCATAATGTCTTTCATGTCTCTCATCTCAAAAAGGTGCTAGGACAACATGTCATGTAATAACCACCCCATGTTTTTCCAAAAATTTCACCCGTTAGCATTAGCTAAAATGAAAAGATAAGCAACTAAATAAGCAACCATCCACTTTCTCATCACCTAGATCCCATTGTGGGCAAGGAGAGAGCATATGGTGAAAAGGGGATCTTGCAATCAATGGAAAGACAAGCTAACTAGAAATAAACACCTTCCACTTTCTCATCACCTAGATCCTTGATGCAAACCCAAAATCCAAATCTAATTCAAAAGAACTTCACAAATTCACTTGTTAGGTACATTCTTTCTACCAGTGGTGCCAAACAGCTTTAAGGGACTTTTCACCCAACTTTCCCAAAATATTTGTAAATTAAATTATGGATTTAGACACCCATTAAGGACTTACACAACATACTTCAAGATTGAATATAACTTCTTTGGACCAGTTTAGACTTCCAATACACTCACCATGGGAAAATCAAAGAAAAGAGACCAATTTAACAAAGGAAGTACCCTTCAAACTTATCCAATCACCTTGAAACTTTGGGGCAGCAAATTAAATGGTCCAAAACCACATAATCCACCACTATTTTGCACCTGTACGGACAAAAACATTTCCAACTCAAAAAACCTCCTTTTTCTAATGCAAAACAAGGGTTTTGTCAAAATCTTCACTCCAAGGCTTGAACAAACAAATAAATGGTCCAAACACCTTCCATAGGGTCTGCCTAGTCACATTACACACTCACAAACTCAAATCCCTTAGAATTTCATTGAGAAGCACTTCAAAACCATCACTTTTCAAGGGAAAAATTGCATTTCCAGCCCTAGGGCATCACACAATTACCACACAAATGGTTTATTCTGATATAAAATGCATTGATACATATAATATAACATATTTCCTACCAATCCACCGAGTTACAGCATTAGAAAGTGGGTGGATTGGTCAATATGTCATTATTTTGCTTTGAAACCCTTAACAATGGAAAAAAAATAGGGTATTCACTATATTTTTGCAATTTCTCTCACAAATCAGAAAGTTAGAACCCCAAACCAAGTGAAGATGAAATAGAACTCATAAAAATTCAACCTATAAATATTTCAAGGCATTATTGGGTCTGTACAATCCGTACAACAGCAAACAACTTTGAAAAATGGTGAAAAAACTCAGAAAATGCACCAAAAACGTGGTATTTTATTGAATATGAGTTATTACAACCTTCAACAACCCTTACTTCGAGCCTTGGAAGGGCTTATAAAGCATATTAAACAAGTAACCACCCTCAACCAACCATATTCACAACTAATTACCACTTAATGACTCTAATTATGCAAATCAGCAAAAATCAGCAAAACAACATTTGCAACATTTTGCATTTTTGCAATTATTGAACTTAAAAGACCTCTAACATTTCTAGACACTAAAATATGATCATTTAGACCTTATTTAATCCTTTATTCATGATTCAAAGCACAAGACACCAAAATACCCTACCTTTACCATGTATGACAACTTTTGACAATATTGACAACATTTCAAGTTTTTACATTTTTTCCAATTTCCTCATGGAACAAAAATGAAAAATCCCTCAAATGACCTTTTGAACCTTTTGAAATCCTATCTTTTGACATCCAAGGTGTTGGTGCCCCTTGTCAGAACCCTGGTGGTTCTCGATTCCAAACCCTAACTGATATTTGGAGGTTTTTTGCAAGTTTTGTGATTTTTGTATTTTTTGTGTTTTCAGGCAAATAATAAAATACAATTTTGCTAAGAAATGCAAATAAATTCCAAATAAATTCTAGAACTCAAAATAAGCCTAGATCTTGATCAATAAAGGTAGGCGCTTCACTATATTTCTTTTCCAAATGGTTTACAAGTGTAAAGAACAACAAATAAATGAAATACAGATTTATTATGATAAAAACCTGACTTCCTTGCAGCCGCCTTGGGAATTGTGCAATAGTACGGCCAACTCCAAATACTCAGTATCCAGACTCAGAAACAGAGGAATATCTTCTATAACCTTAGGCGCCCCTTCTGCCAAAAGACTGGTGATCAAAACTTGAAGGATTTTCTCTGATGAAAATGTACGGCCCTTGCTGGTACGGCCTGACAGCAGCAGTAATAAATGAAGTACGGCCCTTGGGAAATGTGCCAAGTCTCAAAAGAATGATCTCTAAAAAAGATGTCTCTACTGCCAGATGAAGTTCTCTGTGAATCTCTACTAAAATCAATAGATAAGTTTAGTCTGTGACCTCTGTATGAAATCACCAAGTGCAAGCTTCAGCTGGTATTGCACAACCTCAGTCTGCCTGATCTCTGAAGAGTTTCTGTTCTTCAGAAACGATCGTCTGCCAAAAACCCTAGGGTTTGCAAACTCCAATGCTCAGAGCACGAAAGACAAAATTGAATAATAATCAAGATGGTTCGATTTTGCCTTGACTGGTAAATATATACTCCTTGAAGAAATTCGACCCAATCTCCTTTTAATTGATCATTTAAATAAATGATTTAATTTCACACTTTTAACTTAGGAGAAATATTAATTATTGGCGTCCACTTTTTAATGAATATAAAATACTCATTAAGTCACATTTAATAATTTATTATAAAGTATAATAAATACTTTATAATTAAGCCAAATAATTAAATATTTAAATATTTCAATAAAGTGACTTTATTATAAAGTCAAAATATTTAATATTTAATAATTCATTAAATACTCCTTATTTCTCCGTCTGAACATCAAACTGTTGAATTGGGTCGATTCTGAGCTGAAAGGTTGAACCAGGTGCCCTACCCGAAATAGCAGCTTCCGCCTGACCTAACTTTCTAAAAATAGAAAGTTCCCGAAAAAGCACTCTGGAAGATTCTGCGAAGGCCCCACCTGACACAACTGCAAAACTGGAGCTACCAAACACTGAGCAACTGCCTCCGATGATCCTCTGCACCCATCTGTCAGCCTACGAGGATCGAAATAATAGGCTCACTCCTCGAAAAACAATGTCAGCTAAAACGGGGACATGACAGTCCGCCCTCCCTGAAATTGCTTGTCCTCAAGCAATCTCTGCAAATACAGCTGCACTGCACCACCTGGATCCCAAGGATAGTACCAGACAATGTTCCTGTTGGCCACAACTAGCTCCTGTAACTCCCACAACTGATCAGCAAGAATAAAACACCATTCCCTATTAACCTCAGTGCGGTCCGACATAGGATCAAGACTCATAGAAGGAGGCAAGTCAAACGACAAGCAACACTTACCCCCTAAAACTGCATGAGATATACTATCATCCAGCATATCAAGTACGTGCATGCTAGAACTGTGCAACTGAAACAAATTGTGTACATGCGGATCAATCATGAAGCCATATGCACTCTGCACCATATACACACTGTGATACTCCTCCGTGAGCTGGGTCTGAAATCCCAGTGCACTAGTAGGATCCCAAACACTATCATCACTCTGCTCAAGACCAGGATTAGGTGAGTTACCCACATCAAACTCAAAGAGCGGATTGTCGTATGAAGATATAACATTCATCTCAAACAATGGATTGGTCACAAACGGACCCAAACCACTAAGCTGATCCCAAATGACTGTCTCAGAACCCCCGGGGTACTGAGCATAACCCTACCTGGTCTGCACAAAATCCTCCTCAACCAACCCACTCTTCCCACTAACGAGAGAGATAGAACGAAGGTTGCCATCTGTAATCCCCCTCAACACATATTTCTTGCCCTGTACCTCAAATCTCATCTCCATTTTAGGAAAGTTGAGGGTGAACACACTGATGTCCTGAAGCCATCTCATACCCAACACCAAATCCATCCCACCCAGGTTGACTACATAGAAGTCTGCCTGCAACTCATAATCATTCAGCATGAGAGTGAGATTACAAATCCGTCGAGTGCAAGTGAGTGTATATCCATCTGCCACCCGAACTCTGAATCCATCAAAATCCTCTGTCTGGAGTCTACATCTGTTGACGAAGCTCTCATCGATGAAATTGTGTGTGGCTCTAGTGTCGAGCATAGCAATACATCGCTGTCCTTCCACTAATCCCCTAAACCTAAATGAGTCATCCCGTACACTAGCAGATAACACCAACGGGGATAAGTTGGCATCGGGCCCAAACTCCATAGAGGCATTCTCAGCCTCTGCATGTTCTGAAACAACCTGCTGGTCTGAATCATCAGACTCATCATCATCATAGTAAACCCACATGGCGCGGTTGGCTCTGCCCTTCGGTCTCAAAGGACAATCATGCTCCTTATTGTAGGGTGCTTTGCACCAATAACAAAGTTGTTTCTTTCTCAATTCATCCCGAGTTGCATCATCAATTCTCGCAACTGGTTTCCTTTTTGGATCTGCAACTGGTGTATGACTCTCCTCAATAGGCAAGTTGTTTGTCTTAGGCTGAAATTGTTTCTTCGGAGCAGCAAGCTCCATACTCCTTGCCTTCCGCATCGCCTCCTGAAGAGTAGGAGGATCAAACACCTTGACCCAACCTCTCATAGGCTCTGTCAAACCCTCAACGAAGAGTATAATGAGTCTCCGTTCTGAAATACCAGTCACCATAACTGCAACTCTCTGAAACTCGCCAATGTAAGAATCCAAGCTACCTGTCTGTCTGAGCTGAGCCAACTCTCTGAAATAAAGTTCTGGATCCCTTTTATCAAATCTCTCTATCAGTCTGCTAGTGAACTCCTGATAGGTATTAACTGCATGATGGCCAAGCGTGTACATACCGTGGTGCCACCAATCATGTGCTACTCCGTCGAGATGCAAAGTAGCAAATTTAATTGCCTCATCCTCCTGCATAGGCCTAAGTGATAAGTAATTGTCCAGTTTCTAGACCCAAGACCTCGCTGATGTCTTTTCAGACCCATCAAAATATGGCAATGTAATCTTGCTAACCGCATACTGCAAATCCCTGTTCACCTGTGGCTGCGTCTGCTGATACTGAGGGGGTCTACGATCAAATCTGCCTCCTCCTCTGGGTTTATAAACATCTATAAACTCATGAAATGTAAGTGCCTGTCGGATCTCAGGTGCTAGTGACATGTACTCACCATGAAATCTCATCAAGTCTGCCACTGACATGCCATTATGTGGCTGAAACTCCTGATGCTGCCCCTGATGCTCTGCCCCTGGAGTCTGTGGTGGAGTCTCCCTAGGTAAGAAAGTAGGCTGACCTGGCCTACGCTCCTGATAGATCGGAGACGGCTGTCGAGGTGCTGATGCTAATGGCTGATCCACTGGTGCAGTCCCGCTCGTCTGACCAATCTGTATGAAATGAGGCTGTGTGGGTGTGTACTGTCTAATGGTACCCATCAACTGAGACATCATGTCCATCATATTATCATGCCTCCCATCTAAACTCCTCCTCGGTAATATTACCCTCTGCATGCACCTTCCCTGGATCCCTGTGAGTCTCTGAGGAAGTCTCACGTTCTGCCATTAGGGTTGCAACACTATTTTCACTGCCGTCAGAACTGGATCTGTGAATACCAAGTACTCCTGATATCATCTGACCTTCAGGGATAGGTGGACCTGTCCAATCCTCATCTTTGCCTGTCCCTACACCTTTAATGTAGTGAATGGTATCTGTTCATGAAAAAAGCTAAAAAGCACACTGTATTCTGAAAAAGCACTGAAAAAGCACAAGATGGGGAGATCTGTGCTCTGATACCACTGTCAGAACCCTGGTGGTTCTCGATTCCAAACCCTAACTGATATTTGGAGGTTTTTTGCAAGTTTTTGATTTTTGTATTTTTTGTGTTTTTAGGCAAATAATAAAATACGATTTTGCTAAGAAATGCAAATAAATTCCAAATAAATTCTAGAACTCAAAATAAGCCTAGATCTTGATCAATAAAGGTAGGCGCTTCACTATGTTTCTTTTCCAAATGGTTTACAAGTGTAAAGAACAACAAATAAATGAAATACAGATTTATTATGATAAAAACCTGACTTCCTTGCAGCCGCCTTGGGAATTGTGCAATAGTACGGCCAACTCCAAATACTCAGTATCCAGACTCAGAAACAGAGGAATATCTTCTATAACCTTAGGCGCCCCTTCTGCCAAAAGACTGGTGATCAAAACTTGAAGGATTTTCTCTGATGAAAATGTACGGCCCTTGCTGGTACGGCCTGACAGCAGCAGTAATAAATGAAGTACGGCCCTTGGGAAATGTGCCAAGTCTCAAAAGAATGATCTCTGAAAAAGACGTCTCTACTGCCAGATGAAGTTCTCTGTGAATCTCTCCTAAAATCAATAGATAAGCTCAGTCTGTGACCTCTGTATGAAATCACCAAGTGCAAGCTTCAGCTGGTATTGCACAGCCTCAGTCTGCCTGATCTCTGAAGAGTTTTCGTTCTTCAGAAACGATCGTCTGCCAGAAACCCTAAGGTTTGCAAACTCCAATGCTCAGAGCAATAAAGACAAAATTGAATAATAATCAAGATGGTTCGATTTTGCCTTGACTGGTAAATATATACTCCTTGAAGAATTTCGACCCAATCTCCTTTTAATTGATCATTTAAATAAATGATTTAATTTCGCACTTTTAACTTAGGAGAAATATTAATTATTGGCGTCCACTTTTTAATGAATATAAAATACTCATTAAGTCACATTTAATAATTTATTATAAAGTATAATAAATACTTTATAATTAAGCCGAATAATTAAATATTTAAATATTTCAATAAAGTGACTTTATTATAAAGTCAAAATATTAAATATTTAATAATTCATTAAATACTCCTTATTTCTCCGTCTGAACATCAAACTGCTGAACTGGGTCGATTCTGAGCTGAAAGGTTGAACCAGGTGCCCTGCCCGAAATAGCAGCTTCCACCTGACCTAACTTTCTAAAAATAGCAAGTTCCCGAAAAAGCACTCTGGAAGATTCTGCGAAGGCCCCACCTGACACAACTGCAAAACTGGAGCTACCAAACACTGAGCAACTGCCTTCGATGATCCTCTGCACCCATCTGTCAGCCTACGAGGATCGAAATAATAGGCTCACTCCTCGACAAACAGTGTCAGCTAAAACGGGGACATGACAGTGCACCAATCCTGATGTGGGCAAGGTGAGAGAAGATGGCAGTTGTATTACAATATTTGGAAATACTCTGTGCCACCACTTCTTCAATGGGGTGAGTAATCAAAACCAAGTGCATGAAAGTAAACATCTGCTTATTCAGCGAGAAGTACAAGAAAGGAAAATAGCATTTGGCAGCAAGCTGACCAATTACACAATCCTTCGCTTGTTCAATGAGCATAACAAGAAAGGAAATATAAGAATTTGACCACTTATTCAATGGGAGCAACCACTTGTTCAGTGGGATAAGTATCAAATAAAAATACAAGGCATTCACCAGCGGTACCACTGATGGTGTTACAATGAGCACAACATAACCATATCAGACAATTACATACTACTATTATGAGAGGTAAATGGCATAAATGTGAAGTAAAACACCATCCCAAGATGATATAATGAAGAATGAGAACACACCCTTCAAACTAGAACAAGTATACTTCAAGATAGGGCCACCAGAGGTTAGCAGAAGGTCTTGAAAGTAAGCTACTGCAATAGGTCTAATACACTGAACAAGAATCTAAGATGCACAAACAATAGGTCTAAAACCCCAAACAACAACCTTCAAATGAGCATAACTCCTCCAATACTCAATGGAATCTCACCAAACCACTTGCAAATGATGAAATAAGGCTATGAATCCAATGTAAGCTAGTAATTCATCACCAACAAGATTGAACAACAATATCATGTGCCAAAACAACCTCCCAACCAAGTGTATGACCTCCTAGGTAGGTCAACTAGCTCTTAAAAGTACCATACTCCTAAAATCATCAAAACATAAGCATAGGGCATCCAAGCATGAGAAAGATAATGAACCAACACCCACAAAATAGTTTCAACTCCTCCAATCAGTGTGAGCAAAAAGGTGGATCAGCTAGACACAAACCAGCAACACCAAAGTCTGATAAAACACTCCAAAAATGTGTCCAAAACTGTAAATTATCACACACACACACCAAATTATATATAAAAGACATCAAAACTAGCAATAACTAAAAGAAATGAGATAGTCATCACCAAAATAAGCCCAACTGCAACCCCTTAGATGTCATGCCCTATAAATTGTATATAAATAAATAAAATGAATATCAATATAAATATACAAAAATATATAAATATTAACAATTTAAATATTATTATAATTATAATCCTTATAATGTATGAATATCAAAATACATATAAAATCAACATAAAATAAGTATATATTAAATAATAAATATATAAAATAAGAAACATATATTAATATATAAACATAAAGGAAATGTAGCAAAAAGCAGTGATTGGAACAATAAAAGACAATAATAAACTAAGGTAGGATATCATGAAATTGTGGGGATGTATAAAGGAGTGATTAGGCTCACAAAAGTTGTGATTCCATTTTCTAAGGAATGCATTGCTTAACAAAGCAATGAGAAGCCAATGATAAGGAGGATTAACATACCACATGTAGTGATCAAGATAATTACTAAGAAAGGCATCGATTGGGATTGAAGAGTCGTGTCTTGTAGCCACTATATAAAGGGAGATCACATTCTAAGGAGTGGGGAATGGGATGAAGTTAATAAATATATTAATAGATGTGGATCATTATATGGGAAAGCATTCATAAATAAGAACAACAACAACAGTGACAGGTTTGCATTAGAATATAAAGCCATTTAACATATATATATTATTGGATTAGCATACAAGTATATATACATAAGATAAATCCGACAATGAATAATATGTAATGAGTAAAGAGTATATATACATAAATACTAACATAAGAAAAAAATAATTATATAAACATATATATGTGAATACTAATTGATATAAGTAGAGATTATATATATATATACCATTATTCAATAATGATGATTGAAGCAATTATTTCAAGCCTTATAAGTAATTATGATGTTTTAATATAACTATGGATAATAGATTTTTATTTGTTTGATTTAAACTAAAGTTATATCTTCTGAGTGTTAAGAACAGATTAATGGGAGAGCAAGTTGACTCAATCTAAAAATAAATAACATTTGGGCATTAATTCATCAATCATCTAATCAGAAAAAGGAATAGAGGTTTGCATCCTATAAGTCAGAAATAATCAATTAATTAACATTTGTGCAATAGTCTGATTTCCTAAGTTGGTGGTATGAGATCTTATTTGCAATTATATGGTGTACCATAATTTAGTATGAGTGATTATGATTATTTAATTAGATACTCAAGATACTAATGATACATTACTGTTATGGATGCTTCCTTAAATATGATTAATATTGGTTGTTTTAGCCTTGATAAAGGACATTGAGATTACAAGAGGGGAACAATGATGGGGCACTCTCCTAGGTGCACCACCTCAAGATGGAGGACCAAGTAGTCCTATAATAGGGGACCAAGTAGTCCTGAGGAGGCCAAGGGGGTATCCATTTCAGGGACCAATGGTACAATGCCTTGGGCCAAGGAGAGATGGAATTTTCAGGGCACCCATTGTAATCTCAGCCTTCCATCATGGTGAATCAACACAAGAGGTCAAATCATAGGAAGAGGGAAATGGTTGGCAAGATGGGTCCTAGGCACCCCATCGAGTCACGTTCTCCCATACTCTCCTATGGTTGAACATCCAAGGAAGTTAAAATGCATTATGGTTAAATTAATGATTGGCCACGGGTTTACTAATATTTAATTATGATTATCTGCTAATTAGTATTATTGTGGTAAATGATTATAATCTACTAATCACTATGATTGTGGTAAATGGTTCTAATATATGTGCAAGGCTTCAATCATGGTTTCCATTAGGTGGAAGATATTCTCTAACCCCTTTGTTTATTTGGAAATTAAGGAATTAAGGAAAATTTAGGTCACGTCCAATTAGGAGACATTACAAGATAGTTTCAACTACTCTGATCAGTGTGAGAAAAAAGGTGGATCAACTAGACACAAACCAACATCACCAAAGTTTGATAAAACAATCCAAAAATGCCTCCAAAGCTACAAATCATCACACACACACACACCAAAAAATATCTAGAAGACATCAAAACTAGTAAGAACTGAAAGAAATGAGATAGCCATCACCAAAATAAGCCCATCTGCAACCCATGAGATGGAGAGCTACAACACTGTTAAGCTAGTATGTATCTTTCAATCTTGAAACTGAAGTTGAATTAGAGGGATTTCATCCTCAAAGCCCAAGGAGATCATTCTGCATTTTAGAAACACTTTATTACATCAAAATCAACATATGAAAATGAGAGCAGTGAGGGTGTATATATAGACTCCAAAAGTTTGAATTGCATTCTCCCTCTCAAAATGGGACATCACATTCAAAGAATATAATATTTTATTAAAATCACTTAAGCCCTTCACTTTTGGCATCCACCTTAGCTTATGCATAAAATTAACTTTTAAACAATTAAGTCTCCCATCTTGGAGTCCAAACTCAAGTCCACCTTTTGAAAACAACTTAGGTCATGCATCCTAGGCATGGGGAAGGGGGTTGTCACAAAAAGACTTTGCAAACCATTACAAGTACCACCACTATTAGAAATAGTAACCCCAGGTACTAAACTACTGCTAAGACCATTCCTAGAAATAGTATTTACTAAAATTAAACACTACTAAAAATAGAAGTGACTACCCAACAAGGATCTCAAAAAACTTAGAAAGACCCAAAAAACCCTTTGGAAAACTCTTGCAAAAACCTCCTAAAATGTTGATGAGAAACCTCCAAGAAACTTGGAAAGCCTAAAAGTGCCTCCAAGTAGCCTACAGGTCTTCGAAAATAAGCTAACGATCATAAAAAAGAATAGGGCTAAAATGGGATATTATAGTCCTCCCTCCTCAAGATTGCTTGTCCTCAAGCAATCACAAGCAATGCACTAATTGATTCTGAATTAAACTCACAGTGACTCCAAGATCTCAAATAAGTCTGAATCTACAACTCCCTGAAAAAGGAACATTGCTCTATTGGGTGCTTGCAAAAGTAATCTCATGAGGGTCTGTCCAAGATCATGGGGGTCGAAAAAGTGGCAATGTGAAAAAAAGGCATTTTTAACTTGCCCAAAACATGAAATTTCGCTTTGACTTTTTGTAGGCTTGGGTGGAAAGGACTAGTGTCAAACCTAATACTAGACTGAAACAAATATCTGTTAGAAATGGATATCCATTTACTTTAAGTCAATTTTTTGAAATTACATTAGGTCTGGGGTTGATCAATTTTTTTATTTTATATATTCTAATATTTTTTTAATATATTTATAACAATATTTTTAAATATATTTATCATACAACATATAGAAATTAAATAAAAAAACATTATAATATGAAATATATTATATTTATAATATAATATTAGATGAAATATTGTAATGCCCCAAAGGACAACACATCAACTAACAATTATGACAAATTTTTTTAAGTGAATCCAACATATAGATCATACTATCAATTAACATAGGATGTAAACTACATGTACACATGCTCTTACTATGTCCTTTAGGGTATCATGACTGTATTACGCATATACATTCCTAACATGTTCCAATCCATCATCAAAGATTCACAAACCCACCAAAGGTTAGTTATAAATCCACTACAATAAGTAAATGAATATCAAACTTCCATACATCATAATGATTAAATAACCATCATTGATCAATGTTAAACCCAAGGAGTACATACATTTGTTATATTACATAAAGGTACATCATTTCATGATAACATAATTACATCAATACTTCCCAACAAACAACGGGAAGGATACATTAGATACATGATAAGATACCACTGAAATGATTACATTACATAACATCAATTCTCTTTCAAGTCTGGCACAAGATCTAGAATCTCTGCATAAGGTACCACATCCATGCTCACGAACATCGACTAGGATCATGATGGGCCAAAAAGTGGCAATATGATGGGTATTTGTTGGGTATGTGGCTGATGACTTTTTTTTACCCAAAATTGATGAAACAAAAAGGGTTTTTAAAGGAGTACATACATTTGTTATATTACATAAAGGTACATCATTTCATGATAACATAATTACATCAATACTTCCCAACAAACAACGGGAAGGATACATCAGATACATGATAAGATACCACTGAAATGATTACATTACATAACATCAATTCTCTTTCAAGTCTAGCACAAGATCTAGAATCTCTGCATAAGGTACCACATCCATGCTCACGAACATCGACTAGGATCATGATGGGCCAAAAAGTGGCAATATGATGGGTATTTGTAGGGTATGTGGTTGACGACTTTTTTTTACCCAAAATTGATGAAACAAAAAGGGTTTTTAAAGGAGATTCTCATCTTTCCATCAATATAAATTATGCTTTACTTTGAATTTAATAAATAATTATTATTCATTTTATATTTGAATTACGACTAAAGTCCTAATTGATAGGTTGATTTAAAAACATCTATAGCTTTCAAACAGTATCATACTTTTTGAATCGAAAACATGTGTCACATTCTATGCTTCGCATACTAAAGGATTTTTAAAAAAAGATTGAATTTCATGAAGTTTTGACCAAGTTAAAGCGGTTAGACATACAAGTTTTTATATATTTTAAAAGTTGTAATAAAAAAATCATAATTAATTTTTTACTTGGAAAAAAATTATAAAAAAATATGCATCACATCAGTACATAAGTCATCTACTTATATCTAAAATCTTATAAAAAAATATTATCATTTTATTATGGTTAGTGTGGTTAGACAGACACCTACTTATTTTTTCCCTGAAATTTAAGTACTACTGCATTGGGTGATCCCACAATAGTGGTTTACAATTTTTGGGCAAACTGAACATTGAAATTATTATTTTTAACTATATCTTCACATTCGGGCACCTATAGCGGATAAACCATGAGGAATTTGAAGATGATGCAAACTAGAGTCTTGTCACATTTTGTTTATAGATTCTAAAAATAAATTTTTCAAAATTTTTGGAATCAAATTGCACTTCTTTTTCCATCTCCCACAAAAACTGGTTTTTTTCATAAAACAACATTTTTAAAAAGTGGCGCACACCGTATAACACAAATTTTTTTTCCATGAAGGATAAAATTCTAATTCTTTCGAACTTAGATTTGTAAGTCCGATATCTAGTGCTTCCACTTGGTTAGATAGATTTTTATTGAATTTTTTTTCTTTAATCAAGTTTCAAAGTCAAACCACTTACAATTCAAACATAGCATGACCGTATAACACGTAACTTTTTTGTATATATATCGAAATTCATATTTTTTTTGTTGGATCAAGGACTTCAATATCTGGTGCACTCATATTTTTCAATTTTTTTTTATAATCTGCTATTTTTCCACATGTACAGAATAGAGACCTTCATTCTTGGTGAAAAACCTATGTTTAATAAAACTGAAAAAACAAATATATAATAAAACCAAAACATATTAAAATTATATTCGTTGGATAGCTCGTTCTGAGGACTACCTGATTCCAGTTGGGTTTGTGAAGATTCCTCCATTTTCATCCTCAACTCGAGCTCTGAAGTGCCAAAATTTAGGTTTTTTTTGTGTCTCAGGGGGGGATGAGGGATAAGGGGGGTTTGTATGAACCCCTAAGGGTTCGAGCGAACCTCTTCAAAGGGGTTCGCTTGAACCCCTTTCCAATCCATTTTTTTTTTTGGCGGCCAAATTCAAATGGGTTCTCTCGAACCCTGGTTCAAGTGAACCCCTTATGGGTTCGGTCGAACTAGTAGGTTCATACAAACCCCCAAAATCACATTTTTTTCCTTGGGGTCATTTTTTGTGAGTTTTCCTTCCTCACTTGAATTGTAAATCACTATTGTGGCTTCACCCCATTGAAATTTCAAATTGTCACCAAATAGATTTTTTATTTTTTAAAATAAACCTAGTAGTTTAGAAACTACATTCAATTTGCTACAAATTCTATTCTTACATATTTTTGAAATAATATAGATAACTTATTCAAATTTTTACGTCAAGGTGCCTAACTCTGATTTTTTGATTTTTTTCCCACTTAAGGGCCTATTTTTTCCATGATGATCCTGCACATACCCAAAACAAAAAAAATGGTATGAATCAATGCTATGAAAAGTGTTTGTTCAAGCACACCAAGCATACATATTTTCTCTCTCCCAAGGAAATGAATAGAAAATAGTTTATCGAATGAAAGTATACATATATATAATATCGAATTTCTACAGTGAGACAAAACAAGGAGTTCCAAATATAACTTAGACTGCCAAGCATTTAATAGGGAATCAATAATTTCTAAATTTTGGCCTTCTATTGCTTTTTTTCATGGGCTATAATATTGAATTCCGACAAAATGAGAGATACACAACATAGCAACAACATAAATCACATGCCAAAGGGGAGACCATCGTATGAACTTGAACATATTCTTTGCTAAATATTACATAGAAATGAATGTATAGTAAAGTACAAAAGCACCCCACACAATAAAGTATATAAAATCTAAAATAAAATCTCACAGTGAATAAATATGAAAAAAACTAGTGTTGGATAGGACGCAAGGGACAACATCTCACAAATAGCGAACTTCTAATAGAATGTGATAATAAGAAATAACAAATTCTTCAATATGCTAAGATAATGATCCCTACACCAGCAAATATATTTCGATGCATGGGTATTAAATTTTTAGAGCTTTGAATTGCCCCAACACATAATATTTCACCCCAATGCAAAGTATATTGCATGATAACCACATCGACGATAATACATAGGGGAAGACTAATATGGGAACCGCTTATGAAAGAGGGAAGACTGACTAGAATCTTGGATGATTTGCACAAAGTCACTGCCCAATGCATCCACTAAGACAAAAATACATATTTTTCAAATCTTTCATTGCTACATAGACTTCACACAACATGGAATTCAAGACATGTGAATTCAACGTCTCATTGTTTATTGCCTATGAACTATACTCATAAGGTTTGTCCCTAATAAAATTCTGCACTTATTGTAAGGATGCCATGCATAGAAAGGGGATGCCAACCATGACAGCTGAAGGTTATGCAAACAATAAGGAAGGATGCCAAACAAAAAATTTGACCTCCACATGGAAATTAAATTCATTCAATTCAAATCACATAGCAAAGACATTGGAATAAACTTGCAGACCAAGGATACATAGATACACACCAATAACCAAACTAATCCAATAGACAAGAGAAAGAGAGGTTGTTAGCAATAATGAAAAAATAAAACAAGAGTAAAGACGATGACAACCTAAGATCCAACACTTCGAAGGTGGAAAAGAAGTGTTGAAGCCAAACGCTATCCAATAATAATTTCTCTTCTCTCAAGCTTTGATCAACCTTCAAAGAATCTATTCACTTCAAAAAATAAAAAACAATTGCTTAACATTTTGTTTTTTTGACAAATATTGTTGCAGACATAATTTTCATTTGAAAACCAAAACTCGATTGATTAACATCTTCTAAAATTGATCATTTTTAAAACCAAGAAAGTGATTCAATTTTCAAAAACAAAAATCAAGCAATAATCACTTAATAAGACAAGTTTATGTTCTGTGACAAGTTCAAAGCCATGAATGGGCTTGAACTCACTTTTTCCATCTTTTAATTTTTTTTACCAAATTGTTCGAAAATATCCTTCAATCTATTTATTTAAAATTATATTATTTTCACATTTGAATAATTAAGTTCCAATGATAATAAAATTAATAATTATCATTAAATTTAACTATAATAATACTTTATACAAAATAATTTAATTTAATTAATCATCAATAAACCATATACTATCTATTTTTGACATTGATTTATTTAATTATTTATTTTAATTTCCAAATTAATTTAAACAACCTTATAACCAATTTAATTTAATTTAATCGATTAAACACGGCAACATAATAATAGTTTTACCTCAAGATTACCATTAATCAAATATTTAAACTCAATCAATAATTTAAACAACATAATTAATGAACAATTATGTAATATCACAAATCATCCAAACAATGATAAACACAAAATGAAACAACTGACCAAGAGTGCAAACCAAACTGATGGGGTAAAAAAATAGGTACTCATCCTCATCGAGGATGATGGCAAGGGTAGGGGACCTTTTGTCATCTTTGTTTTCAACATCATTTTCATTGGGTTTTAAGGCATGCTCAGACTTGGCAATTCAGGTGGAGTTGATGCCTGGTACCTACTATTTGCCTAAGAAAAACTGTCAAACAACATATATATATATATATATCAAACAATCAAACACATCGTTAGAGGAAATCACAACGTAGTAGGGTACTCGTGAACCAGTAATACTACACTATTCCTCCCACCAAGACAATTTGAAAACAATAATCCACATCAACGAATAACAACAATTACATTGTAAACAACATAAATCAATCATGAATTAAATGCATAGTAAATATAATCATATAACCATATGATACTCATAACTAAATTAATCTAAACACACAAATAAATCCATATAACCATCATAACATATGCATAAGTCAATAATATCATGAACATTCAAGTATGATCATCTATCATCCAAAACCAAATCAAAATAGTAAAACTAGTATCAACAAGGTATCATAGTGTATATCCTAACATAATAAGTCTCGGTCTCCTGAAGGCAATGTTGCCTATTTTCGAATACTAGCTCAAATAGGTAGAGCTAAAGTGATTGCAATTGAAAAGACAGGTGCATTTTATTTCTGCTATATTACATTCCATGTGTGTAAAGAAATCATAAGACTATTCTACCATATTGTAGTATGAAGATGCATATAACATAGGAGAAGATTGCTCAAATCTTTTCAAAAACATAGTCTTCATTGATAATGTAAATGTGTATTGTCTCACACTAGCTGTAAGACTGACTCTTTTAATGTAAATGAAATAAAAGAATATACATTTATAGATATTCAAGTAAAAGTATGCACAAATAGGGAGAGGAGACCAGTCATTGCCTGAGTGACTGGTTCTAGTTGAGTTGCCTCACATCATCTTCAGTCTTGTGCTTGTCCTACTTCCAGTTTTTGCTTCCTTGCTACTCCTATTTGCTTGCATCTATGAGAAAGAATGTTGTTAGAACAATGAAAGGTCTATAGTCACTATATGCACATACCTCTATAAACATATAACCTGGTCAATCATGTGCATTAAAAGAAGTAGGCATATCAAATATGTCCAAGAAGAAAGAATGATCAAACACATTTGTCATATGCACATATTTTTCCAACATGTTTGCTTCCTGTACAAGTATAAGAAAAATAATGTTGTTTTAATTTATCTGACTACAACATGTGGAGTAAAATGTGGCTCCCACAAGGTTTAATCCCAACATGTTGCCCTCATATGTTTAGAGGGATAAAGTGTCATTGGTCTAGGTGTTTTTTTTTGAGTAATTTCTACACATTTTGAAAAGTACCAGGAAGTAAAATATTCATCCATATCATAGTCATATCCACCTCTTAATTCATTTTATTCAAGTACTTGCAAAGGAATCTAACTAAAGAATTGATAATTATGTGAACATCATTACTGGAGAGGTGAATATGCCTACTCTAAGTCATCAATCATTACTTCTTGAGAACTTTGTCAAGATATGTCAGAAATAAATCATGAGAAATGATCAAGGACAGAGGCTTCAACAAGATAGTCAATATCTATGACAATGGACAACACAGTGATATCAAGCATGGAGTCATATTCTAACAACATCAGATTCATCAATGAAATGGAATAATAATAGTGTTTATAATCATCAATAAATAGAATGCAATTATCAAAGAGTATGCACAAAATGGTTACTCTAAACCATACATGGCTATAGGTGGCCTTCTTACAATCAGCAAGCAAAGTAAGATGAAATTCAAATGAAAAGGTTATGTCACAACTTGATAAGCAACCATTGAATGGGAAAAGTAATATAAACATATGGAGATCACAATAAGCCTATGTGCAGAAAGTTTTGGAGGAAATAATGTTTTCTATAGATGGAAAGCATTGTAACTGAAGCAAAATTGGAACACCATATTCAAGTTTTGTTTCTGTTTAGTTTCAAGATCAAATGCTTTGGACTAAGCATTCATAAAATAGAATCTTATTACATCTGTAGATTCTCCTGAGAAGATGAAATCAAACATAAATAGAAAAGGAGAAAATAAAGTCCAATACATATTCTTTTGCAAAAATTAATGAATCCATGGCTAAGGGTTTTTGTTCTTTTTCTCATATGATTTGAAACCCACTTGGGGTTTAAACAAGGATAAAAAATTAAGGGTTGTCATTATCCCTCAATACCTATACAAAGATAAAGGATAAAAGTATGAAAGTTACTTTTATATCTCCTACATAAGCACACAACTAAAGCTTTATATTGAAATGTCAACAACTAAAAGAAGCATATGGAGTACACAGGAATACATAGAAACTATAGAGTTTCATTTTTACAAAAGAAAAACCCTTTTTTGTTTAGGGTTGTGAGCACAATGGAAGTGCCAGAGAACGAAATATGGCCATGAATCATAAAAAAAGGAAAATATTTGTGCATTTTTTCTACAAATGGATCAAATTTGAGTGGAGTTTCTACAAAAGATTTGAAGAGAGAATACAAAAATTTGCAAAACCAAAGTTATGAAGCATATGGAATTCTTCATTTCTGTAGGGATTTTAAATACCCAAAAATGTATGGCCGTAGCCTAGAGATGCAAGGCCTTGTCTTTTCTTTCTTAAAATAGTAAAATGGAGGTAATACATCTACAAGAGAATACATTATTCTCTATGTGTATCAAAGCCATCTGGATTTTCTAAAAAAGAGCGAGTACAGAGAAAGGAGTAACAATATACATGCATTTTTTGTAGATGAGACTTGAGTTAACATTTTTCTTATAGGTATTGAAGAAAGGTCGAGCCATGCATTATAGATACAATAAAATGCAAGAGATTTACAAAAAAATAGTTGGTTTTTGGGGTTCTTTATTTCCAAAACCCTCGAATCTCAACACAATAAAGTTGGAGAAAATAAGTGGGGTCAGCCATGAATTAATGGAAGATTTTGTCACATGTAAAAGCTTTGAGGATCTGCAAAATGCAAGCAAGGAGACATGGCTTTGAAGGTAAACAAACACCTCAGATACCTGTAGAGGATGTCATAGAACCCACGGCCTTGGGTTTCTCATAAACTCTAGATCTTTACAAATTTTACATAGGAAATGAAAATATGGAGCTTTATTTATTTGTGGGTGCTGCCACAATAGTGGTTTACACTTTGTAGGAGATCCTAATTTTTGCTGAAATCACATATTTTTAGAAAACAATGATTTAGGCCTTAAAAATTTCCATTTAAAGGATTCCAATTAAAGAGGGTTTGATCAAATCACCTTAGACCAAGGCCCCTTGGATAGAACCTCTCTAGTTTTAAACCATACCTATAATAGAGTCTCCTTTATACCTATCAAAATGCTGATAAAAAACCACTTTTAATTTACCTTTTGGGGGATCAAATGAATTCATTTAAAATTTATTTTTTGTAAGTATGTAGTCCTTATTATAAATTTCCAAAAAAGTATAATTTTAATTAAATTTAATTTTATTATTAAATTTATTTTTTATTTCTTGTGAATGTAGGTTTTTCACAAAAAATCAAGCTCTTTGTTCTATACATGTGGAAAAATAAAAGATTATAAAGAAAAAATGAAAAATGAGTGCACCAAATATTGAAGTCCTTGATCCAACAAAATAACTAAATTGAATTTTGATGCACATACAAAAAATGTTATGTGTTATACGGTCTTCCTATGCTTGAATTGTAATTGGTTTGACTTAAAAACTTGATTAAAGAAAAAATATTCAATAAAACACTATGAAACCAATTGGAAAAACTAGATATCGTAGTTACAAATCTAAATTAAAAAAAAAATAGAATTTTATCCTTCATAGAAAAAAGGTTATGTGTTATATGGCGAGTGTCACTCCTTAAAAATGGTGTTTACTGAAAAAGAATAGTTTTCAAAGGAGATGGAAAAAGAAGTGCAATCTGATTCCAAAAATTTTGAAAAAAAATAAATAGAATCCATAGAAAAAATGTCACAAATCACTAGTGTTGATGGGTGTTTTGTACACTTTCTCAACACAGGCAGCACACATGCACTACCTCTTGTGAAAAGAAATCTCCAACAACAAGTTGCTGAAAATATCCCTAAGGTCTTTCGAGTGTCAGGTCTTGATAGTGCTTGGAATATCTCAATTGTTTTATGTGATTTACTGGAATCACAAGGTGGACTTACGGATGAGTCACAAAGCGGGGAAGTTGGATCTGCAAATGAAGTTCTTAAGATGGGAGAGTTTTTTGTTTGTTGTAGGTTCAAACAACAGTCTTGAACTCCATTTTTATCATTGGATTTGGCTTTACAATGTGCAATAAACCTTTCCTAAGGTTACTTATTAAAAAAAAAGGAAAAAGGGTAGGGAAGAGAGGAAGTTCTTGAAACTGAAACTATGAATGAACAATGATTATGGAGGCTGCTACAGTAGACAAACTCCCTAAAATGGGTTTTGTTTGACCAAGAGAAGCCTACAACTACACAAAACTAGTGCAATCTCCTAAGGTTTGCTAATTTTTAGATTGCACATGCACATCATGAACATGCAATCGAACTAAGTTGCAACATTGGAATAAAGAAGTCAAGGCTAACTTTACATAGTAGTTTGTCATCAACAAGTGCTAAAAGTATGGGCTGAAAGTTCATCAGATACCATAACAACAATTTATGTTATCATTTCCATTCAAGAATCTACAGGTAAAACTAATATGGAAGGTACAACCATGCATGCAAGATGAGAAAAAATCAAAGAGAACATCCATAAAATCATGCAATGTTGTCTTTTATTGCTACAAATGATTTTTACAATAGCTCTCCAAACTCCTACAAATGAGGGGCTAGCCCCTATTTATAGTTTTCCAAAGCTCAAATGAATGGATAGGATTGAATTGCATTGTGTGGCCTAGATTTGATTATAATAGAGTTTCACCTACCCCCTGTTATCCAGCAATTTAAAATACATCTTTGTCCTTTTCCTTGTTTTGTCACCTAGTGCCTAGATGTTGTAGTAGTTTTGTCATTTAGCTGATTGCCCTTTTACTATAGCTGAAATTGCTTGACAATTTCCCTTTTATTGGATGTGTTTGTAGTGTTCTTCCTTGGATCAAACAGGCCCATTGATGATTGGCATCAATGGATTGGTTGCCCCTGATTTGGGCGGAAAACTCCCTTATGCTTTCTTCAAGACCACCCCCTTGCATTTTTGTCACTGACTCCTTTGACATAGGCTTGCTTCTAATGCCAGCTCTATTGATGGGTGCTATGAGGAAATGTGGATATAAAATGAATGGTAATAGGAGCTATGCACTTTTCCTTGTTCATCTTTCTCAATGGGTCTCCCCAACAGACTTGTGGTAGGCTTCTTGAATCCTACATACATGAAGTGCAGTAAGTGCTTTCATACACAAATCAAGACAAACATTAGTCAAAACTTGCAAACTCCTTGTTAGATCCATCTATGTATCATCAAAAGATCATAATATTCATATTTGGAGCTCATTTGGACCATAAACATTAATGCATGCCCAAGGGGAATGGCAGTGAACGAGGGACAACATTCCCCAAGGCCAGGCCCAGAAGCGCTGACGGATGTTGGGTGACAGACGGAAGGTGGAAGGAATGCAGACAATGAACAGGGGATAGCAAACCGGAAGGGAAGTTCTTGGACCTCACAAAACTTAGCAAAACCAAGATTTTCAATTATAGCACACGGGAATAGGGAAAGAAAGAGTGCCAGGAAAAACTTCCTCAAGATTGGACTCATTTTGGAAAAAGTGGAAGTTTAGAAGGGGAAGGCCGAAGGTTCACCGCCTTTTTGAAATGGTAATGAGCACACAACAACCCAAAAGGAAAGTCCTGGATGGCGACAGAGGGACGGAGTCCCGGAAATAGCCACAGAGGGGCGGAGTTCTAGAAACAGTTACGGAGGGGGCTAGTTCTGAAAGGCGGGTTGCCGAGGGCCGACGGATGTTCAAGATGAACAAGGAGGGACAAAGTTCTGGAAATGGCCATGGAGGGGGTGGGTTCTAGAAGGCAAGTCGTCAAGGGTTGGTGGATGTTCAAAATGGACAAGGATGGACAAAGTTCCAAAAATGGCCACGGAGGGGGTGGGTTCTGGAAGGCGGGTCGCCGGGGGCTGGTAGATGTTCAAAACGGCCAAGGAGGGATGGAGTTTCAGAAACGGCCATGAAACGGGCAGGTTCCAGAAGGTGGGTTCTCAGGGGCCGACGGATGTTCAAACAGACCAAGGAGGGATGGAGTTCCAAAAATGGCCACAGAGGAGGTGGATTTCGGAAGGCGGGTCGTCGGGGGCCAGTGGATGTTCAAAACGACCAAGGAGGGACGAAGTTCCAAAAATGGCCATAGAGGGGGTAGGTTCCGGAAGGTGAGTCACTAAGGGCTATCGGATGCTCAAAATGGTTAAGAAGGGATGGAGTTCTAGAAACGGCCATGGAGGGGGCAGCTTCTAGAAGGTGGGTCACCGGGGGCCGATGGATGTTCAAAACATCCAAAGAGGGACAAAGTTCCAGAAGGAAATTTTTGAAACCCTCGAAACTTAATGAAGCCTTGGCAATTCACTTAGGCACCACAAAAACATCTCAAATCTACAAGAAAATTGTCCCCAAAGTCAAAAATGTAGAAGGTAGACTGTCGGAGGTCCACAAGAGTTCAAAACAACCAAAGAGGGACGAAGTTCTAGAAGGAAATTTCTGAAAACCCCAAAACTTAACAAAACCTTGGCAGTTCACTTAGACACCACAAAACCATCCCAAGTCCACAGGAAACTTGTCCCCAAAGTCAAAAATGTAAAAAAAAGTGAATTGAGTGAGCAGGGAAATCTGGCCAAGGAAATCTGGTAGGGCGAACTCAGAGGATCCAAAGGACTTAGAAAATTTGTGGTGGTGAAACATGGTCGACTTGAAATGATACTAAGAGGCTCGCTGACCATTTTAGATGCGAAAATTGGGGGCACACAAAATGAGGCAATGACACAAAATGACCCAACAAGGCAACAGGAAGAGAGGGTCCCCATTTCGAACGGTGCGTGTGTGCAAAACATGCACAACAAATGGTGACTCACTAGGGAAATGCTCCAGAGCATTTTGATGACAAACTAGAATCACGAACCCAGAATATTTGGTTCTAACCTTCACACTAGGGCAAACAAACCAGACACCCAACCAAAGGATCAAAACCACTAGCCAACGCAACCTTCAGTATGCTGAAAATCCAAGTGTGTGCAGTTGCATTAATTCCCATCCTTTAGTTGCTATAGGAACCCAAGCTTTGTCAAGTTTAGCTGCGTAGTTTATTCTAACTCTAAAAGCATACAAGACATTGCCTCACAGCCAATCAGGCGTCCATAGCCCCGATGTGGTTATCGTTGGGATTCTCCCAAACATTGGTCTACTACTGGCTGGGCATCCATAGCCCCAGTAGAGTTGCTCGGATACCCCCAGAAAGTTGAATTTTCTCTTTCTTTATTTTCTATTTTCAACTCTTTTATTTCAACTCGCAAGCATTGAAACTCACACTCAGGGCTGAGAATCACAGTGGCGCTGAAGCAGAATTTTAGATTTTTCACTTAACTGAACTTCACAAAAGGCTCTACAGTGACCATCAAATTCTTAAGATGTGTAAGAGCTATAAGATTCCAGAATACATCAAAATCAGACCAACCAATGACTTATCTTATTTGAATCAAACACTCAGATCACTTGACACTAACAAAAGATCCTCACCATCCACTCTGAAAACTTGATTAGAGTTTAACAAAGAAATACTTAGAACAACCCCAGGCAATAAGTATGGTTGTTGTGCACATAGATGTGCCCAGCTAAAAGCAAAGGGACCCCAAGTCAAGTAGCAGCAAAGAGAAAGCAAACAAAAAGCAAACAACCTACATCACACCAACTAACCTAAGGAAACCAGGAAAACTTGTAGAGTATTTACAAGTGTAGACATGTAAATTTGGACACTTAATTTATCCAAATTTATCCCCTTTCGTCTAAGCATCCCCTTATTTGCATTAATTAACTAATATCGCTATTATTTAATTAATATCCTCTTAAGTTCTTTTAATCCCTAAGGTATCTAGTTAAATAATTAAATACCTTCCCCTTTCATCAAATGAATTAAATAAATATGTCATTTATTTAATTCCCTTCATGTCACATCCCTTTCTTAATCCTAATTATTCTCCTAATCTTATCATTAGGGATGTGCACATGCCTAATCTTTGATTAGGATGTGTCACATCCTCCAAATTTTGCAATTTGGCCTCTAATCTCTCTTAGCCATCTAACCTTCCTCTAATCCTTCATTAACTAGCCTAATCAACCTCTCAACAAATTTTTAATTCTCTTTATCCTTCCAAGGAATATTAAATTCCTTTCACTCTTCCCCATGTGATTTTTGACTTGTCACATCAAGTCACATGCGAAATCTAACCCTCTTCTAATATGTCATTAATTTGTCTAATCAAGTACTTGCACAACCTTAATCACTTAATTAGGTCTCCATGTCATTTATGGAATGTGTCCCAAGTCAACCTTATTAAATATTTTTTTACTTTTTGGAGAAGGAACTCTATTCCCCATGTGAATTTTTAATTCACATTTAATCCCCCAATGCATTCCAAGGAATTTTAAATTCCTTCTCTCATCCCCATGTGGATATTTGAAGAATTTTTAATTCTTCACATGTCCTTTCCCCCACATGGGGACAAGGACCTCCTTTATGAGGAGATCTTGTCCCTATCCCAAGGTACTATGTACTCCCTCAATGTCATGTACTATCTTCCAGCTCATGTCCACATCACCTTTTTCAAACCACTTCACGTGCCACATGTCAAGATGTGAGGGCTTGTGAGTTTTCAACTCACCTTAGCCCTACATCTTGATCTTGGTGGCTCAATTTTGACCGTGCATTTCCCTAGAGAATTCCAAAATCTTTATAAATACTCCCACTGTCCATTTCTCTAGAGAATTCCAAAATCTCTATAAATACCCCATTTTTTCTCTCATTTTAAGAGACATCATTCATGCTAGCCAAACTCTTGCAAAAAAATTCCTTGAGCCATACTTAGCCATTTTTCATATTTGCATCCATTTTCACTCATCCCTCCTTCCTCATCCCATCTTACATTTGCATCTCTTGCCATCCAAGGAGCATACAACACCAAAAGTCAAAGGGCCAACCAAAGGATCAATTCGAGACAAGGTAAAAAGTTCCATTTTATTTTGTATTGAATCCAACTAGGCTAATCTTGAGGTGTAGAGTGTTTTTAGTGTTATTTGCTCTATTTTGTTTGTTGCTCATATTCTAACACTTAAATTCACCCTATCACATTTCTAGCATGCCCAGTGGGACCCACAAACAGGTCTCTTGCTTTCATGTTTGCTATTTTTTGACTTTTTGTAGGTGCATGTTACAGAGGGGCAGACCCAACCTATAGAGGGGTGGACTTGACCTTCCTGGGGTGGACCTGACCTACAGGGGTGGACCTGACCTGACAGACAAGCAGACCTGACCTTGCCCAGGGGCGGACCTGCCCTCCATAGTCTCCATAAGGTGTTTTGGAAAATTCTTCATAGAGGGGAAGACTTGACCTGCAGATAGGCAGACTTGACTTGCAAACAGTCAGACCTGACCTCTACATAGCCGGATTTTCCCTAGATAGTTTTTTCCAGAAGGTAAAATTTCACTTTTTAGCAATCTTTTTGGTTGTTTTAAGGGTTTTTAACCCCTAATCTAGGTACATAGTTTAACTAGGAGGAGTCAATCAACCTTGTTTTCCATGTTTGTGGGTGAGCTATTTGATGTATCCAATCCCCTTGCCCCATTCGGCGATCCTGGGTGACGAGAAATCATCGCTTACCAAGTCCTTTGAGTCCACCTCTTTTATTTTTCTTACTGGGACCTGCTTGGGGATTTCACCACCCCAAAGGATGATTCAAACCACATGTATTAGTGGGGTATATAAAGGGGGACAGTGAAAGTTGTACCTCAATCCAACCATGCTGTAATTAGCAAAGCATTGGGATGACGTGAAGAGTTGGTCCGAGCCTTTAAGGTTTCCAACTCACGCTTGTAACGGGTTGGTGTTCATGGTTTGGGCCTCACGTACCGGGTGTATATCGAGGAATCCCTAGTAACCATGTTCATCCTAGATTAGAGGACTTTGTCGACCATACCCTTTCTACTAGACTTAGGCTTGTGTTGTCTGAATTGTCTTCTATTGTGTGAAACCAATGATTTTCTGATTCATTTTTCTCATCCATATCCTTTTCATTGATGATTGTTGTGTTTTGAGTACTTTGCCTTAGTCATTTTGTCAAAAGTCAAGTTTAAATTTGTCCAGGGGTGAACCTGACCTCTAAACAGGCGGACCTGACCTCTCAACAGGTGAGCCTGACCTTGAACCAGCGTTTCCTAGCCTCTTTTAGCCAATTTTGACCCACTTTTTCTCCATAGGTGGACTTGCCCTCCTGATAGGCGAACCTACCCTCCAGTGGCGAACCTGACCCATCTAGGGCCAGACCTGACCTATAAGCTAGTCCTTTGGACCCTGTTTTAGCCATTTTTTACCAACTTTTGCTCCATAGGTGGACCCACCCTCCCCACAGGCAGACTTGACCTCTGGATAGGTGAACCTGACCTCCAGATAGGTGAACCTGACCTCTAGGGGAAAACCTAACCCATCCAGGGGAAGATTTGACTTATAAACCAGTCCTTTGGAGCTTGTTTTAGCCATTTTTGACCAACTTTTGCTCCATAGGTGAATTTTCCCTCTGGACAACCATATATGCCCTACCAAAGCCATACCTGACCTCTAGACAACCATACTTTCCCTCCTCCAGAGCCATACCTGCCCTCCTCCGGAGCCATACCTTCCCTCCTCAATAATCCCAATCAATCATTTACTCATTCTGAGTAATCTTTCAACTATTCCAAACCTTCATCTTCTCATTTTGAGAATCATTCATCCGTTGTGAGCAGTTGTTTACTCATTTCGAGTAGTCATTCATCCATTCTGGTCAATATTTTACTCATTTTGAGTACTCATTCATCCATTTCTATCATCCATTTCTCCAATCAAATCATCGTTTTCCCCATCCAAATACCCTGAACTTCATCTCGGGTTATTATCCAAATTGACCCAAGTGTCTGATCTGATTGTCATCATCAACATCTACTTAGGATTGTCATCCGTCCTAAGTTAATCATCATCGTCGGCCCAATCAATCCATTTTCAATCTCAAAGTGGATTTGGTGCCACAATAATCCTTTTATCCTTTAATTCAATCAATTAGTATCCTAAGTCACCTAGGGTAATCTCTAAACAGGGTTTAGAGTCCCTTTCGTAATCCTATCTGATCCATCAGTTGATCTTATCCAATCCAATCCAATCCAATCACATCCTTATCTAATCACCTTCGACCCAATCAATCTACTTCCATCTTGAAGCAGATTTAATGTCGTAATCATCCTTTGATCATCAGAATCAATCCCATCGCATCATCCAATCATCCTAATCTGAGCTTTAATCCAATCCTGATTTGAGCTTGCCCTAAATCCCAATTTGAGCTTTAGTTCGTTCCCATCCAAAGTATTTAAACCATCCTCTTTATCCTTTCATCATCATGAATCCTTATCCTCCACCAATAGTAGTCAAGGGAAACCCTAATTACATCGACAATGATAACAAAAGTCTTGTCGATCAAGAAGAATGTGACATAGATACCCTTGACACTATCATTGCTATTAAGTTTTCTCCACCCGCTTTCCAAAATCCAATCACCCCTTTGAGTTATCCTGTTATGTCTTCATCCATGCGTAATCATGCTCCTTATGCTACCTTTGACAAGGGATACCCATCATATCCATCATATTCTTCATCTACATCATCCTCTTATCCTAGTTTTCCATCACAATACCCCTATCCTAATCCCCCATCCACATCCTCCTATCTCAACCCTTCATCTGAATACACCCACTACCCTAATCTTCCATACCAATCTGCTCACCCTAATCCTACATTCACCCCTTCCTATCCTAATCCAACATCTGCACAACCCTATATCAATATGCCATCTCAATGTTCCCATCCTAATCCACCATCCCAATTCCCTTACTACAATCCACCACCCGCATCCTCATGTCTTAATTCACCATTCCAATACCCCTATCTTAACCCTTCATCTAATCTTAATCCCCAATCTATTCCCATTCCTGCATCCAATACCATTCCCCCATCTAATCCTAGTCCCCCAATCCCTAATCCTAACCCCCCACCAATCCATAATCCTTCATCCACTCCTACCTCGCCATCCAAACCTAGAGTATGCACGTTCCTCACTCCAGAAATTCTCTAAGGATTTATAATAAAGAAGACATCTCCCACTCCACACCTTGAAATCTTAGAATCATTCCATCCCAATCCATTGTCCATAGTGATTGGTGACGAGACCCTTCTTGACCTAGCACCTATCATTGATGATACCACCCCGAGCACCACTCAAACCATCGAAACCATCACGTCCTCTGAATCCACTAAGCCCCCATCTCCTACCATCACATCCTATGAACCCACTAAGCCCCCATCTCCTACCATCACATCCTCTAAATCCACTAAGCCTCCATCCCCTACCATCACATCTACCGAATCCATTGAACACCCACCTCCTACTCCAAGAGCTGTCAAACCCATTGATGACACACAAGTCCCATCCATTCCTCCCACTCCTAGTATTATCAAAAAAAATTCCCTTGAGCTTCATGAATCCTCCATCCCTCCATCTTCCCCACTTGAAGAGTCCCTCCAAGACTCCATTATCATACCTCCCGCACACGATGAGTCATGCCAAGCGCCTGATCCAAAGCATGCCAAAATATCGCCTTCTCCAGATCAAGATCCTACCATCCCATCTAGTCCACCCCAAGATCACAGTCCCCCATCCATTCCATCCCATGATCCCCTTGTCATTCAAAATTCCACCGCTCCATCTCCATCGCATGAGCCCACTACCACAAGTTCAGATCCTATCATATCCACTAATCCCTCTCCTGATACCACCCATCATCTCCCTCTCATAATCCCCCATCATCACCTAAAACTGATATCCCCACACCACTTGCATATCCCCTTGGTACTCTCACATTCTCCATGGTGGCCTCCTTGCAGAAGAAAACATAGTGTATATACCACCCATCATCCTCCACTTAATAATGTACTTGCATCATGTTTTCAAAATAACACAAATCCTATCATGGATCGCATGCTCAAGAAAATGAACTATCAAGGAAAAGGTCTAGGCCTTCATGAGCAAGGTATTTTAGAGCCCATCCAAGTCAAAGAACAAATTTGCATGCAAGGTCTTTGACCTATTTCCCAAGACTCACAATCTAAAGATGTTGGTACAACCTCTAGACATCCTCAACGAGCCTTTTCATAAAGAAATCTCAGCTCTTCCCATCGCTCCACCAGATCATATGCTGCCATCCCTCCTCCTCTATCATATCACCTCAAAACAACCATCCATATTCCTCCCTCATCTGCTCCATCCATTTTGGGTCCATATGTCCCTCCACCCACTAACTCTATTTTGGGCCCTTATATCCCAAAATCACCCCCTCCATCTCGTCATATTCATGCTTTCATCCATCCATCACCTATCCATGTCACCCATCATAAACATCCCACTCGCATATCCCATAATTATAATCAACAAAGGCACATACCTAAACATCTTCCATCTACACGTAATCCTCATAATCCTACCTCCATCGCTCCACATCATCCATCTCCTCACACCCATCCCATTGCTACTAAAAGCACTTTGGATGCTAAATTAAAAATACATAAATCCAAACATCCACATGAATCTAAAGCTCCCCTCGTCACCTCTAAAAGACATGGTGAAGAGAAGAAAAATCTAAATCCAAATCAAATCCCTAGGCCACAAAGGCTCACCAAAGAAAAGATCAAAACCATGTGGATCCCAAAGAAAAAAGATGCAATGCCATCAACTAAAAAATTTGTAAGAACATCCAAAGTTGCTAATCCAAAAGCTAATAATTTTCATCCACCCTCTCCTAAATTTTTTTTGGGTCCCTATGTCTTGAAATTCACCATTCCATCTCCTCCATTATCCCCACATTCTCCATCCATTAATCCTCTTATCTTTTCACATCCACCACCACATGTGCCAATGTTGGTCTTGAACACATCTGCCAACCACACATCCACCCCATCATTCCATCCATACACTTTCCAACATCCCATCCATTATTATTCATATCTTCCCCATAAAATCCCTCTAATTCATCCTTTTGCATAATCCATTTATCCTAATAAGATTGTACCAATGTCCAACAGTCACTTCAAATATGGGCTCTTAATACCTCATATAGAACTTGATGCTTGAGTCCTTCATCCATATCCTTCGCATGTCTTCCAAATCCACTTATTCGCCTCCCTATCCTTATCCATCCCCTTCCGCATGCTATCCAAAAAAGTTCAAAAATCCAAAAAAAGTCAAAATAAAAATCCAAAAAAAAAAAAAAAAAAAAAAAAATAACAAAAAAAAAAAAAAAAGTAAAGAGAAATAATCTGTTCAATGGTGAAAACTTGGAAAACAAGTGCCTTGGATAATTACCATGATGAAAACCTAGTAAATAGGCATCATGCATAAATCCCATCTGCACTTGGGGGCAACTTCCTGATATGCATTCCCTCCATCCGCTATGCTTCCAATTATGCACCTGTCTTCTTGCTATACATCATTTTCATTCATCCCCTCCATCCTACCTATCTTACACATCATGTTTAGCATATCTCATTTATCCAAATACTCCCATCCTCCTTGTGATCTTGATAACGATAGGGGAAAACATATCAACATGATTTGGACACCTCTTAGCATACATTCCCCTCATCCGCACACTCGTCATGCTACCCTCAATCTCCCTTCCTTATCTATGCATCCCATCTTCATCCATCTCACTCCTTTATTTTCCTATCCTTCTCTATTGCATCCTTCATTCCTCCTCACACATGACATATCTAAAGCGGGGGCATCTATCTTACTTTGTGATATAGTCCTTGGATACATCATTCATTCCATTAGAGCAATCCCTTCCATTTCGCTATCCTCATCTCCTTATTGTTATCTCCATCTCCCCATCCTTATCTTCCTATCTTTCCATCATAGCATCCCTTTTCATCTATCCATCTGGTCACCTTTTCCTCTTCCTATCCTTTCTCATCATTCATCTTTCCCCTTACTTTTGTTGGTCCTCCTAAATCCCCGACCTTGCCCTAGGTACGGGCGGACTCACCTAGGCCCGTAGGCAGACTCACCCTCATCCATGGGCATACCTGCCCCAACTAGAAAGATGACGTAGTGGCATCCCAATGCTCCATACGGGCTATCAACATCCTCTCATGGTACCTCATCTCTGGCATAGTAAACATGTGTTAGAGACTGAACCGCTACATATGAGTGACCTCATCCTCTGATAAATGGTCCCTTTGCTCATGAAAAATTCAAAATACTCACCCTCTTAGATGCTCTCTAATCTCTAGGTACTCCTACAAGAAGTCAAAACTTCCAAGTCAGAACATCAAAATTTTGCATGATAACAAAAAATTAAATGACTCTTATACGTGCAACGAATGCATATCATGACTGCCATGACTGCAATGAACATGACAATGCATCTCCAAGATGACATCGCATAGTCAAGACCTCTGTGCTCATAGAAGACAACATCGCAAATGTTGGAAGAAGGCACATGAATAAGATGCCTATGCACCTTGCCAATGGAAAATGTGCTAAAAATAAGCTAAAGATCATGCAAAATGGTGCTTAGAGACCTACCTAGTCCACCTTGTGGCCCTTGGCGATGTCCTAGCATAGCTGCTTTAACCTTGGCACCTCATACTCCCTCCTGCTCATCATTTTTTGAATTTTCTCTCACAAAATTCAACAATTTGCTCACAATGAATAGTGAAAATGACCCTCCTAGGGGCCCACCTAGGTATATATAGGCCACCCAGGGTCCATTTTTCCTAGAGCTTGTGGCTCCCCAATTTCTCCTGAATTTTCCCCACCATGCTGAGGGAAAACTCAAGAGGGGGCATAAGGTCATCTCTTGATCATATTTTTCTTTTGAATCAATGAATTTTTTCTTAGTTATTCCTCTCTCCATAGTAGCTTTTTTCTGATTTTTTGAAGTTGACCCAAAATTTGAGTTTTGTAGGTTAATGTCTTGCACAATTTTTTATGACCGTCCAGTTGTTGTTTGTTGAGGTTGGATGTCGGGGGCACCTTTAGTTGCAATTAGCTTGACTTCGGTGGCTACTGTGGTCTCTCTATTGGAACACAAATCTGTAAAATTTAAAATTTAGAAGAAATTTTTCCTTTCTACTTTAGTGAGGTTGATTTTTTCAAAATCGAGCCCACTAAAGTGGGGGAAAAATTTAATATCACCAAATTACACCTATGGGAAATTCCATATTTTGACATCTTTTCCTAGAATTTATGACACCTTGGAACATTAATGAAAAATCCCATGGGTCATAATTTCATGATTCTAACTCCATGTAGACTTGTGGCTGAGTGATAGAAACCTGATAACACATTTCTTGAGAATTTAGGCTCTGGACGCACATGTGGTGCGTAGACATCTGCACGACACACTAGCATCCCATCAATTTCCTGAGTCAAAAATGTGGAATCTGGAATACTAACCCTTGAGACATGTGTCCTGGCGGTTACATTCTAAGAGTAACGGATCTTTACCATCCATGCAAGAATTAAAAACCCCATTTTGGCTCTCATTTAGAGGTTGGAAGACATCACTCAAGCTTTCTCATTCAATTGCTCCAATTCAAAGTTCTCTTCACTTTTGATAGCAGTGCTCTGACAAGCAAAGCCATGTCAAACTAAGGTCCTCCAAACAACAGTAGTAGCTCTCAAAAAAGCACTCAATAGTGTGTCTATGTGCTCCAGAGAGGGTCTAGGCCCATGGGTAATGCTCTCTCTCTTTCATTTTCCTTTCATATTTGCTCATTTACTATCTTGTGGTGTGGGTTCTACTCCTAAGAGGGTTTTTCTTTTACCATAGGCTTTTTGTGGTGTGGGTTCTACTCCTGAGTGTGTTTTTCTCTCACCACATGCTTTTCTTACTTCTTTTACATTCCTTTCCAACTTGGTTGTCTATAGAGGTGGGAACACCAAAATGGGGGTATGACTAAGGCAGGCCCCTATACAGCCACCCAACAACTTTCTCTTCATTCTTTTTTGTGTAGGTCATGAAAAGGATCTTGGAGTGAGGAACTGGTCATCTAGAGAAAGGTAAGCTTTCTTCAAGAATCCTTGTGTTCATTTCTATCTCTGTTTTTCTAACTAGTTATATTGTTCAACACACCTTAGGCCTAAGCTTACAAGTAAATTTGGTTTCATGTCCACTTGAGTTCTTGCATTCTCTATTGCTTAGGATGCCAGTGCATCCTTTAGATGACAATGCACTACATTGGCATCCAAAAATTGTGCTAACGTGTTTTGGCCGAGAGCTCCCTCTTTTGGGACAAATGTCTCCTAGGTTTGCTCTGTCAGGGTCTCTGGTGGATTTTCTAGAAGCATAACTGAATCCTAATCTCTTTTCATTCTCCTAATTTGTTATTCTGAGGTGTATAAAGGCATTTTGTTCCCTAGTGATCTCTTGAGAAAGAAGAGACTCATGTGCAGTGAATCCCTCTTATATCATACCTCCTTGCATGAGCACTGCTCCCATGGCAAACCCACTTGCATTTGTCTTGATCTCGAATGGTTGTTGTAAATCTAGTAAAGCCAGAACTGGTGTGGTACTCAACTTTTCCTTCAAAGTGTCAAAATCCTTTTATTGTGGACCTCCCCACTAGAAAGTTGGGCATGTGCAAGATCATCATGGAAAAAATAGGCCCTTAAGTGGCAAAAAATTCAAAAAAATCAGAGTTAGGCAACTTGACGTAAAAATTTGAATATGTTATCTATAATATTTCAAAAATGTGTAAGAATAGAATCTGTAGAAAAATGAATGCAGTTTCTAAACTACTAGGTTTATTTTTTAAAAAGGAAAATCTATTTGGTGAAAATTTGAAATTTCATTGGAGTAGTACTTAAATTTCAGGGAAAAAATTAAAAGTAGGTGTCTGTCTGACCACCCTAACCACAATAAAATGATAATATTTTTTTATAATATTTTAGATATAGGTAGAGGAGTCATGTCCTGATGTGATGCTATTTTTTTGTAATTTTTTTCCAAGTAAATAATTAATTATGAATTTTTATTACAACATTTAAAAAATATAAAACTTTATGTTTGACCACCTTAACTTGGTCAAAACTTCATGAAATTCAATTTTCTTTTTAATCCTATAGTATGCAAAGCATAGAATGTGACACATGTTTTGGTTTCAAAATGTGATACCGTTTAAGCTATAGATTTTTTCAATCAACCTATCAATCGGGACTTTAGTTGTAATTCAAATAGAAAATAAATAATAATTATTTATTAAATTAAAAATAAAGTATAATTTGTATTGGTGGAAAGCTAAGAATATTCTTTAAAAACCCTTTTCGTTTCATCAATTTTGGGTAAAAAGAAAGTCGTCAGCCACATACCCTATATATACCCATCATATTGCCACTTTTTGGCCCATCATGATCTTGCACATACCCAGTTGTCTTTGTGCTAGTTAATGCATGCAATGTCAATGAAATGTAGGAGAAGTTTACAATGAACTTCCTCCAGTACTGAATTGCACCTAAGAAACTTTTGACTTATGTGGTTGTACTTGGCTTAGGCCATTTTACAATAACTTCAACCTTTGCAAGGTCTAATTTCAATTGACCAGCACCCACAACATAGCCTAAGTACACGAAGGATGTCTTAGTGAATTCACATTTAGACATCTTTACAAAAAAAAATTATTTTCTCAATAGATCAAAAAAATTGTTTACATGAATTACATGAGCTTTCCAAGTTTGACTAAATACAAGAATATCATCTAAATAGACTATGAAAAAATCATCAATAAAAGGATGAAAGACATCATTCATGACTCTCATAAAGGTAGTTGGTGCATTGCATAGCCCAAAGCGTATGACCAACCACTCAAATAGTCCATGTTTTGTCTTGAATACAATTTTCCATATGTCATTTTCCACAATTCTTATCTGATGATATCCACTACACAAGTCTAATTTAGTGAAATAAATTGCATGTTTCAATTGATCAAGTAAATCATCTATTCAGGGAAGATGATACCTATTCTTTACTGTTATCTTGTTTAGGGCTCTATAGTCAATGCACATTCTCCAAGACCTATCCTTCTTTGGAACCAATACAATTGGAGAACCACAAGGAGATGTGCTAGGATGAATTACTCCTTTCTCAACCAACTCCTGAACTTGCTTTTTGATTTCCTCATTTTGCAAAACTAATAAATGGTACATGTCAATGTTTGGAATTGGCACATCTTGCTATAACTATAGTTCATGTTGTATCTCTCTCTTTGGTGGAAATCCCTTCAGATCTTGAAATAATTCATCATAGGTAGAAACAACTTTGACCAATTCACCTTTATACCCTAGATCACACCCTTTTAATGCCTCAAATTTATCATCTTCTTTGGCTTTTACAATCATTAATACAAAGTTCTTACTTGCATTGACTATCCTTTTCATTTCTCTACTATTTACCAATGTTAGATTAGTCTTTATCTTATATGCACATACAATGTATTCTATACCATCCTTAAAAAGATGATACTTATTCTCCCCCCTGTAAAAGATTTATTTTCAGTCATACAGATAGGGAATCCCTATTACAAGACCATAAATATCTAAAGGGACTACATTAACTTCTACCTCATCTATAAATTTTGCAGTGATAGCAAATCTTAACTTACATTGCTTCATTACCTATAACTATGCATCATTGAAAACCCATCCAAGTGGGTCAAGTTTTGGATGAGGTGTTGTAGTCAAATTAATCTTTTTAACAACTTTAGATAGTAGATTTACTTGAGATCCCATATCAAACAAAGTATCAACCTTAATATGCTTTGTTACAACCTAAATGTGAAAAAAAACATTTCTTTTCTTATCAAACTTAGGTGGAGAAGATTCTTTACTTGCACTTGGATTTGAAAAAATTGTATTAGAATAAATAGATATACCTTTTCCTTTACCTTGGATCCTGGCAACAATAATCTTTTCCTCATCCCTAGAGTCAGATCCAAGATCTTGTTGTACTATGGTAGCAATTTTTTGTTTTCCTTTGTTACCTCTATATTTCTTTGGCCTTAGTTCTGGATGAAGCTTCTAGCACTTTGAATCATCATGCCCCTCTTTCTTGCAATGGGAGTATGTGGGCTTATCACCCTCCTTCTTAATTGTAGCTATCTTTTTCCCCTTTCCTTTGCCTTTGGATTTACCTTCTGGCTTAGATGGCTTCTTGTTAGACTTATCAATGAAAGTACCCTTACCTATTGACTCTAAGTGTGTGGCTTGTACACATACTTCATCCAAATTACTAGGATTCAAAACCAAAATGGAATGTCTTAGATAAGAGTGAAGACCGCCTATGTACTTAAGCAATGTGTCATGGGTATATAATGGGACGTTTAATGCAATAGCCTTTTTCCTGAGTGCACTCTTGGACATTTTGATCTTTCCCTTGCCTAAAAGTTTTCCAATTCATCATTAACTATTGTGTATGGCCTAAGGAATAAATTTTCTTCTTAAGAGCATTAACAAATTCTAACCAAGTTAAATTGACTCTACCATGTTGTGAAACTTCTTCCCAAGTTCTACTCTCCCACCAGGTGAGATTTTTTCCTCCCAACTAAAGAGTAGCTAACTAGATCCTAGAAGCATCATTTAAGTGACCTTGAAATCTATAGTACACTTCTAATTGTTGAACCCAATCATCTAATTTCTTAGCATTTAATTCCCCACAATACTTAGGTAGATCAAATTTTACATCCAATTTAATTTTAGGCTTATCTTCACCCTTGAAAGGATTAGCAAAAGAAGTAGAACTTGTAGGAGAAGAAGGAGAAGATGGAGAAGTTTTTGGAGGATCTTCATCACCCTCATGATTTTCTCACTTTGATGTTCCTCCTTTTTCACACTTCTTCCATTCTTGCCTCTCCTGAAAAATTAGTTCTACCATTGCCTTCATATCAATAAAATCTTATTGAAAGCTCTTCTCATCAAGCTCAACACTTTTCTTGGCTTTTTTTTCTTACATCTTTAGCAAAGTTCATCATTTACCGATCTCAAGATTATATTCAACAAGCGTGACTTCACCTCATCGGCTCCTAGATCATGTTAGCATCCACTTCTACAATACTAGTCAAACAAAGCTTTGATACCAACTTGATATGTTATTAGGATCTATGACAATTTCCAAGTGAGTGCTTAATGATTACAATGCTTAATTCAAAAGTCTTAAAATGTAATAACATAATTGAAATGCTTAACTAAACAAAGCAATAATAAAGTGATGAACTGAATCTAAGAGAGATAGAAGAGAGAAGATAAAACACATTTGATAACTGAGTTCGCCAATATGGCTATGTCTTTGGGCCCCTCTCCAACAAAGTGACCGATCCTTGATTATTCTCTAAAATAGATTACAAGGCTTCAACTAGTGAGTTACAAGTTCATCTCCTTCCAACACAACGGCATGATGCTCCTTCATTGTATAGAAATGAACACTCAATCTTCAAAATTATTTTGTCAATAATCACCACTAGGTTACCAAACTCCTAAATTTCCCCCTTTTATACATGAAATTTACTCAATATGGTCATTAACCATATGATATACAAAAATCTGGCATATCTCCCTTTACAAGTAAAAATCTTAAACAATTTCCCCCAATTACATTAGTAATCTCATATAATCTTCATAATCCTCCCTTTAAATCATAAAATATTCTCTAAATCCCCTATATAAGCTTTTAATATATTTTTAATATCCTTTGATATATTAATTGAGCCCTTTAATAGTTTGAATTCGGGCTCACAACTTCAATGGATTTAATTATTTTTTAACTTGGAGGGTTAATCTTTAAAATTTGGCAAGATTAGGCTTTGACAATTGTTTATAAAAGACCCGAGCCCTATGTGTTCTAAGCATTAACAATGGTGTGATGGTTGAGAGCATTTTGTGGGGCAGGGAGGTTAGTGATTCAACCCTCACCCCATCTATTTTTAAATGCAATTTCAAACTTTTAAACAACAAAACTAACTGCTACCAGATTCATGATAGAGGTGCAATGTGGCGCCATCTCACTAAGCCACATGACATCCTTTCATTCGCTATCAAAGACAAATCAGCCGCCACCTCAAAGATTGGATGCTGACTTAGATGCCACATCAGCACCAAGTGTCACCTTGAGAATTTTCCACATGTCCAGCCATAATAGTACAATGTCATCATACAATTTGTTGATGTCAACATCTCTATGTCTTGGTCAACCTTATTACCTGCAATCTTTGAATATCCATATCTTCAATGTACAAGCTCCGATTTTGGTGAAATGATCAGGATTAGGATCATGGCAATGAGCTCTTCATTTTGACAGTGATTTTGAGAAATTTCAAAATGATCCTTTTTTCACCTTTCTAACCAACTTGTGATACTTGTTTGACCCAACTTTGATTCAGCATAACTTGATCTTACAAGCTCCTTTTGACTCCATTCAAGTTGTTTTTGGTTCATATTTTTGAGCACTTTGACATGGCAATGAATTCTGAAGCATATGGAACACTTCAAATTTTGGTGAAAAGTATCCACCTAGATCAAGCTTTGTATGTAGTTTTGTTCTTTCTTGGAATATATTGTACTGGAATGGAAATCTATATTGTAAGTTGTATATCATTGTTTTTCATATAGTTTCAATAAAGAAAGGAATTTTTTTTATTGCAATGGCTTGTTACATAGTTTATTTTACTTGCATAGTAAAAACTTAGGAAATTTACTTCATGTGATTATTTGGCATATTACATGTGGTATTAGAGCTATCGGGTTTAGCTCTAGAACCTATGAGCTCATCATTCTTTCCGTCCAACATTATCTAATGTTGTGAATTCTTGTGCCACAATGGTGCATCTCATATTAACGACTCAAAAGCCAGTAATTGAAAATGATTATTACCTCAAGGCCAAGAAGGAAAGAGAAGCCATCATTAGAACCATAGAGGGAACCAACTATGACAAAGTTGTCTAGTTGAGTGACACAAAAACATTCAATCACACACTTTCTTGGATCAGTGATGTGAAGAGGAAGATGAAGATGGATGCTATGCATAGCAATCTACCTTCCATTTCACTAGAAAAGTCTGAGTCATTATCACTTTTTAGGGATATGCTCTCAGAAGGAAGTGTTAGCCTAACATTCATCTTTACGGACCCTAGAGTTCTTCCATTGGTACAAGTAATAGTAATTTCCTCAAGTAATGATTCTGAGGGATATGTACCTCGAGATCAACAAGAAGATAAATGGTCTCATGAACAAATATCTGTGAAAAGAGTAGACTCTATTGTTGATGAACACCATATTGGCATTGAAAATCGTAACTATGTATCAGATGATAAATCTGAAGGCTACTATCCATTTTGGCATAGATATGAAAAATTAAGGGATGAAAAAAATATAGAGATGAGAAAAAATATCAATTTGTAGGATATACTTCATTAAGTTATGTAGTAAGGAGGTAATCTGAGGGATACTTTCCACTCGACTATTTGAATAGTCACTCCATTTAATCAGAGGATATTGAAATCCTTATGAAAATGAATAAAATCATTTGTTTATCAAAATCATGTGCTTAATCTTATGTGGAATTCTTTATGTGTGTATGAATTCCATTTCTAATATTTTCCATAAGATAGTTGATAACATAATTCAGGTAGAACTCGATCTTATGAAGATAGTGAGGACACAAACCAATCCTAGCAATAGCCAAGAAGTTGGGCAAGGACCAATAGGAATTGAAGCTAGGATTGGCTAGATTTTGGCAAGGTTAGATAACCATGAACAAGAAAAGGCATAAGCTAGGGTTGAGAAAGAGGTTCTCGTTTATGAGAATGAAGGTGAAAACTCTTCTCATGAACATGATGAAACCCATGATCACAAAAGAGAAAGATCACCAACACCATCTAAGGAAAGAAATAATAAGCATATGGCTTCTGAAATTTCTAAAGATATGAAGAAGATTTTTCCACCCGAGTTTGAGGGAAGGGCCAGTGGCGATGAAGCTGAGGTGTGGCTTGTTCAAATGGAAAAGTAGTTTGAAATCCAAAATTACACTGAGACCACTAAAACTGCTTGGGTTGCATACCAGTTAGCTGGAGAAGCTTTAACCTAGTGGATGAACAAAATGTTGGAACTCAATATCAACTCATAGAAGTTGACATGGGGGGAATTTGTTGATATTTTCCACAAGTGATGGTTGCCCCAACTATACTATGACCAAAAACTCATGGATTTATAGAGTTTGAAGCAAGGAAATATGTCAATTAACAAATATTGGGAGAATTTTACTTGACTTCTGCATTATATTCCTATATATCACAAGGATGAACACTTCCACATAAGTAAATTTATATTGGGACTTTACAATCAAATCAGAGAAGTGGATATGCATGGTCCTACAACCATGGATCTTGTATATGAAAAAGTAATTAAGTAGAAGCAAAAGCTTAGGGCTATCTCTAACTGACAAGAAAGTAAAGACCATAAAAAGGTTGTAGAAATTCCTAATAAGCCAACTCCAAAGAAGATGGAGTTTGTGTAAAATGTACCTAAGCAAGGAGAAAAAGATAACTACAATAGTGGAAAAGAGTCAAGAAGGGAGGAAAGAAGGAATGGTTCCAATTGAGGAAACCAACAACAGTGATGGAAATGCTAGTGGATCTAGAGAACCTGTAAAGAAGGTACCATTTACAGAATGTTATACTTATAGGGGAGACCCTTTTGCTAGAGATTGTCCCAGTAAGCCTTCTGGTAGTTCACTAAATACTCAACGGGAAATGTTCCAATAGAGGATACATTTAGTAGTGGATGACCGCCAAGTAGAGTATCAGGAAACTCCCATTGAAGCTCCATGTATTTTGTTTGGTTTACAAATTTCAATTCTCATTGATACTAGTGAAACTGAGAATTTCATTTCACCTAGAGTAGGTAAGAAATTATCTAGAGAGGCTAGACACATGGCAATGTCTTGGGATGTGGAGTATACAAACTAGACAATCGAGAAAAGGTGGAAATTTTTTTGTTCAAGGCTAGGATAGAGCTACCCTATTTTTCTATAGAAGTAAACCTTTATGTCACACCATTATGATCCTATGATGTAATATTAGGTATGAATTTTTTGTTGAGACATAGGGCTAAGGTAGATTGTCATGTGAAAACCGTACAATGCCTAGATGATTTTTGAAATCAAGTGAAGTTCCAAGGAATACCTAGAGAGGTGAAGATTCGTCAAATCTCAACAATACAACTAGTAAGGGCTAAGAAGAGAGGGTGCAAAATATTTTCCATTAAGATTGAAGAACTAGAAGAAGGTATTGATAACTTGGATTCCCAGAGCTTCCAAGAGATGGAAGATAGTGAAATTGATGACACTGGAATGTCGAACATTGAAAGATATCCTATCTTGATTTTTTTTTGGATGTGTTTCCAAACGAGTTACCTGGGTTACCACTGAAGAGCATATTTGATTTCTCTATAGATATAATTCTAGGGTCTAAACCTATTTACAAGGTACCCTATAGGATGACAACAATTGAGATAATGGAGCTTAAGGCACAATTGGATAAAATGTTATCAAAAGGGTTGATATTCATACCAAGTGTATTTCCTTGGGGAGCACCAATTATTTTCATGAAAAAGGATGGTACTTTGTGTTTGGGCATTGACTATCATATGCTTAACAAAGCCATGGTGAAGAAAAAATATTTGTTGCCATGCCTTGATGATCTTTTTGATAAAATGAGAGGAGCTACCATATTTTTGAAGATAGATCTAAGATCTAGATATTACTAGTTAAGAATTAGAGATGAATATATCTTTAAGATTGTGTTCAAAACTAGATATGGACACTATGAGTTCACAGTTTTACTATTTGGTTTAACAAATGCACCTACTACATTTATGAAGCTGATGAATAGTGTATTTAGAGACTGCTTAGATAAATTTGTCTTGGTTTTTCTAGATGGCATATTGATTTATTCCAAGGATGAGGAAGATCACTATAGACATTTAGAGACAATTCTACAATGTTTAAGGGAACACAAGTATGGTAAATTGTCTAAGTGTACTTTCTTCCAAAGAAGAGTGCCTTTTCTAGGGCATGTAATCTTAATGGAAGGAATCTCTGTATATCTCACTAAGATTAAGGCAGTACTTGAGTGGATTATACCTAAGAATGTGTTTGTGGTAAGAATTTTTATGGGTCTAGTTGGGTACTATAGAAATTTTTTTGTGAACATCTCCAATATTGCTTTGTCAATCACCTCTTTATAGAGAAAATGGAAGAAATATGAATGGACTAGGAAGTGTCAAGAATCTTTTGATTTACTTAAAGAGAAGTTGACTAGTGCACCAATCTTGAAAGTATCGGATCTTGAGGGTAACTTTATAGTTATCACGTATGCCTGCACAAAAGCTTTAGGAGGTGTGTTCATGCAAGATGGTAAAGTGTTTGCTTATGAATCTAGAAAGTTGAAACCTTATGAGAAAAATTATGCACCACATGATTTAGAGTCAGTAGTTGTAGTTAATGAATTATAAATGTGGAGGCATTAATTGTTAGGGAAACCCTTTAAATTGAAAACTGAACATAATGGGTTAAATTAGGTACCTTTTCACTCAACCTAATTTGAATGCTAGGTAGAGAAGATGGTTGGAGTCAATAGAGCTTTCTATGGCTTCAATACTAGTTATATAAAAGGGAAAGAGGATCGGATTGGTGACGACTTAAGTTGAAGACATCATATTACTTCAATAGTAAAAATTCAAACTAACTTTAAGGGTCAAGTGTTGCAAAAGTGCAAAGAGGATGAGTACTACTTGCAAGTTAAGTAGGCACTCACTAATAATCCACAAGATTCTAGGTATCAGGATTTTCATTTTGAACCTAATGGATTACTTAGATATAAAGGTAGGATGTACGCACTTGATGTAGTGGAGTTAAGGAATCTGGTATGGAGAGAAGTACATGAAGCAGCATACTTTGGACACCCTAGAGTGACCAAAATGTTGGCAAATGTGATTTTGTTATATTTTTGGAAAGGGATGAAAGGAGATGCTACTAATTTTGTGGCTAGGTGCCTTGGACGTCAAAGGGTGAAAGTGGAGCATCATCATCATCCTTTAGGCTTATAATATCCACATATTAGCTCAACATATCATCCAAAAATGGATGGAAAAATGGAAAGGGTGAACCAAGTATTGGAAGAACTACTAAGAATGTATTGTGATGGAACCCCCAAAAAAATATCTTGGTTCTATTTTGAAATTGTTGCATCATTTGGCTTGGAACCTTGTTTTTCCTTAGGGTTGTGTCTTTATCATTGTGTTAGGGTTTTATGTTGTTAGAACCTTTCAAAATTAACCTGAGTCTAAAAACCCCTAGTCATTATATTCTCACATTGACTTGATGTTCTCACTCTCAGCTTGATTAAGTTATCACCTATGCCATCAAAATTGTTGTGTTCACCAGCCCCATGAGTATTGGTTAGTTGGTCACCTTAGTCCTTTTTAGCATCAAATTTTCTTATGATCGAGCTTATTTTAATGAATTAAGTCTTAAGTATTACTAAGGGTCAAATTCTTTTCAACCTCGCAATAGCCCCCTTTTTAAATTTAACTTTTACGACATGTGTAGAATTATGTTTTCATATTGTTCATTCGATCATCAGGGGTTGATCACCACTGTTCCCCATGCACCTATGTTGATTTATTTCTTATTATTTTATTAGCATGAGCTAGCGGGCATTAGCCATGTGTCTTATGCAGTGGCAGGCTCATTCCCTTTGGTGAAGGTAGTTGGTGCTATCAGGAAGAAGATCAATGGCTATAGGTTTGAGATGTGGACCTACATCTTGGCCACTCCCCACATGCCTTTGTTGTTGTATTTCATATTATTTGAAAATGTACAAGCTAGCGAGTGATGGCCACGTGTTATGTCTGAAGGTGGGACCAATGTTTCCAAAAGGGAAGTGGATATGGTTTCAAGAAGGATCAACAGTGGACACCACAAGACATGTTCTCATCAAGACCGTTCCCCACACGCCCGTCTATCTTGTGCATTAAGGAAAGATAGTTACATGGGCTAGTGAGTTGAGTGATACCTGTCACTTTTAGTGGGCCAGTCAGGCTCTAAATATGGTGATTGCTTCATATGAAAGGAGATCAACGGTTGATGGTAGGTGACATGGGTCAATCTTGAATGCTCCCTGACATCCTGTGAAGGGCCCACTTGTGTCCCATATTCTTCATCGAGTAAGTGAACAATTTCCACATAGAATGTTTCAAAGGACTTAGAACGTTTTTGGTAAAGATAGGGTGCTACTGGAGATATTGGCCAAGACTTTTCCAAGATAAAAGTGGTGCTAAATTACAACTAATTCTTTGGCATGCATGTGAAATTTGGGAAATATTTTTTGTGGTCGTCAAATCTGTCAAGTGCTGGTACATGTGGGAAGGTGAAATTGAAGTAAGGTAGGCTATGATCTGATATTCTGAAGATAAATCATGATCACTCCTTGTTGTCTTACTATGATAAATTACAAGTCAATTAGTTCCCACAAGCAAGCTGGTAAATGTGACACGATGGGTTTGGTTAAACACTAAGCGTGTGGTTAAAATGCAGACTAAGTGGATGTTTATCTCACTTGAGTTTCTTGATTATGGAAAAGTATCAAATGCATGCATTTAATTTTTCATAATTAATCATCTTGAGTGATTTTCCGTTGATTCACTTCAAGGTATGATTGATGACAAAGATTCAAAATCAAGGTAATTGATTGCCAATGCTCTCACACAAGTTTTCTTGGAAAATTAATGCAAACATAAACTAGTTGCTCTATTTAATGAAGATCACCTACTTGATTATTCTCACCATTTGATTGTTTATGATAATTAAGAATCTGAAAGTAAGTGTGAATTTGAGCTTGTTTATTTCTAAGTTGGGTGGTGTCTTTGTTCTGAGAAAGTTTGATAAGTTGGTAAGTAAGGAAATGGGTAAGGTAACTGTGAAAATCAACCTAGTCTACATGTCGAAGAGACTCAACCCTCTTTAGTCTTAGGGTGTTTCTCCCCACAGTGAACGAGATACGTCTACAATCCTTATGACTCCAAAGAAGAAAGAAAAAGCTATCAAGAAGTCTACACGGGGTGTTCTCAAGTGTTCTTATCACCTAAGAGGCCGGATTATCTCTAAGGATTTTTCCAAACACAAGGTGAAGAAGATTGGAAGGCCTAAAAGGGAAGCTTCATGAAAGAATAAGTATCATTGGGCTCATATGAGATGTCGCCACTCTCCTATTGAAGTCTCGAATGATTCTTCTTATAGTGGAGACGAGACTGATTCTGGTTACCACCAATATCTCACGATCATGACTTATTTGGTTGATTTTGAGGATGAGGTGGTGATGGATACTCCGGTTTCAATAAGAAGACCAAGCGAGCACACCTACTTTGCTACTAACAAGGAAAAGTAGCACCCTATTCCCTTTCTAAGTTGGTGCTCAATTTTTGGTCCTTTATGTTAACTTGCTTTCTTTGGCTGGTGTGTTGTGATATGGGTCTTTGTTTACTTATGCCTTCAATGTTGATAGTGACATTTCTCTTATAGGTATGAACTTGAATGTTTTTGGTGCTATGAGAGTGATGATTTTTGAAGAATGGTGGGTCTTCTCTGACTAACAGTTTTTTTTGGGGTTTTTCTTTGCTCTTCCATGTCCTACAAATGATTTCTTGCAACTAATTGGGGAATATTCTCAATTTCTGGTGAAATTCATTTTTCAATGAAAGTGAAATGTAAGTGTAATTCAGCCCAATGCTTGTTGCTCCCTTATCTTATAAAAGGGATTTCAAGGTTGATTACACAAAGAGGTCAGTGGGTAGTTTTCTTTGAAGAGGTTATACACAGAGACTAAATAGATACTAAACTTTCTAGTAATATGTTCTAGGGATAAAGTCAGTTGGTATGTATATGGTTTTGTAATGACAATGCCAATACTTATAGCAAAATAGTATAAATTTTCTATATGTTACTCTCCTATGTATAGGTTACACAGACTATGAATAATATAATCAATGGTTATCTTATTTTTCTTTGTTGGTTTCCAATAGATATGATGTTTTATTCTTGCTTATCACTTTAATGAATGTATGTAAATGCTTGAATATAATAGTGGGTTTGAAATAAATTATGTATGAGGATGCTAGTAAGAAGTAAATTGTGGGAATGACTGGTGGGAGTATTGTAATGCAATAATTTTAAGGCTTTGGGTATTGTCAAATGTAATATTTTTATCTAATCATGGGGTATTTGGTTTGACTCAATTCCAAGAATATGGCACTAGTTTAGCAAAGTAATTATTCTCCAATTGTGGTAACCAATTCAACATCTAACCAAAAAATATAATCAAATTACTTGTAAATTTCCTTCTAGGTGTGTGAGAATATTAATGAATTATATTTTCTCTTGTTTAGGTCAATCACTACCATGAAGGTCAGCCAAATCTTCAAGATTTTGTGTCTATTAAAAATTTGAGGATAATTATTTGTTTATTCTATGTTTGATACCTATACACACTAATATCTATAAACACAGTGTTTAGGATTACCCTCCTGGGTTTTACAAAGCCCGAAGTGAAGAAGTAAAGACCTAAAAACCTTTACTTATCTGTTGGCCAATCCTTAGTACCCTTACTAATAATTGTTCCCGACAAGTTCATAGGTATGTAGTAAGAATAAGTTTGGTTCTAAAAAATAACCAACAAAAATGGCGACTCCACTAGGGAAAGCTCTAAGAAAATCCTGCAGTAGATCATCTTTCCTTCATAGAGTTGGGGAGGTTTTAAATTAAAGTGTTGACTAAGAGTGAGTGGTGACTCTGAAGAACTTTGTACTAGTGAAAATTGTTGGAGGAAAAGGAATCTTAAAGTGAAATCAACCAGTGAAAGAAACTTCATATTGTTGAAGTTTGATCCTCTACAAAAGAGGTGACGACTATATGTGAAGAACCTAATAAAGTGTGATATATGCAAATGTATCTAGGTATTTTCCCTTGTTTTGATTTGTAAGAAGAATTAAATTTGTATGAATGTCATTTTTAGAGATATGGAAAAAATATTTTATTCCCAATCAAGTGAGTTAAAGCACTAGGAAAGGGAATAGTGATGGTCATTTTACATACTTTTGAGCTGAAATTTGTAGTATCTAAATGGGATGGAAGAAGTCTGCTTATTTTTGTAATTTTCCTTTTAGAAAGTTTTAAGGCATGAGTATAATTGAGTTGTGTAGTTTTATAATAATGGTGAGGTAGTTAATATTTGAAGAATGAATAAGGATACAAGAGAAATATACCATTCCCCTACATTTTCTAGTAAAGCATCAAGTAAAAGTATGTTGGGTATGCAACTCCTAGAGTACCCTCAAAGGAAGTTCTCTATTGAGAGATATAAACCATTAAGTTTTAGTGGTATTCAAGGTTTCCCTAATAAGGTCCCAAATGATGTTAGGAAAAAATTGCCTAAATTTATAGGGCACAATTCAAAGTTGGCCTCTAAACACTTGACTACATTCATAGATTTGATGGGTGATTTTGAAATAGATCATGAGGACATTGTCATGAAACTTTTTTCTCAATCTTTGAATGAAAATGCTAGAGATTGGTTTTCATATTTACCAATCTGTTATGTGGCTTTGTGGAATGGTTTCGTGGTTGCATTTATGGAGCAATTTGGTGAAAGGATTAGTCCAAATGAGATAAGAACAAGATTTAGGGAAATCCAACAAGATGAAGAAGAGTTAGTTCCTTCTTTTAACTTTAGATTTATGAAAGCAACAAAAGATATCTGTGAATACTTGAGACCTACTGATGCAAAGTGTTTGATTGTGTATCTTGGTGCTTTTGAAAATAAGATGAGTTATTTTCAGATAAGGGATAAGGAACCTATAACATTGCATCATGCATATCATATTACTATTAATATTGAAAACACTATTAAATACTCAATGATGAAGGGATATATGGTTGCAAGTGTTTCTTTTTATCAATACACATCGTAAAGATGAGATAAATAAGGATGAAAAGGATGCTCAATATGATGACATTTTTTATGCCTCGGTTTATTTTTTCATACAACATATTGATCACATGAACAAATTCAAAGTATATTTCAACAATGTCCAGATGATGGTAATTGGGAGATGCTAATTTAGAGGTTGTCCAACATAAAGATGTATAAAGAGGTATGACCATATGAGTTGTTATCAAGGTTTTTGGATTCCCTATTAGAAATACCTAGGAGGTTACAACCTAGAGATTTAATAAGCATAGACATATTATATGTATTGATTGGATCAGAATTGTTGAGGAAGCAAAGCATGACTATGAGAAAAAAATGAGGTCTCAAAATAACAAGAGTGCTAACCTTATCAACAAAGATCAAGAGTTTTTTCAAAGATTGAATAAGGATGTTTTTGAAGATGAATGTTTGTATAATAGTATGAATGATGATATTTTCACACTTGCAAATACTATTGATGTAATTTTAAAAGTTGATAACTAGGGTAGTGAAGATGAAAATCTTGATTACTCTCATGAGGAATACAAACCTTTTTTGTGAGGAAACTTGAAGGAACCTTTCTTACTTGAGGATTATGACTATGTCGATACTCATGAAAATTTTCCCTTACCAATTGATAAATAGATTTCATGTGATAGAATCTTGCAAAGAAATTTAACTAAATTAGGATCAGAGCATCTTGATGATATGATTGGGGATGAATTTTGAGATTAAAATATCTATACTCAAAGTCTACAACCTGAATTCAATGATGGGATGAGTAGTGCTAGACTCACATGAAGAAGAAGTAGGGTGTGTAAATTTTATGATAGAGATGGACATGATTGTTTTCAGCCAAAGTCCTATTGAGGAAGAAAATGAAAAAAATTACTTAGAGGAACAAAAGCTATGTTCAAGTTGTCATCATTCCTGCACATATGAGTTAGTAAAAATATCATTTAAAACTGCAGTAGAATACCCTACTATTGGTCATATCAATTCTGAACTAGTTGATCCATCTTTTGAAAAGTTTTGTTTCTAGTTGAAAGAATCATGGGAAGGCTTCTGACTGAATGGAGATTGGATCTCTTGTTTTTTAGATCATTTTCGCCTATGTAAAAACTATACATATCTTTTGATTGTCTTGGTTTTGTCTTCTATGCTTGGTCTACTTCACCCATGATTCTAGGACCTCACCATGCCTATGAGAGGCATGTGTTCCCAATAGAAGCCACTAATGGAACCCTTCAAAAATCTCCTAGTTCCATTTTAAAATTGTTGCATCATTTGGCTTGGACCCTTCTTTTGGCTTAGGGTTGTGTTCTTATCATTGTGTTAGGGTTTTATGTTGTTAGAACCTTTCAAAATTAACCTATGAGTCTAAAAACCTCTAGTAATTATATTTTTGCATTGATCTAATGTTCATGGTCTCCAATTGATTAAGTTATCACCTATGCCATTGAAATTGTTGTGTTCACCAGGCCCCTAAGTATAGATTTGTTTGTCACCTTAGTCCTTTTTAGCATCAAATTTTCCAATGGTCGAGTGTGATTTTAATGACTTAAGTCTTAAGTCACATTTCCTAAGGGTCAAATTCCCATCTACCTAGTAGTAGCCCCCCTTTTAAATTTAATTTTTGTGGCATGTACAAAATTGAGTGTTCACATCAGTCATTCGATCGTCAACGGTTGATCACCATTGTTCCTTGTGAGCCCATTTTGATTTATTTCTTATTATTTTATTAGCATGGGTTGGTGAGTGTTAGCCATGTGTCTTATATAGTGGCAAGCATGTTCCCTTTGGTGAAGGTAGTTGGCGCTATTGGGAAGAAGATAAAAAACTGTAGGTTTGAGATGTGGCTACATTTTGTCCACTCCCCATGTGCCTGTATTGTTGTATTTCATATTATTTTAAAACACATGAGCTAGCGGGTGATGGCCACATGTCATGTCTAATGGTGGGACAAGCGTTTCCAAATTGGTAATGGATATGGTTTTGAGAATGATCAATGATGGATGTTGTGTAATACATGTTCTCATTTGGATTGTTCCTTGCACGCCCATCCATCTTGTGCATTGAGGAAAGATAGTTACATGGGCTAGTGGGTTGAGTGACACTTGTCACTTTTTGTGGGCCTGCCAAGCTCTGAATACAGCGATTGCTTCATATGAAAGCAAATCAATGGTCGATGGGAAGTGACATGGGTCAATCCTGACTGCTCCCTGTCATCCCATGAAGGGCCCACTTGTATACCATATTATTCAACAAGCAAGCAAGAAAGTGCCATGAAAAATGTTTCAAAGGACTTAGAATGCTTTTGGTAAAGTTAGGGTGCTACTAAAGATATTGGTCAAGATTGTTCCAAGATAAAAATGACACTAAATTAGAACTGATTCTTAGGCACGCATGTGAAATTTAGGATTTTTTTTGCAGCTGTCAAATCTGTTAGGTGTTGGTACATGTGAGAAGGATAAATTGAAGTAAGGCAAGGTACGAGCTGATATTCTAAAGATAAATCATGATTGCTCCCCGCTATCTTATTGGATAAATTACAAGTAAATTTATTCCCATGGGCAAGTGGGTAAATGTGGCACGAAAAGTTTGGTTAAACACTAAGCGTGTGGTTAAAATGAAAACTAAGTGGATGTTTATCTCACTTGAGTTTCTTGATTATGGAAAAGTATCAAATGCATGCATTTAATTTTTTCATAATTAATCATCTTGATTGATTGTCCATTGATTCACTTCAAGGTAATTGATTGTCAGTGCTCTCGCACAAGATTTCTTGGAAAATTAATGCAGACACACACTAATTGCTCTATTTAATGAATATTTCCTACTTCATTATTCTCACCATTTGATTATTTATGAGAATTAAGAGTTTGAAAGTAAGTGTGAATTTGAGCTTGTTATTTTTGAGTTGGGTGGTGTCTTTGTTCTAAGAAAGTTTGATAAGTTGTTAAGTAAGGAAATGGGTAAGGTAAGTGTGAACATCAGCTCAATCCATAGGTCTAAGAGACTCAACCATCTTGAATCTCAAGGTGATTCTCCCCAAAGTGAATGGGATATGTCTAAAATCCTTGTGACTCCAAAGAAGAAAGGAAGAGTTGTCAAGAAGTCTGCACGGGGTGTTCTCAAGTGTTCTTATCACCTAAGAGGCTAGATTATCTTAGAGGAATTTTCCAAAGACAAGGAGAAGAATATTGATAGGCCTGAAAGGTAATTTGAAAGAAAGAATAAGTATCACCAAGCTCATATGGGATGTCATCACTCTCCCATTATAGTCTCAAATGATTCTTCTGACAACTTAGAGACGAGACTATTTCTGCTTACCACTAATATCTCATGGGCATGATTGATTTGGTTGATTTTGAGGATGAGGTGGTGATGGCTACTCCGCTTTCAATAAGGACACTGAGCAAGCACAGCTACTTTGTTGCTTGCAAGGAAAAGTAGCACCCTATTCCCTCTCTAAGTTGGTGCTCAATTTTTGGTCCTTTGTGTTAACTTTCTTTCTTTGGCTGGTTTGTTGTGATATGGGTTTTTGTTTACTTATGCCTTCAATGCTAATGGTGAAATTTCTCGGGTTGGTATGAACTTGCATGTTTTTGGTGTTGCGAGAGCAATGCATTTTGAAGAATGATGGGTCTTCTTTGACTAACAGTTTTTTTTTGGAGTTTTTCTTTACTCTCCCCTATCCTACAAATGATTGCTTGCAACCGATTGGCGAATATTCTCACTTTTTGGTGAAATTCATTTTGGAATGAAAGTGAAATGTAAGTGTAATTTAGCCTGATGCTTGTTTCTCCCTTGTCTTATAAAAGGGATTTCAAGGTTTGTCTTTGTTGGTTTCCAATAAATGTGTTGTTTTAGTCTTGCTTATCACTTCAATGGATGTATGTAAATGCTTGAATATAATAGTGGTTTTAAATGCTTGAATATAATCATGTATGAGGATGCTAGTAAGAATTAAATTGTGGGAATGACTAGTGGGAGTATTGTAATGCAATATTTTCAAGGCTTTGGGTATTGTCAGATGTAAGATTGTTATCTAATTATGTGGGTATTTGGTTTGACTCCATTCCCAGAATATGGCACTAGTTTAGCAAAGTAATTATACTCTAATTGTGGTAACCAATTCAATAGCTGATCACAAAATATAATCAACTTACTTGTAATGTTCTTTTTGGGTGTGTGATAATATTAATGAATTATATTTTCTCTTGTTTAGGTCAGTCACTGCCATGAAGGTCAACCAAATCTTCAATATTTTGTGTCTATTAAACATTTGAGGAGAATTATCTATTTATTTTTTGTTTGATACCTATACACACTAGTATCTATAAACATAGTGTTTAGGATTATGTTCCTAGGTTTTACAGAGCCTAAAATGAAGAAGTAAATACCTAAAAGCCTTTACTTATGTGTTGGCCAATCCTTACCCTTACTAATAATTGATTCTTAGAACACGTCAAGGTGCTTAGAACACGTAAGCTTAACTTATGTAACAGGGAGGTTCTTTAGTGCAAAGTCTAGTGGGAAAAGTATGCAAAAGACTCAACCACTTGGGAGGATTATGTTGAGATTCATTAAAAGTTTCCTCATGTTTTAGATCCTTGTGAGAATTCTTTCTTGTAGCACCTGTATTGGTTCATCAATAAGCTCTACACTCTTTTGATGAGTTTCTAGAATTTCTTTTTGGGCAGAGGAATGGAATACATAACCTAGTTGAATCTTGTGCAATGGAGAAATTTTATACATGATATCTACCTACCCCTATTGCATTGGAAATTGTAGTAGCTGGGTAGACACAATTGGATGGGATTGAAGTTAAATACTTAACCAATTCTTTAATGAATCTCCAAAGGTACCGAAAGATTATCCTTGCCATCTTCACTTTATCTTCTACATCCTTCATTTCCAAAGCATTTTCCTTATCACCGATGTTTCTTTTTGCTTTATCATCATTCTTCTCAGCATTGATAAGCTCTTCCTCATCCTTCTTTTCTTTAGTATTGGATTTATTCATAGTCTTCTACTCATTATCAACAAATTTATTAGTATTATCCAAAGGCATATTCATCTCTAGGTTGTCTTGCATTGCTTTTTCAACACTCAATTCAGGTTCCAAAGGAGGGGAGTTATGGCCTATATGTGTATCCTCCTTTTGAGTTTTAGTAACATTTTCTTTTGTAGAATCATTTTCTCCTATCAAAGTAGGATCCCCTATAATATCTTCTACAATATTTTCACCACTATTAACATTTTCTCCTATAATATTTTCTTCCATATATAGAAGAGTATCATCCTACACATTCTCCTTAAATGCCAATTTGCAAATGACTTCTAGATTATGTATGAAATCACTTATAAACCTTTTTGAACGAACCTAATTCAGGTTGAATATATATTTTGAAAATATGGTAAAAAACCTAACTATGTGAACAACCAACTTCAAATGCTCCACAAACTTCTACAACTCAATATTTTCCATTGATTCTTTCACCAATAGGTTAACCATGTCACCCTACACCTTATTCCAATATGTCGAAGCATTAACTACATTTCTCTAGCAATGGATAAATGATCTTCTATTAATGCCCCCCCAAGACAAAGCTTTCTTCTTAGTTTTTGGAGGAAACATCTACACCAAATGCTGGTACAAACTCATGCTATTGATGGAAGCACAAGGACAATATTTAAGAATCTACATGAGTAGTTCTTCCAACTACAAGTACAAAAAGGAAGATAATTGTGCAATTTGGTCATGTTAGGGATCTAGTGAATTCAAAATTCACACCTATCTCCAATGCCATGATGAGTGCAGACAAAGCAATGAAGTTAAATACAGTACCCAACACTCTAGAGGATGGTGAAGAACTTCTTATGGAGCTTGAGACTCAGAGTCACATGCTTGACTTAGCCAAGAAAGGTTGGGAATAAGGAACGAAAGATTGGAAGGCACACCTTGAGAAGTTTTAGGTGTCGAACACTTCTTCTAGTTAATGATGCATATTTATTTTCTTTTTATGTATTTCAGTTTCTTAGTTAGACTTCACTATATAGATGTGGATGGTAGAGAAATTTTCTAGTGCAATTTTTGTTTTAGTTCAATGGATAGCAATGTTAGGGATGATAGTTAAGTTTTTGGAATTTTGGTTACTCCCATGTGTATATGTATATATCAGTTAGGGGGAGCATATGAGTATGTGAGTATCTATGTAATCTGATAAATGAAAAATCATGTTAGTCATACAAGAGGGAAAAAAGTATGTTTCAAAGGGAGAGCAAAGAACAAAACTTATGTATGCACCATTTTCCCTTTATGTCAAAGGGGGACAATAGTTTTGGAGAGATATTTTGGCATGTTTCCATCAATGACAAAGGGGGAGATTATTGGAAGGTTATAGAGTTTTTCATTGAGATTCCTATTAGAAACATGAGCATGAGGTATGTGCATAAGTTGTGCAGTATGCAAGTATAGTGTTGTCATTGATGTCAACATTGTGGTTTGGTATGAATATTGGTTTGCACACTGATTGGTGAAGCATGAGCATGCATAAATATTCTAATCCAATGCTTACTTGGAAGAAGGTTTGATCTAGTGTAGATAGTTGAAGTACGAAATTGACAATGTGTCATAATAGTGTTTTCAATGTACAAGACATCTGGTAATTTGGTCCAGCCATTGCTTCACCTTGAATAATTTTTCTCTATGGTCTCAAGAAATTTGTTTGGATGCTAAGGAGTCTAATCTATATTTTCACATCATTTTTTCCTTGAGTACAAAAGTTATGAATAACAAAATGTTAAGTCTACTAGTGATAGTCGCTGCCAATATATGGTGTATGTTTTGATTAGTCTGCACTTCACTGCTCAATTGTATTTGGTCTCGTGGATTTGTGTAGGTTTTTATAGGTGGCAGGTGCACCTAGGATCCAAGTGGCATGAAGTTTAGAGGTTTTTTTGTCAATTTGAGGATGATCAGTTGGTGAATTTTGATATTAGGTCATCAACAGTGTTGATCTAATATGTTTAAGGTTATGTGGAGCTTAAATAAGTATTGATTAGTAATGTGGGAGCTATTATAGGTCCATGCAAATCTATTTGGACTTGGACCATAAGTTTTGATTGTGGCATGTAGTATGTTTTAGGTCGACCATCTATAATATGTGTGATACATCTAATTAGGTTGACCTAATTGATTTTACAAAGGTTTTCGGATGTAATCCATATAAGTATAAGTTTATTTATGTGTTGGAGGATGTTGATATAGTAAATATGCAAGTGTAGTTAATGTGAATTGTGTGAATCTAATGAGAATGCAAAGTAGAGAAAAGTGTTAGAGCAGAGCATTATGAAGTGTGTTAACTCTATATATTAAGCTTTAGTGGTGTAGCATTGAACAAAGTAATCCTTTTCCATGCGCTTAGTTTGGGAATGAGTAATTAATGATAAAATGGACTTAATTGTGCCTTATTTAGGGTGTTTAAAAGTGTTTTCTTATAATTTCACACTAATCTAGGGATTTATTAATTAATTGAGGCTAATTAGAGCTCAATTAGGCCCTTAAATTTAAATCTAAGCCTTATTTATTGCATTTTTTGAAGGATATATCTTGACACTCATTAATAATGTTGCATAACACTTAATTTGGAAAGTTTTGAGCACTAGGATAGTGACCTAGGACCCATTCACCACCTGGTGATTGGGTTCTCACTATGTCCTAGGACCCACTTTTTACATGTTATTTCCCCTCCTTGAAACTTGGTCCTAGTTAACTATACTAGGATCCATACACCCAAGGTAGCTAATGGGTCCTCCTTAACTAAGGACACCCCCTTTTGAACTTATTTGTGGTGGTATTTTAGTGATTTTGAATCCTAGATCTGATGTTAGCTTGTGTTATTTGAATTTTAGGTTTAAATCTTAAGTATAAATATAAGGCCAATTCACCTAGTTTAATAACAAGAACTTTATGCAAGCATCCTAAGAGCTCACAAGAGAATTATAGAGCATTTCAAGATAATTTCAAAGGAATTCAAAGGAAAATTATCAAGGTTTTATTACATCATTCAAGGTCATATTGTCATGTCAAAGGCATAGTGCATCATGCATGTTGTTGAGCTATCATGTTGATGTTGAATTCAAGATCCAATTCAAGCATTGTCTCACATCCAATTCAAGATCAAGATCTACATTCTTCATAGCCACTTCACATTATATTGTTGATTTAAATTCCAAGATTGCATCCAAGGTATCATTATTTCATGTTTCATTATCTCATCATAAGGTTTAATTACTAAACAGGGTTTGACCAAGGAAAACCCCTATTCCCTAACAATCAACACTTTTTCTTCTGTCTTGATGTGTGATTGTAGGTTTTATATTGAATATCAAGTGGAGAAAAAAAGTTGTAAAAGTTTTCATCCTTATTGCAAGATCACGAAAACAAAGCTACATAATTTATTTCCAAATTTTGGGAGTTGAACACCTGGGAGCTAGGAGTGAACACACTAAAGAACAAAACCCGAAAATTAGTTTTCAGAAACCTTAATAGGGACCCATTCACCACTGGGTGAATGAGTCCTCAGTGAGCCCCAAAACAACACTTTTTCAATAAGGTACACATTGTTTCAACATCTTAAAACCTCCCCTATTATTTTAATAACAGTTAGGTTTGGTTTCTAATATTTTTTTGCATCATATATTGCACAAAATTTTATGCTTCATAGGAAAAACTAGTGGCTCATCATCTTGATAAACCCTATTTTTATATGAAACATAATAGTGAACATGACATATTGAACATTGTAATTTTTTGATCTTGGAGTCTTTCTTTTCATCGTAGGTTAGATCTTGCATTCATTTTCTTTGAATTAGATCTCATTTAGGGTATCTTAGTTTGCATTCAAATTTGCATTTCATTTAGGGTTTTAGAATTGCATTGTTTTGCATTCATTAAATTTGAAAAATACAAAAAAAGATCAACCATCTTGCACATCATTTAGATCACATAAATTCTAATTTGAAAATCAAAACAAAATTGTATATCAAACTATGTATTTTCCTTGTAAACCTTGTATGAGCTTCACAAATTGGTGTCTTATTCATAATACTATTGTAAAAAAAATTTTGAGGCTCATGTCATCCCACGATATACTACTCGTCGTGGATCTTGGGTTTTCTAGCTCTCTTCCTAATAGTGATAATCAAGCCCCTATGGATCATAGTATGCATACTTCATTTCCTATGACGTCCATGCCTACAACTAATGTGCTTATTATTAACAATACCATCCCTACCATCATTAGTTTTATTCAACCTTTGGGGTGCACTCAAAGCCAAGGTGAAACTTCAATCGATCCTTGTACAATACCTATTTCCATGCTTACATACACTAGTACTCAACCTACCACAACAATTCAAACTACTAGTAGTGTAAACACTTATGAATTTCCACTGGGAATCCTTCTAGCTTTGTGCATTCAAATAAAATATCTCCTCAACCATCCTCCCTCACAAAATTATAATTCACTTTCCCTCCACATACACACACCACTCCACATTATTCCCCTCCACCTTACAATAACAATGAGGCTCTCCTTAACATACTTTTGCAAAGCATGATATCGCTTCAACAACAAGTTGTAACCTTAAATTGAAACAACAGTTAACCTTCACAATACATCAAAATCAATCCGATATCCTTGGAGATGTTGAGAGCACAAATGCCACAATGTATAGAAGTTCCCCGATTTGAGAAATATGGTGGGAAAGGAGATCATGTTAGCCATGTTTACACTTTTACATCTTTGTGTAGTGATTTCATCTTTGAAGACAAAATTTTGGCTAAGCTATTTCCTAGGTCCTCGAAGGATACCTTTTACAACCACTTCCACATTCACATGAGTCCCAAAATGACACTAGCCAATTTGATGACATACAAACAAAAGGATGATGAAAAAGTGACTAATTTCATAGCAAGATTCCAAACAGTTTATTCACAAGTAAACATTAACATTCCTGATTCTGACCTTCAACAAATGTTTATTTCCAACTTACAAAAAAAAATTAAAAGAAAACTTGAAACATTGATATCCCCATCCTTTACACGGTTATGTACAACCCTTCATGATTATCAAAATATGACTTGTGGTCATGATGTGAAAAATCCCCCTAGTCATCCTAAAAAGTCTAAACCCACAACTCAAAATCACTACCAACCTTTCAAGAAGCAGAATAAGATATTTTTACAACTTAACTCCCCTCAACCATGTCAACAAGCTAATAGCCAAGTGGCATCTATAAAGACAAAAAATTCATATGACTTTGCAAATAGGAATAGAAATTTCACTACTTTCCCTGATACCCTTCATAATATCATGTTACAACTTGTTGAAAAGAACATGCTTACCTTACCTCCTTTTAAAGAACGTGATCCTACTATACCATTTTCCGCAGGCTTTTGATGAAACTCTTATTGCCATTACCATCAACAAAATGGACATGGTACAAAATATTGTAAGCATCTTAAACTTCTTATGCAAGACCTTATTGATAATAATCAATTGCAAATTGGAGGTGTGAATGATCAAGGTAATAATTTTGTAGCCCCTCCTAACCAAAATTTACAAATCTTTACAAACCCCATGGCGAATCACACTATTTCATTTGTCAAAGCTAGTGAAACAGAGAATATGTGATGAATGTTGACACAAATGATTAAAATATAGAGATGAAAGTGAATGAATTAGTTGAAGTGGTATAATTTATTGAAGCTAAACTGCATAAGGGATCAACCAAAAGACCTCTTGATATCTCTTTCTCACAAAATGACATACTTAAACATGCACTCGATGGTCCTCTTTACATAGCCAAAAGAATCAATAACAAGCCTACTAATGGGTTACTAATTGATCCCATTTGTGGAGAGAATATGATCACAAAAGAATTCCAATTTGTGCATGAATTATATCAAGATACATATGGCAAGCTAAAAGAATGGATCAAGATGCATAATGGTTTTGCATGTCCTATGATGGGCTCAATGGATCTTCCTTTGAAAGTTGGATAAAAAACATTAAATGTCTCATTCACCATCATCCCACAATCAAACCAATTTAGTGTGAAGCTAGGCTATCCATGGCCTCACTCCATGAATGTCGTCCCCTTGGTTGTGCATAAATGTTTAAAGTTTCCCTTTGGAAATGATATCTTTACTTTGCATGGATTTAATCCCATGTCTTCTCCAGGGAAATTTTCATTAGATTTCTTTTGGTCCAAGCCTATTGAACCTATTAGACCTCGTGAGGACTTACTTTCAAATCATGTCAAAATTTTAAGGCAAAGTAGGGTGATCCCACAAAGCCAGTTTACAATTTCTAGAAGATTTTGATTTTTGCTGAAATCACATGCTTTTAGAAAATATAATGATTTAAGCCTTAAAATTTTCCATTTAAAACATTCCAATTGAAGATGGTTTGATCAAACTGTCATAGATCAAACTCCCTTGGATTGAACCCCACTAGTTTTAAACCATACCTATAACTGAGTCTCCTTTACACCTATCAAAATGCTAATAAAAAACCACTTTTGATTTACCTTTTGGGGGATCAAAAGAATTCATTTAATTTATTTTTTTAAATATGTAGTCCTTATTATAATCTTCCCAAAAAGTATAATTTTAAATAAATTTAATTTTATTATTATATTTATTTTTTATTTCATGTGAATGTAGGTTTTTCACCGAAAATCAAGCTCTTTGTTCTACACATGTGGAAAAAGAGAAGATTATCAATTTTTTTTTTAAAAAAAAATGAGTGCACCAAATATTGAAGTCCTTGATCCAACAAAAAAAAAAGAATTTCTATACATACAAAAAAAGTTGTGTTATGCAGTTCACCTATGTCTGAATTGTAATTGGTTTGACTTTGAAACTTGATTAAGTAAAAAATATTCAATAAAACACTATGAAACCAATTGGAAGCACTAGATATCATAGTTAAAAATCTAAATTAAAAAAAAAAATTATCCTTCATGAAAAAAAAGTTGTGTTATACGGTGAGCGTCACTCTTTAAAAATGGTGTTTACTAAAAAAACTAGTTTTTGAAGGAGATGGAAAAAGAATTGCAATTTGATTCCAAAATTTTTAAAAATATATATTTAGAATCTAAAGAAAAAATGTCACAAATCACTAGTTTGCATCATCTTCAAATTCCTCATGGTTTAGCCACTATAGGTGCCTGAAAGTGAAGATTTAGTTAGAAAAAATTAGCTCAGTGTCCAATTTGGCGAAAAAATGTAAACCAGTATTGTGGGATCAACCAACATATAGAAAAAATCAGCTCAGTGTCCAATTTGGCCAAAAAATGTAAACCAGTATTGTGGGATCAACCAACATATAGAAAATTTATCCCTTCAAAACATACCTCAACCCATGATTGAGGCACCTATCCTTGACAGAACAATGATTGAATTGAAATCCCTTCCAACCACCCAAGAGCAGCCTATGACAAAAACTCCTGCAATTTCCTATAAGAGATCAAGAGACAACTAAAATAATTTCATTGTTCCTCCTAAAGTTAAACAGGTTTACAAAGATAAAGAGAAAATGGTTGAACAACCTCATATGGTTCCTTTTGTTCCTACCCTAAAGGAAGAGAAGAAGCCTATAGTTGACAAACCTGCTCTTACACAAAAAAAAATTGACAATAGATTGAAACAAAACTGAAATGCTAGAGATCATAGGCATAGATGTCATGCTATTGCTTGCATGTTACAAAATTAAAAAGACAAGAACAACATAGAAAATCAATATTCGAACTTACCTAAAGCAATGCATGATGATTTTATACCCTCTCCACAACATAAACAAGAAGCTTCCATGGACATTGTCATTTGACCTCTAGTTATGATAAATCTAGATGATGACATTGACATTACAAAGATTGATGTGCAAGTGCATAATGAATTGAATACATTATTTCCCTCTTCTATGAGCTTAAATGAAAAATCTCCTAAAAAGAGTGTTGAACTTGGTGCTTCCCCTAGTTTAAAACTTGTTGTCCCTTTGGCTAGTTGCCCACCTTTCGTATATACCAATCGAGATTGGGATGCAGATGACTTGGTATAGGTTGAATCACATGTGCCTTACTAGTCTTTTGCTTTTTTTTTTCTTTTTATGATCTTGTATGTGATTGCATATGCATAATGTGATCCATCATGATGTTTCATTTGATGTATCTCTCTCCTTTTGTGCATTCTTCTATATGTACCTATATTCTTCTTTATGTCATAAACATTTTACCTTGTCTTGTGTTTTCCTTTTGGGGATGACGCAAGGCGTCGAGACATTTAGGTATCTTCCATGTTGACTCAAAAGGTTTTCCTTTTATATTTTTAATTTTTCGTATGTTTTCTTTTTGGGGATGATGCAAGGCATTGAGACATTTAGGTCTTTTCCATGTTGACCCAAAAAGATTTTTCTTTGTTTTGCTCTCTTTGTCTTATTATTCTAGTTCTATGAGTATTTGGGGAATGATCATAGTTTTGAGCTCTATAACAATATTGTAGCAAAAAAAAAATTGACCCTGAATCTATAGATCCCTTATGTATTCTTGGGGGCAACCCCTTCTCTCCTTGTTCATGACATATCTTTATTTCAAAAACATATGACTTGGCATAGGGTTTTTTTAGGAAAGCTCTATGTCTTAGGAGAAAACATAAGCTACTTTAAAGTAGTTGCTCATAGTAATGGTGTTAGCAACCACTTTAAAGTGGGGGAATACATCAAGGACATCTTTCAACATTTTTGTATATTTCATTGTGTGATTTTCTTTTTTCTTGTGACAAGTCTTTTTCTTAGTGGTGTCATTGGGTTTGATGTCCTCCAAGAGTGTGACATTTCTAAGTGTACAATTTCCCTTAGTGGCATGATGCAAACAAGGCATCCCATAAATGGCGATTTGATATTCTTGACTTGTCCTCTCTTGGAGACATTAAGCACAATGTTCCCTAAGAAGAAGACCTTACACGAATGAAGCAAAATCCCATTTAACAAAAACCTTGATAGACATAACATTTCATAAGTGCATAGCATTGTGGTGCCTTATCAAATTTTTCAAGAGGATAACTTTCATATGGTATCAGAGGATAATATGATTCTCTCATTTTCCACCTCATTGGGGTAACTCACCTAATGGACGGCCTAAGGTTCCACTACCCTAGAGTGAGCATGGATGTTACAGACAAACAACCTAGACGTAGTCTACATCATGTTGGATAAACTGTTGAAGCTTGATCCTTGTTTCAGACAAACAACCACATTCCACATTATGTTGAAATGATCGAAGCTTGATCCTTTATTTTCCTTTGTTTTTCTTGGTCTTTGACAAGGTATGACTATGTATCTTTGTTATTTTTGCATACTTAAGTGTCTTGAATGTCTACTTTAGTGTGAGTTTGTCATTAGGGTAAACTCTCACTAAAGTGGGGGAAAAATGTAACGCCAAAGAAAGTAACCCTTTTTCACACATAGTTTGGGAATGATTAATTAATGATAAAATAGACCTAATTGTTCCTTATTTAGGGTGTTGTAAAAAAGTTTCTTATACTTTCACACTAATCTAGGGCTTTATTAATTAATTGAGGTTATTTAGAGCTTAATTGGCCCCTTAAGTTCAAATCCCAGCCTTATTTATTACATTTTCAAAAGGATATATCCTGACACTCACTAATAATGTTGTATAACACTTAATTTGGCAAGGTTTGAGTCCTACGATATTGACCTAGGACACATTCGCCACCTGGCAAATGGGTTCTCACTATGTCTTAGGATCCCCTTTTTACATGTTATTTCACCTCCCCAAAACTTGGTCCTAGTTAACTATGCTAGGACTCATTTGCCCAAGGTGGCGAATGGGTCCTCCTTAACTAAGGACAACCTTTTTTTAACTTATTAGTGGTTGGATTTTAGAGATTTTGAATCCTAGATCTGATGTTAGATTGTGTTATTTGAATTTTGATTTTAAATCTTAAGATAAGTATAAATAGAAGGGTAATTCACCTAGTTTGATAACAAGAACTTTATGCAAGCATCCTAAGAGTTCATAAGAGCATTATAGAGAATTTCAAGAGCATTTCAAAGTTATTCAAAGGCAGATTATCAAGGTTTTATTGCAACATTCAAGGTCATATCATCATGTCAAAGGCATAGTGCACCATGAATGTTATTGAGCTATCATGTTGATGTAGCATTCAAGATCCAATTCAAGCATTGTTTCACATCCAATTCAAGATCAAGATCTGCATTCTTCATAGCCAATTCATTTTAGATTGTTGATTTACATTCCAAGATTACATCCAATACATCATTGTTTCATGTTTCATTATCTCATCATAAGGTTTAATTACCTAAACGGGGTTTGACCAAGGAAAACCCCTATTCCCTAACAATCAACACTTTTTCTTCTCTCTTGATGTGTGATTGTAGGTTTTAGATTGAAAATCAAGTGGAGAACAAAAGTTCCAAAAGTTGTCATCCTTATTATAAGATCATGAAAATGAAGCTAAAAAATTGATTTTCAACTTTCGAAAGTTGAACACCTGGGAGCTAGGAGTGCGGACATTGAAGAACAAAACCCAAAAATTAGTTTTCAAAAACCTTAACAGGGACCCATTTGCCACTAGGCGAATAAGTCCTCAGTGAGCCTCGAAACAACACTTTTTCAGCAAGGTACACATTGTTTCAACATCTTAAAACCTCCCTTAATATTGTTATAATAGTTAGGTTTGATTTTTGATATTTATTTGCATCATATACTGCAGACAATTGTATGTTTCATAGCAAAAACTAGTGGCTCATCATCTTGATAAACCCTATTTTTATATGAAACAAGTGGAACTTTAATTCCTCCATATTGTAGATGAAATTGTAATAGTTCAAGTCTTGGTAGTGTGCCACCCCTCTCTTCTATATTTCTTTCATTTTGTGGGCAATGAGTCCACTAGGAAACTTGCAATGAGAATTTTTGTAATATGTTGTAACCGATTATAATATATTGTGAGCTAATCATCACTGTGGTCTTTCCCTCTTGGGTTTTCTACGTAAAAATTTGGTGTTCATGTGTTATGTGCTTTGATGGTTGGTTTCATGCTTTCCTTTCTTACTACAAACTAAATATGTTATATGGAATCAATGCTTAAATTTTTAAGTGGTTTTAGAGAATATCGATTCACCCTCCCCCTCTCAATATTTTGGGTCTTCAACACAAAGATCATGTTTATAATAACAATCAATGCTTATATTTATGCAAATAATCTTATTTATAGAGGTAATGTAGTAACACTTTAATGGAGAAGTTATAGGTAGAAATGAAATAAAATTTTGAAATTTCAAATTTATGACTCATGAATAATTTTCTTAGTGTGGACATGCAATAACAATAAAAAGGTAAGTGAACTTAAGTTACAAAAAATAATGGTATCAATTATTTTTCCACTAGAAAATATATAGTTGGTTACACATACTCCAATTATGTTGGTTCAGTTGGTTATGCTTTTTGACTTGGACCTAGAGTTATATTTTGGAGCCACAAAAGGTCGGAAATGATGGATGTTTTTGTCTTTTTGATGATGGATCACTAAGTGTAATCCAAAACATCCATAAAAAAATTTAAACAAATGAATCTATAAGCTATCTTATCAAAACCATGGATCACTCATTAACAAAATCAAAATATATTATTTACATAATAATAGGTTGTAAAGCTATATGAATTAGAATAATCTTTCAAGATCTACACTTATTAAAAGAAAATCTAACTACTATTTACTATGCCAAAAGTAACACTCCCACCAATCTATGCCATTCCTCGCAGTATACTTGACAAATTAGGAGGTGTAGCCACAATAGCACTCGTTTTACCACCACTATTGGCTCTCCCTTTTATGAAAAGTTTGTATGTTCGTAGCTCAAGTTCTCGCCCAATCTACTAAAAACTCTTTCAAATTTTTTTACACTTATTAAAAGAAAACCTAACTACTATTTACTATGACAAAAGTAACACCATTGCAATGATAAAATCCCCGTGATTTATGCTTAATCTAAATGAAGAGAAATCTAACATCTTTTTATTTGACATTTAGATCAAGATGGCCAATTGATTTGTCCAACATCTAATCAACTTATTACCAAAGCACTTCCATAAAAGATTTTATAACTTCAAGAAACTAATTACGAGTCACAGCCCATGATTATCGAATGGAGATTAAGATATTATCAACCCGTGCTTATGAATCTATGATTTAATTTTTTTCACTCTTCAATTTGTAACTGCTTATTTAGTTAGTTTAGTTTTCTATGCTTTCATGTAAAACAATTTTAAAGATTAAACATTTGTTAAAATGAATGTCAACCAAAAAAGATTCAGTCCTCGTCAGATTTTCTATTTTTTGTCACTTGCTTTTAAACTAAATCGACAACCGGGTCTGGGTTGTAAATCTGAATGGTACCTGACCATAAAGCTGACTACATCACTGGTCACTCAGTGATTACTACATTCACATGGAAATACGAAGATGAAAGGATATGTACATGTAAGACTTGGCTGTCTCAAGTTCTCTCTACGCATCATTTAAATCATTTATGCATAATTTTCTGCAATTAAACCTTAAAAATCTCCTTTTAAATTTATTAAACTGAGGTTTCTATGTAACGCATTGAAAATGAAAATGAAAGGCACTTCAAACAAAATAGTCGTCGTCAAATTTACTGCTTTTGTTCCCCTTTCTTCAGAATAATTAGATTCACGGGCCGACCGAGTCAAGTTGATTTGTCCTCGCTCATAAAGATGAGTAGGTCGCTGGTCACTCACTGATTACGCCGAAGGCGTTCCCTCAATGAACTTTTCGAAGCTTATTACATCTATCAAACGGTCTAAAACGTCAGAGGGGGCATGCAAGACGATCTGATAGATCCTCACCATTGTATAGAGACGAAGGCCACCATCCGTCCCATCAATGGGTGATCACAGATTTTCCAGACGGATGCATATCACCGAGATATCCAATCATTCTTGAAGGCATACCCCTGCAACACCGTACGATCACCACGCTACGAAGGTGGACAACTGTGATGGTGTATGTGATGGGCATTAGATCTCTAGTTTTTTTTTCAGTTGCGTGCATATTTTATCCTGCTTACCTAACATACGTTTCTGCTTGTTACAGACAATTGAATCCTCAGCTGGCGATGCATGTGCCTCATTAATTCTCTACTGGTATTCGGTACGTATATTAATGTAGAATTGTAGCAGATAGACTCAAGTCTGCATGCAACAAGTGGTCGCTGAAGTCTCTGGACGTCGCTGAAATAATTTTGTATAATTAAAAAACGATGAGATATTAGGTATCACTTCATATCATAGTTTATTACACAACCGTACACAAACGATGATCTGTCCATTTTTGAACTTGAATGCTGCAACTACTTACCTACTTCTTCCTGTAATGAGATATTATCTTCAATATATTTTCGTTTGGGTTATTCTCTACAAAATTATCGTGGTGTCTCTCTGTACTTGCTCTGAAGCGATACTTTTCGTGGCTTTGGTCCAGAGTTTTGCGCAGTGCTCGTGTTCGGTACGTCTTATTCTTTCTTGCAACTTTCTTTTCCTCACCTTTCCTACTTTCAAATCTCTGCCTAATCTTCCATGATAAAAAATCCAGGTCTTTAGATAGAAAGTCAGTGAGTACTTTTAAGTTGTTTCTGGTACAAGTTTTCTGAGTCTTTTTAAAGTTTAGACAAGTGTAAATAGTAAATGCCCAAAATAAGCAGACTTCAAAGCCTTGAGGCTTCGCTTTCTATCTTTCTCTCTTCATAGCTGAATGCATGTTTGCTTATATTAGCATACAAACAAGAAGTGGTCCCTATGGTACGTGGTATCTTTGGTTTGTCTCTATTTCCCTAAAATATCATATCCTTCAAGGGTGCCTTTAATTGATCTGTTTTTTGTTTAGGGTAATAGTTCTACAGATATGCATATGTATGTTAATAATATATTTATCATATCTATCTTTATTAAAAACCTCAATTCTTTATAGGAATGTATTCAGCTTTTAAAAACTCTACAAAATTTAATAAAACCATGCTCAAAGAATGACTGCTTCTGTAACTTCGGAAAGAATTAGAGACTTAAAAAGTTATACGGGAAATGTCTTCAGCGTTAAAATAAGTCACGGAATTTGAGCTCATGCTACAAAGCTAGTAATTTTGCATTTTGTGATGCTCTCATCGAGAGAATAAGATTTCAAAATTTTAGCAGAAAACTATTTCAGCTTTAAAGTCTGCCGCAAGATTTTTTTTAAAGCTAAAAGCTGTTAATTTTGCCTGTATATAGTTAAAATGTGTTAGAAGTTTAAAAACAATCCATTCTCTAGTCTCAAAGAGAGTAGAGCTCACTGGTTGAGCACTCCAGCAGCACAGGGAAATTCTAAATTTGATTCATTCATGGTCCTTGAAAAATGTTGAGCGAGGGAGGGGAATAGGATGTTATAAACAATTCACACTCCAATCCACGAAGAGGATAGTAGCGTGCTAAATCACCCCCGCCACAAATTGGAGCTCCTAAGTTTGAGTCTAGTTGTCCATGGGAATTAACGTGCTAAAACGTTACTGATTTTGAATTTTCCCAAGTTCAACACAAAACTCCAGAATAGTTTTGAAGGAAACATATTCAACTTTGATATACTCCATCGAATTTTGACAAAATCTTGCTAAAATGATGCTAATTACTGACTCTCCAAAATAATTTGGAAGAAAATGTATTCAACTTTTAAATACTCTATAGAATTTTAACAACTTCGTGCTATAAAGCCACTTCTTTTGCATTCTCAGAAGCTAAGTGCGCAACATTCTCCTAAGGTTCTAGTAAAGCGTGCTAAAATGCCACAAATTTTACACAAACGAAAAGTTAGAGCACAACGATCCAAAATAATTTGCAAGGAAATACGTTATCTTAAAAACACTCCGTAGAATATATTGACAAAAACATGCTCAAAAGCGACCAATTTTGTCTTTTCCCAAGCAATGAAAGGTAGAGTAAAATACGAGAGATCGCCCTTGAGTTCTTGTTAGTAGCCGAGATCGTTGAGACGAGCGAACCCCGAGTCAATCACGGCAATGCTTTACAAAGCCACATTTCCTTCGCTTTCTCCTTCCTGGTACTCCATCGAAACACTTAAGCCTCCTCTTCCTCCTGCTGCAACAATAGCCTCTCATTCAACTTCTCTTTTACACGTGTAAGCCCTAATCTTGAACCAGATAATAAAAATCTCTTTCAACGAATGCTTTTCCTATAGCTCTGATGTTTTTACTTCTCCAGAACTACTCACTCATTTAAGTAGTACTATTATCAAAAAGCTACAAATACTCCTCGTCTAAAGTGCAAATTAAATTAACTAAATATTCTAAACAGATTTTTCCATCAACTAAACTACCGTTCTGCGCGTTTATGTACCTCCTCGCCTCTGTTTCTTCTCTACAGAAACTACCAAAACAAGCTTTGGAAATTCAGGCCTTCTGTTTCTGTAGTTTTCTCCCCCTCTATAGAAGTCCTTTTATTGTCTTTCAGATTCGTGGATCTACTCACTTCCGCTGGCATAAGGCGAAGACTCTTTGACTTTAATTTGTCTATTTTTTAACATGAGTTGAAGATTCCATGCATGCACTTTTGAAATAATAGATATTTTTATATACGTGTGAAATCGGAGTGACTAAGAACCTATCTCTCCTCCATTCTCCTTCATGAGCCTGTTGGTAATGGAGTCTGATTATCTTCTTTATTCAAAGGTTTTCTTTTAGTTGTGCTTGGATCAAAGATATATAGTTGTTCTCCATTTAGATCTTTGTTGCACAAATATAATTTGCTAATTAACTTACAAATTGATCTTATAAACAACACAAATGTATAAAAAAAATAACCATACGTCTTTGGCGTACCCATTGCACACAAAACTGCAATGCCTTTTATTGTTCTGTTTTCAATTTTTCGGTAACACAAAACCCTTGAAAATGATAAGTTTCCCAAAAGATAAGTTCATTTTTTCCTTTGCAGTAGTAAAATATCGTGGGTGCAAATATTTATTTATTGTGGTTAAAACATTTATATTGTTATAATTTATATATTTCTAAACAATTTTAGAAATATATATTAATTTTAGATATTATATTTAAAAAATTATGCTAAATTTTTAAGATTTAATTTTTAGTAAATTTATATCTAATGTTTTTTATTTATAAAGTATTATAATTTTCTTGTATTTTTTAATATTTATATTATTTTACTAATGTGTAAATAATTATATATTTATTTTTTAAAATTCAAATATACTAAGTCACCAGGTTCGAATTCGAATTCGAGTTCGACAACATTGAAATTCGAATGAAATTCGACAAGGAAAAAATTTGAAAAGTATAAAATTCGAATAAAATTCGCCTTATGTAAATTTTTTATTTTTTTTATAAATATAAGTAATATCTCCATACAATTCTCTAAATAGTTTAACATTGATAAATATATTTGAATCATCACAAAAAGATGACACATTTATAAAATATAAACCATAAGAAACATGTGAAATCACGATTGTGAAGATGTTCTTTTGTCAAAAAGGTACAATAACAGTAAAGAATTTAGAACTTCAAAAAAGCTCCAAGTCATCAAGAGCACTTGGCTGAGATGCTAAATCATCATCATCTGTATCAGTACTCAATTCTTCATCTACAAAGTCAGGCTCATCTGTATCTAGTGCTACTATGTCTTCACGAATTTGTTGTGATGAAGAGTCATTTGCTGATTTGTTCATGAGCAATTTTAAATTGTTGCGAACATAGACAAGATCTCCCAACTTTCCAGACAACAATTTATTCCTCTTTTTGGAATGGATGTGGTCAAAGCAACTCCAGTTCCTCTCACAAGCTGACGAACTTGCTCCCTGACTCAAAACTCAAATAGCAAACCTTTGTAGCTCAGGAGTTTGTGATCCATAGGTCATCCACCATGTATACGCAGGTACATGTGTCATGTCATATTTGGCTGCTGAAATTCCAAACATCCCTTCTCCTCTTTTGTATACCCTAAATTGACTTCTGATTAGTGCTGAAATTGATGGATTTGATTCATACTTTTCAACAGCTTCTAAAATCCCTCCCATAATTTCAGTGTCACCTTCTCTATCAATAGAAAATAATTTAGGCTCCAAAAAGCAACATGCTGTATGTAAAGGTGTGTGCATCATTTTCCATCTTCAATCAACTACCTCCCATATCTCCATATATTATGCTTCTACATTATTGAGTGCTTTTTGAATAGTTTCCTTACAACGGTCCATGCTTTCATAAAGCATGCCAAGGCAAGGAGTGTCACCATCAACCATACGAAGCACGTCAACAATTGGTTCACATATGAGTAAAACCTTGGCTGCACTTTCCCAGAAATTGCTATTCAGAATGATTTGCTCTACGTTCTTCCCCTTAGGACCTTTAGAAAGCACTGAGTGTTCCCATTCATTGGAACAAATTACAGACCTCAAAGCTGCTTTTTCTTCAACCACTCTTTTTAAAGTGATATAAAATGAAGCAAATATTGTTTCGCAAGGCCTCAACAACTCCCTGGATGCATGTTGCCTATAAAGACTCAATGTGAGATGATGATTCCTTATGAAATTTGCAATTGCTCTTCCTCTATGAATAGTTTCATGTACCCATGGGAATTTAGCCAAGTCATGAAGCAACAAATCAAGACAATGGGCTGCACATGGGCTCCAATATATTTGTGGGTATTTCTCTGCAATCAGCTTCCCAGCTCCCACACAATTTGCGGCACAATTAGTTACCACTTGAACCACATTTTCCACCCCTATTTCAAGAATGGCTTCCTCTAATATTTGAAAAATGTACTCAGAAGTTTTCTTGTGGTTCATGGTATCAATCACTTTCAAAAACACAACACCCTCAAGACAAGCCACCAAAATATTTATCAATGGCCTTTGACATATATCTGACCATCCATCACTCAATATAGTGCAACCTGTTTTCCTCCAAGAGGTTTTGACAGTAGCTAGTTTATCAGTCACTCTATCTTTTGACCTCTGCAAAAGAGTTGTCCTGATAGTCTCTGAACCTGGGGGAGTGTACCCTTTGCCAAACTCTACAATTTTGTGAATAGCATTACAAAAATGTGGACTTCTTGCAACATTGAATGGAATAGCACTTGTGTAAATCAAATCAGCTACAACATCATCCACCTCTTGTTTCTCTACTGGTTTCCAGAAGCTTTTCAATGTTCCACTCTCTTTTGATGCCCTCGCCGGTTTGGATAAACCAGAAGAGGAAGACATAATAGATGCTGAGAATCTAGATTGAGACATATCCTCTTCAATTCTCTATTTTTTTTGTGTTTTCTTCATCTTTCTTATAATTGAAGAGGACTGTTCTTTCTCTAAAGCAACTCTCATTTCTGGGGTAACATCAGGACATGCTGTAACACCTCCTCCTGCACCATTTGTAATACCAAGTAAATGGTCCATTGCCCTTGTCAAACCGCCAATAAAAGGTTTCTAACACTTGTTGCATTAGAGGTCAGTACCATTGCGAGTGATATGTTTCCATGCTTTCGCAGTTGATTTCTTGGGAGCCATAATCTGTATGTTTGAATGACAAAATAATATTTAATATTTAAAAGTTAAACATCCAAAATTTTATTTCAAACAACATTGAGACAAAATATATAGATTTCTTATTTTAAATCTAAAAACAAAATAAAAAATACTAAATCTAATTTTAATAAACATAAATATATTTAACATATTTTTATTAACATAAAAATAAAATGAAAACACTAAATATTAATAAGTACTGGAAATCTATAATTTTATAAATATAATTTACAGTCACCTAAAATCTATAAAATATAAAATAATAAAAATACTAAAATATTAAGAAGCCCTTAATATTAATAAAAAATACTAAATATTAATAAAATTAATATCTGAAACTTTGAAAGTCTATAATAATATAAATATATTAATATAATTTACATTTTAGTATTTTACACTTACAGCAAAAATGAAATAAACACAATATTTTAGTATTTTAGTATTTTAGTATTTTAGTAAACACAATATTAAATAAAAAATAAAATAATAATAAAATATTAAATAGTAAAACAAATGAAAAATATTAAATACAATTTAGAACTTTAGATAATATTAAAAAGCCTTCGAACCTTCCTATATTTTTCTACAGGCGACATAAACGTATTGAACCCTAAATTTTTTATAAAAAAAAAAAACTTCCTACCTCGGATGAGAAGACTGAAGCTTAAATTATGTGATTTGCGGGCCGGTAGTTGCAAAGGAAACGTTGATGCTGGAGTAGTTGATGGCCGCAGCCTGTAGGGGATTCTTCAGGCACCGATGTTGATGCAAAGAATGACGGCCACTACTTCAGGCGTTGATGCAAGAGATGGCCATTGCTTCAGACAAAGTAGACGCAAAGTAGAGAGTGACGCCGCGAGATGATACGCAAAAGCCAAAGACAAGTTCCAGACACTGAAAAAAAGGAGATGGGTTGTAGACAAAAGACGAAAGACGAGTTGTAGACGCGAGAAAGAGACTGTTTGATATCTAATGTCGCCGTCAGTTATATAACGAAAAAACCCTAAAAAAAAACCCTAACAAAATAATTGCTTTATGAGAATTTTCAACGCCTGTATTTGACCAACGAATTTGGTCGAATTTTAATGAATTTCAACCATTTTTTTGAAATTCGATGAATTTCAAATTTCATGATGAAATTCGGTCGAATATGGTGACTTAGCAAATATATATGAAAATTCTCATAAATATAAATAATCACATATTTATTGTATATTTAACTAGAATGCTTGTTTTATAGATAAATGTTTGAACATTTCATTCTCAATGGCTACTTATACTTTATCCAATATAGTCAAATTGTTAGAATCAGATCTCTCATGATATATATTATAATCCTAAATTTCAAAATTAGTTAAAAACTATTTTTGTACATTTCTATATGTTTTCAAATAAATCTCTACATTTAGATCCATAAGAATATTTAGATTCAAAATTAGTTAAAAACTATTTATTTTTTTATATGTTGTCAAATAAATCTCTACATTTAGATCCATAACAACATTTCTCCATAATGATAATTTATATTTCTTTCCATCAGCAAGGATGACTCTTTATGTTGCATGATAAATTTTTTAGCTTTTTATATTTTTTCAAATAAATCTCTACATTTAGATTCATAACAACTTGTCTGAGAATATAAAAAATTATGGATAGCATGTGAATTGTGAACTAAGTTTGCTACTTGTTCAAATTCTACTAGATTCTAAAGTGAAAGTGTTGTTTTTGGAGGAAAAGGTGGGGGTAGATTCTAAAGTGAAAGTGTTTTTTTTTGGAGGAAGAGGTGGGGGTAGGTTTTCTAGAGGTCGTTATATTCTGGTAGAGGTTTTGTCTCAAGAAATTATGATGCAAAAAAAATCCACTCTTTCAAGGAATTTATTTGAAGTTGTTTCTAAATGAGATCCGTTTGATTATGATGAGATAGGGGCACCAAACACCACAATTGATATGTTTTTTTATTTCTAAAAATATAATGTGTTGGTGTACACATAGGTGTACACTTGGCTTTCTTAAGCCTACTTAGGTGACTTTATGCTTAGGTGTCAAGGAAATGGTCCTTGACACCTCTCGCTATCTTTGTGGGTGGTTATTGCCACCACTTCATGTTGAAGGAGTCTTTCCCTTCATTCATGGGTGGTTAGGAGTCTCACCCTATCTTTTTGGTTGTCCTTTTGCCACCACTCCAATCCTATCCACTTTTGGTGGACCTTGGTTTCCTTCTCCTTGCCTATATAAGCAAGGTTCATTGGAACTCTTGAATCATCTCTTGAATATCAAGTTGGCTATTTGTGTGCTCATGCTTTGTAGAAGTTTATATTATTTTTCATTTGCAGATCTTGGCTAACATTCTTTCATGGTATCAGAGCCATGCAAATGAAAAGCTTCTCGTTATGAGCAAAATCAAGCACTCAGCCATTTCAAGGTTCAATTTTTGATATTTTTTTTCAATTAGGAGCCTACACTAAAAATTTTTGTGCAAAAAAGTTGTAAAAAATCGTATTGTTTTTAAGCAAAGGGCCATTCGACCCTCTGCTCATCTACCCATTTGGACGTATCTGGGGTTTTCAGATCCGCAGGGTTTGTCATTGTTCATTCGATGGCTTTATGTCCCTCCATCAAATCGGCATCCATATTGAACGATCAGCGGTCAATCCACTGTGAAACCTTTGATCGGCGCTGGTTCATCCCTCATTGCATTGGCATATGCTTTGATGATTCTATCCCTGCGTCCTTCTCAATCGGCATCATCGGGCTCTTACTCCAGGCTGCGTTGGATTAATTTGCACCGCCGACTTGCTTTGGAGGTCACTGAAAGGTCCATCGACTGGCAAAATCTACCATTCAAATCTGCAGATGTTAGGGGGCGTGAGACATAATATAGTGCGCTGCATGAGCATCATTCAAGGGCGTATCGAATAAAGGCTTCGACTCATTGTTTCCATTGCTCTCCTCACAAAGATCTTCAGAAGACAACAATCTCACCCTTTGGCCGCGTCATTCTCTGCAAAGATATTTTGTAGACCACGTGGGAGTTTGGAGGTGCGATTTGTATTAGAGGGATTGAACCTACAACCCACACCAAAGGAATGGCCCACGCCTACTGTCAATTGCAGGCAATGCAATCTCTGTATGGCGTATTCTGGCACTATGGTTTGCTATGGGCCGACCAATAAATTAGAGCATTCCCTCTTTTGCGACCATGCCAAATAGTTTTGGGCGTCATTGCAAAGAGTTTGCTGCGGGAACATGAAGTTTGTGACCCCTCAGGCAAATTCCTCAAGCTCTCACGTACGCATGGGCACTTTGGGCGTTGAATATGGTGAATATGGTTGAAGACTGTGTGTTGGTTTCAAACCCGCGCCTCAGCCACTTTCCATGCAGCTCTTCGACTCCCTTTTCACACGCAGCAGGAGTTTCTTTGGGTGTGGATTTCCGGTGGAGTTGCATGGAGTTGGAGTAATCGGAGTCTTATTTCCCTATTGACCAAGTCAAAAGGTCAAATACCCATTTTTTTCCATTAAAGAAGGTAAACTTTTGTACTAGCCACATAGCGATTTTGATCAATCACAAGAGTTTGTAATTTAGGGGGTATTTGAAAATTTCAGGTCATGGGTTTTTTTGCCCATGATTAAAATAATGCACTATTATAAAGTGTTATCTTTCTTTGTACCTTGTTATTGATGACATATTAGATGTAATCTTACTGTACTCAGTAGATTAGAAAATATCTTGGAGGCTTGGTGCATGGCTCCAGTGAGACTTAGATTGTACAATTTGTGCATGGCTCTAGTGAGACTTAGATCGTACCAGTTTTCCATTGATGAACATTAAGTTGATGCACACGTAGGTGTCTCCATACCTAATCTTTATCATGTTGCAGTGACTAATTCATCGCCTATTCTTCATCGATAGTGGTATCATTTTTGGGGGGGCCTCTAGCCTTCCTCTCTTTGTCTCTCTTTTGGAGAGGAGTTTTGTTCCCATTGGGTTTTCTCCTTTTCTCCACCTTTTGAGAATGTTGTTTGTACATGGGTACCTAACATGGCCTTGTAGCTGGAACCCATCCTTTTTATGTCCACCTAAGTTATGCTTAAGGGGGGTGTTGGTGTACACATAGGTGTACGCTTGGCTTTCTTAAGCCTACTTAGGTGTCTTTATGCTTAGGTGTCAAGGAAATGGTCCTTGACACCACTCACTATCTTTGTGGGTGGTCATCCACCACCACTCCATGTTGAAAGAGTCTTTCCCTTCATTCATGGGTGGTTAGGAGTCTCACCCTATCTTTGTGGTTGATCTTTTGCCAACACTGCAATCCTATCCACTTTTGGTGGATCTTGGTTTCCTTCTCCTTGCCTATATAAGTAAGGCTCATTGGAACTCTTGAATCATCTCTTGAATATCAATTTGGCTTTCTATGTGCTCATGCTACTACTATATACCACATTTATCCCTTTTATACTTTCCACAAATTTTCAACGTACCCATTGCACACGAAAGTGATTGCTAGTTATTACCGTTCACCTAGAAATATGAAGATGAAATGATATGGACATGTGAGGCGTCAATACCTCCATGTCACTGCTATACGCACAATTTAAATAATTTATGCATAATTTGGTAAAATTCAATCTTAAAATCTTTTTTTTTCAGTTTATCAAACTCAAAATCTTATTAAATGGATTGAAAATGAATGGCACTTTGAAAAAATCAGTCCTCTTCATTTTTTTCTGCCTTCGTTCTACTTAGGTTTAGAATAATTGGATCTACAGTATTAGATCTTGATTGGAAAGTTGATTATTTATTCAATCTTGAACATGAGTAGTGGTATTTAAAGTTGATTAGCTATTTAGTTTTGAAGATAAGTAGCGATATTTAATTTTTAAATTAATGATGAAAAATTGTTTGAAATTATGTAGAATTACATTTCTATTATTTAATGGTTATTGTAAATGTCTCTTGTTTATTAATAAGGGAAATCATGTTACTTTTTTAGGATGTTTAGTTCATCACAATTTTTAGTGAGGGAGATGAATGCAAACTTCCACACGACATTTTAATAAGATAGATGACGATATCAACCATATATTGGTTGTATAGATCAATGGAGGGACATTGTTCAACATTCTAATATAAAGTAAAAAGTACAATAAAAATTACATCCATAATTGTTGAGGTTCAATTAAGTGGGTTTTAAATGAGTTTCCTTCAATTGCATCAACATGGTAGCAATGGGTTCAATTGGAGCTTGGATAAACCTTCTTAGAAGGTTTAATATTAAAGATGGGGTTGAGAATTTGTTTTAGGACTTGTCTTTGAATACAATGAGAGACCCCCTTCTAGACTAAATCATTTTCTTCTCTTTTAATAACATTTCTAACTATTCTTCTCTTTTCAAATTTTATTGTAGGTTTTTTCTTTACTCATTTTTATGTGTTTTTAAAAAAAATATAATTTAAATAAAATTAAATTATATTTTAAAAATAAATAGTTGTGATGTTTCTCTAAACTGTATATTATTTTTTGTTAAAAAAACATTTTTCAATAATAATTTTAAAAAATATTTATCAAAATAATTAAATATATACATAAAATAATAAAAAAATATAATATAATAAAGTTAATAAATACCTAAATTATTTAAAAAATCATAAAGAATTAAAATTATAAAATTCATATTTAAAAAAATTTAAGTTATAAAATATAAATATATGAAATAATTAAATATATAGTAAATTTATAAAACTAAAAAAATTATTTGATTAGTAAAGTCGAAATTATAGATTATACAATTCTATAAATTTAATATATAGATTAATTGATCTAAAAATGATAATTTATTTATTTAGTGTTTAAATGCAACTTTTATTTTTTAATCTAAGTAAGAAAAATGATTATGTATTTTGTTTGGAGTAAAATTATTATTTATTTATTAGCTTTTAAAATTTTATTTTTATCTAAAATTTACTTATAAAATTGTTTAAAATTTAGAACTTAAGAGAAAAGCTCCTAGATATGGTTAGTTAAGGTAGAGATGTTTTAATTCAAAAATTGACAAAAATAGTAAAATATTTGGATTAGAGATGTTTCTTTCAAAAAATGACAAATCTAGTAAAATATTTGGATGAAATAGTTAATAACACATTGACCTTTCTAATAGATGTTATTACGCAATTTTGCAAAAGAAACCATATTTATGATATATGGAAAAAATTGACTTTACATTTATTGCATATATGTATGTTCTATGAAAATAGATCTATACTTGTGATGTGTGTGAAAGTGAGAAAGAAAGATAGGAAAAAAAAGATCAATCATATATGTTGATCCAACTATGTTTAAAAGACTTGTTGGAAGTCTAATGTATCTTACAACTACAAGGCCAAATATCATGTATGGAATGAGTTTGATCTCAAGGTTCATAGATTCACCTCAAGATTCTCACTGGCAAGTTGGAAAAATACTGAGATATGTTGCAGGAACAACAAGATATGGAATTTTATATTCCAAAACTAATGATTTTAACTTGGTTGGTTTCACTGACAGTGATTTTGCAAGTAGCATAGATGACATGAAGAGTACTTCTGGACACATATTTCATTTTGGATCTAGAGCTATCTCATGGGCATTGAAGAAGCAACCCATAGTAACAATTTCATCAGCTAAAGCAAAATATGTAGCTGCAACTACTGCATCATGTCAAACAATATTGATGTGTCATGTTTTATTAGATTTGTTGCATAATCAAGAAGAACCAACAACAATCTTTTGTGATAACAAGGACTAGAAATTGAATTATCAAAAAATCATGTTTTTCACGAAAGGAGCAAACACATTGATACAAGGTACTGGATTTCATCTAAGAGTTGGTCAACAATGGAGAAATTTTCCTTGAGTTTTGTAGATCTCAAGATCAATTAGCAAACATTATCTCAAGATCAATTAGCAAACATTTTTACTAAGGCATTAACAAAGGGAAATCTTGAGTATTTATGACAAAGATTAGGTGTTATTGATGTTGAAGCAATCAGTGGTTGAAATTAAAGGGGAGTGTTGGAAGTAATTTATCCAACGATAAGGATTGACCCACCACAATACTGCATTTACTCCACTTGCAATCACATTTCCTCCCCCTGCAATCAACTTGACTCTAGTGCCCACAATCTAATTTCATCTTATCTCCACCTATTATAGCTATCACATTCATCCATAAAATCCTATCCTTATCTTTTCCCTGTCTATCCACCTACTTTGTTTAAACTGACATATATGCATCAATAAATAAAGATGCTTGGAAATGTAACTTATGTTAGCTATGTAGATTTGTTCTAATGGAGATATCTCTGTATTTTGTAATAACATATCAATAAAATATATTTTGTATGTTGTAGCATATATTTGTCTCATTTACTTTGTCTCTTGAGTTAACTATTTACTACATATTGTCCAATGTTTAGCCTACACTATTAGTAGATGTACACCATTACCAGGGCTCCTTTGTCAGTGAATAAATCAGAAAACTTTGTCATGGCATTTTTTATTGAAAGAGGAGCCCGGGTAATGGTGTATAGGTAGGAAAAATTAAAGTTCATGCCCAATTACTCTTAGAAGACAAGCTCAAATTTATTGGAGAGCTAAAGCAAGAGGGCATGACTGCCATGGTGGGCAATGGAATTAATGATGCACTAGCATTAGTAGCAACAAATGTGGGGATAGCTATGGGTATCTAAGGATTTGTCGTAGCCATGGAATTTGTAGACATAGCTCTCATGTCTAATGACATAAGGAAGATTATTGGTATGGTGAAAACAAGGCAGAGATCAGTAAAGACAATATGCATAAACATTGCATTCTCCCTATTGACAAAAGTATCAAACAAACTAACCTGCATATGGTTCTACCTTTGTTTGCTCTAACCGTCTAACTTTCCATGCATTCACTAAAGAACCATCAGTAGCACAACATACCAAAAAAATCTCAAATTTCTTTTACAGACGCCATGGTGGGACCGCAATTGGTTGTTCTGCTTAACTGCCAATCTTTTTTGTCCTAAAAAAATAAAAAAAATGAAAAAAAATGTTTTTGTCCTATTCGAACATGTCTCCATCATATATTAAACTTCTGAGCCAAATCTTTATCCCATTCCTCCATGTGGGCTCATTAAAATTTAATAAATATTATAGTGTCAAACATTGTCCCATATGCTCATCTACCATTCTAACCCACCAATCAATACCACTGACATTAACTCACATAGAACAAGAATACCCATATGATTGACTACATTGCATTTAGATTGGTGGGTAGCAACCTCTGTAATAGTTGGATATAAAGATTTTCTAAAATAGAATTTAGGATATAATCCCAAAAATCTAGTATTTGTTTATGCGGATTCAAAGTGTAGTGTCACTATATCTGACACTGCATGGGCAATGATCAACTGCTCAGTGAAAATTAACACAATGATGGAACCCTCAAAAAAATTCATGTTCCATCTTAAACCCTTATTGCATTTAGGGTTGTTATCATGAGGGTTTAAGGTTTTATTCATTGTCAGTTATTTTTTGTATCTCATATCATTAAAAATCATCTAGTAACCATTCCCTTGAAGCCTAGGTCTGTGTCTTTTATTTTATAAAGATTGGATAAGTGATTTTTTGTTCTTTTATCCTTCATGTTTCACCATTTGAAAAAATCTTAAGCCTATTACTCTCATGTCATCCTAATAAAGTCCCCTCTTTTAGAAACAACTTGAGTACACGTGCTCAAAAACTTTCACTTAAGTCTCGATGGCCCTCATAGCTGTATCACTCATCACTGATATATTCATAGGTTTACACCTTGAATTAGTGACGAGCAATGGAATGATACCTTCCATTGATGTCGCTCATCGCTAATGGCTTTTGAGCCTTCAAATTTGTAATAGCGATGAGTGATGCTTTTAGCCTTGTGTTCTTATCACTCATCATGGATGGCCATTGAGAAGATAAATTTGAAGTAGCGATGAGTGATATGATGTGATATTGCATGATTTTGGATGTGTTTTGAATGTAATTCTCACATTAGCAATGTGCGATGGAACTTATAAATGTTGTGAAATTGTTCATTGCTAATTACTTGCAAAATATATGAGGAGAATTAGCGATGACCGATGAACGAAGGCCTTATGTTATGTCGCTTATTGCAAATTCATTTCAGAACTTTAGTTTTGGATTAGTGATAAGTGATGGGTGTCCTCTAAAAGGTTTTTCTTTTGCTAATTGGATATGATCTTATGAGCGATGTCTTTTGCACCATTTGTTTTATGCAGGTGCACATGTCTAAGATCTGGTGCCTCCACGACATCTCTCATTGCTGATGGGATCCTAGGTGCGAAGTTTGAATTAGCAATGCATAATGAAGGAACAAATATAACCAAAAGTGAAATCGCTAGACCAAGAGCTAAAGATCATTGCAGGGATATTTACATTGCTAATGGAACTAGGTGAGGATGAAATAAATCAGCAACAAGTGATGATTGTTACATGGAACGAGAAACATGGCAAGATCCTAGGGATTCAACATAAAGAAAAAGGAAAGCAATGAGAGGACTAAGGAACCATTGATGATCCAATGGACTGAATATTGTCGCTAATAACACCCCAAAATTTGGGGAAGTTCAGCAATGAAGCGTTGAAACATATGGAGAAAGTTTCCCTCTCAAAAGAACTAGTCTTGTGTACTTCGCTAATATTAATGAAAGCACAGATTAGGTTGGCGGTACATGCTAATTGGTGGACTGGATCTAATTTTGAAGGAACGTGGCAACATTTGAGCTAGCATCGGTTATTTCTATGAACAAGTTGATAAAGGCTAGAAAATGAGACGCCGATCATTGTGGATGAAGTTTTAAATGCTTTAAGATCGACGGCCTAGATTCAAAGATGAATTGTTCAATTATTAGTGCACTCGCTTGAAGATTTTTTGAATCATTGATATCTGCTTATTCCAAATCATCTATTTAATATAGCTCACCTATTCTTTACTTTCATCATGATTTGCAGTAAGATAGAGGGTTAGTAACAAGTGTGTGGGCATTAATCTTCTTGAAGAAGAAAGGTGAAAGCAAGTAAGTCTGCCATGACAGTTCAAGAATTTGAGGGATTAAATTCACATAAGTCTAAGGAAAATGCCCTTAAGGATGAATTTGTGATGCAAGCAATTCCTAGCAAGCCAAATAGTGGAGAGTGACATAAGGAATTTGAGGAGTATGGTGTCAGAAGTAATTACCAACCACAAAACCAAATATGTTCAAGTAAGGTGGTTAAATTCAAAGGGAAAAGGTTGGTGGAGTGTGAGGAGAAAGAAAAGAGAAAGTGCAAGCACCATGAAGCTCACATGGGAGAGCACAACTACCCTAATAAGGCTATTAATAGCCCCTCAGAGAGTGAGGGTGACACTAATCTGGGTTGTGATCATTATCTTTCTTCCCCGGTACCTATTGGAATTTCTGACAAGGAAGGGATAATGGTTCCACCATTTCCACCATGAGCACAATGTGGGCAAGTATACTTTGAGACTAATGACTCAAAGTAATGGCAGTGCCCCATTTTTGTTTTTGATGAAACCACAGTTCATTTCCCTGGAGGACTCAATTCAGAGTTCATGTGATTTCTTGTTTCACGTGTTGAATTGGAAGCCTTCTAGGCTAGTGTATAAAGGAAATCCCAGACTGCACGTTTTTGATGGCCTGTATATTGTTTCCAGATGATATACTAGTTTTTACTAGAGCTGCTATTGGAGAATCTACTTTGGTCAACAAGGACGAGGATTCAACACGGTTGCAACAAGCTTCGCCTTTTGAGGAGGTGGCATGTGTTCATTCAGGGAATATGGCATGTGGTCTTTTACTCTTCCATTTTCCTCAAATGATTACATGTAACAAACTAATAATATCTCAAAATTTGGTGTAAATGAAATGAAATGTAAGTGTAATTAAGCCTGATGCTTGTTGCTCCCTTATTCCATAAAAGGGATTTCAGGGCTTATTACACAAGGTCGGATTCTGAAGTCTCAATAGGGTTTTAGGTGAAAACCAAGTTTAGGAAAGGCACTTAGAATAGAATACTGGAAATAGACCAGTAGTTTGTCCTTGATGTGAGATCATGTATGTAGTGATCTTAAATAAGTTTTATAGAGATTACTTATATCAGAACAAATATTAGTCTAGAAGCAAATACTCTCCTATGCATATTCCTTACGAAGTTATGAATGAGAATAATAATGGTGTTATCATTTGTCTTCAAATATTTCATTTGAATGTATTACTGTGTTTTCAAATTTAATTCAAGGAGTTAATTAAAAATGCTTGAGTAAGGTTATAAACTTTGTAAGGAATGGCTTAGGATTGCTAAGAAGTAAATGTTTCTTGCACATAAAGTTTTCATAAATGCAAAGCATTATGAAGATAGTCCACTTCTTATTCAAAATGAGTAATTTATAAATTACTAATCCTTAGATATTTGATTCCATTGCTCCAATTGATGAGACACTGGCCACTTTGTCAGAAAATCTTGCATAGAATGAACAAATAGTGTTCTTGGCCCTAGACTTAAGATAAGACAACATTCAAACATAAAATCTTTCCAAGGATAATATAACTGGACTTATCCCCAATTCCTAGCAGATAGTTAGTTGCTCACTTGAAAATCTGCCAAATCTTTAGTGAGATGGACTTTATTTGAAATAAGTAGGAATTAATCTATTTATAAATGTGTTACTAATCAAATTCAGTATCTGAAAGCACAATTGGGATCACCCTCCTAGACCTCTCATAGAGCTTGAAGTGAAGGAGTAAGGATTGCAAACTCCTATACTCGTTGTGTTGGCCACTAACCATGTAGTTCTTCATAATAAGAGTTGGCTACTTTTTAGAAAATTGCTTGGTTCTGTTGGAAAAATCACCAACACACAATTGGGCTATCTTCATAGCCCAAGAACAACAAATCTGAGAGTAAGCATGAAGTGAGTGCTCAGAATTGTTACTTGCTACAAAGTTTTTGGGTGGACTTGATTAATTTTGTGGTGTAGCAAGCATTTATCATGCCCAAGGGTGCATATGGAGGAGTCACCAGAGATTACTATTAGACAATCCACTTACTCTTTCCTCAACATGAGAGCAAGGAGGAGTGTTGGGCATGTATGATCATCCCCATTACATTTTGGATATTTGGCATGTAAACCTTTCCCCAACAATAATTATGTTCTTTCTATTATTTAATTACTATCTTCTTGCATTTTCAGACCATCTTGAAGCACACTCATATTAGGTTTTGAAACAAAGAACCCATAGCTTGATATGATTCATCATTATTAATAGACATATAAACAATATGTGTATACAAAGACATTGGATTTGGTGAACATATACAAGATTTAGAGTTCAACAACCTTCCTTAAAATTTTGGTTCCTAGATACCCATTTCATTGATGCACATACAAAAAACATGAGTATATACATATACTTTGAATCCATTGAATATAATATACATATTAATGAAATGGATATTTAGCAATTCTGACTTGTTAAAAAGCTATCAAACACTAAAGAAAAGTATAAATCCAATGAAAATATATTATTTTTTATATTTTATCCATACCATAAATAGGTATATAAGAAAACTAAAAATTCTTGTATAAGTGGGTATTCAACAGTCCAAACTTCTAGGAAACTTTTTAGCATCAAAGAAAGCTATAGATCCTATAAATATATTCAATTTTCTTCAAGACTCGATATAATTTCCTACAAATCTTACTGTTGAATACTCATTTCATTGATATACATATGGGCACAAGTATTTAAGTCTATGTTTGTGTGTATGTATGTGTATAATATGTATATATATTGGACTGTGCATATGTATGTGCATAATATGTATATATATTGGACCTTGTGATTAGCATACACAATATATTCAAGGCTTTGATGGAATCCTTGTAAGTTTTATTTTATTGTTCTCTTCAATGCTTGATAGAATTTTTGGCAAGTTTTATTCTTGAATATTCATTTCATTGCACATCCATATAAGCATGTGTATGTATGACTCCGCCTATTTATATTTATATGTATAATATGTATATAAATTGAGCCCTATGATTAGAGTACATATGGCATGATTCAAGGTTTTTTTGGAATCCTTGTAAGTATGGTTTATAATGTTATTTAGTACTAGATAGAATTTCTTGCAAAGTATTATTGCTAAATACCCATTTCATTGATATATCTATATATGTTGTATGCACATTGGGACTTGTAATTAGAGTATGCATAGCATCTTTGATAGAATCCTTGTTATTCTAGTTTCTGAAGATTGATATATATAAACGCATCATGTACATTTCTACATATACAATTTGTATACACATATGATTCTATGTATATACTTGTAGTTTGCTTCAGGGCATGATAGGATTATTTGCAAGTATGATTCCTTATTACGAATTTCCTTGATATTTCACAAAAGAGGCACTTGTTTGAATATGGAGGGGGTGATACACCCTGTTGAACAATATGTAATGTAAGTGGAAAACAATTCCCTTGTATACATTGTGAATCTCACTTGGCTAGGGAAAGAACATAGTTTAGCAAGCTTGATAGGACATTATGTCTACTTTCTGAATACCCATTTGATTTAAAATTTAAATTTGCATCTACATGTGTGTGCACACACATTGGGTCCTATGGTTAGTTCAAACTAGTTTGTTTGGTAGAAATCATTGTAAGTTTGGTTTCTAAATACACATTTTGTTGAAAGGCATGCATATAACATAGGCTTTTATGGACATATACATGCATATATTCTCATTGATACAACATGTACACATTGAAGTTATAATGTATTTATCTTTACTGTAGAGCTTGAAAGAATTCTATGCAAATCTGGTCTTGAATTCTTCTTTGATTGATATCCATATAAACTTGTACATGTGCACTTCTAGAGCATGTGTACAAATCTTAACTTGAGAATAGAGTACACAACTTGCTTATCTTAACAATTTAAAATATTAACACTTGAATTTAATTATTTTCACCTCACAGTGTTTTATATTAACAATTTTCTTTGTACAATAATATTGTACTAGCAATTGCACCTTGGTGTACTATGGGTATGCCAAAGAGGTGTGGAAGGTCAATTTGAAAAAACATGGTCTATTTTTTGGGTACATTTGTGCAATAAAGATCTCAATGGAGAAGTGATATGCATCCATTTACAAGGATCTAAACGCGATTGAAACAAAACCTTTGAATTAGGAAAATAATCGTAGTTCCACACCACACTATCTTACCCACTTCTTTTTTCCACAAGCACAGATTCACCTATCAAGCTACTCACATGTACAAAATTTGTATCAGATATCACAAGGCCATCTAGAGGAATGCTTTCACTAGCTTTCACAACCAAAACAATGGTAATTTACATAGCCTTAACATGAACCTTTTCCCTTGTTTCCTATATCTCAACAATTTGAGGTACCAGAATCATCACAACCAATATAGCCTTTTGGGCATGTATGAAAGTGAAAAGATTCATTCACATAGACTTTAAGCTTCATCTATGTGATGTACCTACTAGCTACGCTTCACCGAACCCAATGTCTCCTTTGTGCAATTTTTTTTAGAATGAATGAGATCACTCTCATCATCTTGCATCCTATCTCCAACATTGCATGAATGATAATGGGTATAAGGAAATTACTGACATAATCTAATTTAAGATTCCCAAAAGTGGAAAAAAAGTGTAAATAAAAGAAGTGAGGAAAAAAAATATAGTGGGTCAATCACAAGGGATTCAAACAAACAAACAATTTATAACTTAATACATATTCATTGAAAAATGACATGTCCTATGGAATTTCCAAGTGGCCTCCTCCCTTGGCCCTCTCTCCAATAGAAATTCCACCTTCCCAATTGGTACAATTGTGAATGACATGTCAAATATTGTAGTTGCAAATGTTGGTATAGAAATAGGAGCTCTCTAATAAAGTATGGCATCTATCACAACAGAATAGAAGGAGATTTTTTTAGATGTTATAGGTGCAATTTTAACTATTAATCTATCTTCTCTTGATATCTATTTCCTTTGATCTCTTTTATCTATCTCTCCCTCAATCTCTTGGTTTCTTTCTCTCCCTCTTCCCTGTTTGTATATCCATCTTTGTCTCAAGTCCTATCTCTTTGTTCTTTAAGTTTCACTCTATTTTTTCCTCCATCTCCTTACCCCGCTCCCCCCTACCCCCACTCTCTCTAGCTCTTCCCCCTTCTATCTCTCCCTCTTTCTATCCCTATCTCTCCGGCTCTCTCTATTGTAAGCAAAACATGATCTTGTTGGTAATGGAGCCTAATTATCTTCATCATTCAGAGTTTTTTTTTCAATTGTGTTTTGGATCCTTATAAAAGGATGCATAGTTTATTTGAAACTATAACTTCTCCATTGAGACCTTTGTTGCACAAACAACATCAATTGCTAAATGACCTATCAGTTGACCTCAAGTAATACAAAATGTTTGAAAAACCAAAATTATTCCTAATTGACCTTCCACACCTCTTCGTACCCATTGCACACCAAGGTGCGATTGCTAGCATATAATTATATCGTTTGCATAATTTTAAGTGAAATTAAGGGAAAAAATGAAAGCTTGATTCTTTATTATTCTAATTATTCGTAGATATTAATAATAATTTTTTTATAAGATATAACAGCAGGCATACTGCTGTTTATTCCCGTAGTTCTGAATCAAAGGTCACCTGTGATATTTATTCTTGTCTTTTATGGGTACTGCAGGAATTTTGCACAACTTCAGGTAATTTCTTGAAAAAATGAAGTGATTTTGCCGTCTCTGCATGCTTAGTCATTCTCTGCAAAACTTTTGAGAGCTTGGGGAACAGCAATTGGCTTCAGAGTTGAAAAGAAACAGTATGAAGTACAAATCTCTACTCTTTATTCCTCACAGAGGATCGATCTTTCTTCCAACCCTCCTCCTTTTGCTGTTTGTAATGAACTTTCCTTCAGTCATTTGTACCTACGTAAGGCACAGCTGCAGTAATTCCTCAACACCCACCGATGGTAGCACCTATTCCACAAACTTGAATCTAGTTATCCAAGATCTCTATAATAATGCACCTAAAAGTTCAGGATTTAACACTTCTTCCCGCGGCCAATCTCCCGATAAGGTATATGGTTTGCTCCAGTGTACTGGGAATATATTACCTCTGAGATGCTCAACCTGTGCGCTGGAAGCAAATAAAGGTATTCACGATCATTGCCCCAACAACATAAGTGGGCTAATATGGTTTGATGACTGCTTCCTGCACTATGACAATTCTAATTTCATTTCAATTCTAGATGCTAGCGGAGAAAGCTTTCTGAACTCTAATGATATTAGCAGCAATAAGGAGGCTTTCGCGTCCATAACCACTGACCTTCTATCGAATCTGTCTAACAAAGCTTACATCTCTGCAAATAAAGGATTCGCTGCTGGATCAGCCAACTATTCTGCTTCAGGAGAGGTATATGGTTCAGTTCAGTGTTGGAAAGATATATCAATACACGATTGTAAAATGTGTTTGGTTAAAGCAAGGAGTCAGATGGAGGATTGTTGTTCTGGAAAAGTAGGAGCCCAGGTTCTGTACGGGAGTTGCAAGATAAGATATGAAATATACCAATTTTTCGGCTATGCTCAGGAGCCCCCTCCGTCCTCTCAGGGATCCCCTCCAACTACTTCCACAACTTTCCTGCCTCCCAAACACCCTTCTCTCCTAATAAAGTCAACATAACTTCTTTGACAACAACAAAAACTAAATGTATGATACACTTCCCTCTCTTACTATTTTTTTTTTAATTTTAATGTTTTTTATTCTTCTTAATTAGTGCTCAGATTTGGTCTCTCTTTCCTCCCTTTTTAAAGGACGCTATCTGTAACGTATTTTTAATTTATTTTCTTTATTTAATAATAAATAAGAAGAAAATATGATCAAAAACTTTTATCTAATGTATTTAAAATTACATGTTAAAATGTTTATAATTTCTCTTTAGTTGTAGCTATCTTTTCAAGGAATATAGATTTACTAGTCTGACTTGAATTTTTAATTTATGGTTAAAATCATCAAAATAAAAAATTATTGAATTGTACTTTGCAGAAAAGTTTCCAACACTATTTATGATATTGGGGTTTGTGGGAGGTGTCATTTTGGTGTTACTTACTTATCTAATTGTATCCAGAAAAATAGTTAAATTTGACAATTTTTGGAAGCTAATAACTATTGATACTCACAACCAAGGTGCTCCTCCTAAAATCCATTCATAGTTTTTAGTTTTCTCTTCTTGTGATTTTACATAAATAAATTATCTTTAAGTTTACCCACTTTTCTTTGATTATTTTCTTATGTTGTAGAGAGGCATGGATTTTCACCTGACTTTGGGTTATTTATGCAAGAGCGGCATGAATTTTCACCTAAACACGGATTACTTATGCAAGAGCATCTCTTCAGCTTAGAAATGTTGGCAGGAGCTACATAAAATTTTCATGAGAACAAGAAACTTGGAGAGGGAGGTTTTGGTGAGGTATACAAGGTGGGTTGACAACTTTTTCTTAGCATTATGTAAAGTTTGTTCAACAAGATATGGAGAACTCTAAATCTATATTTTATGTTTTAGGGAAAAACTAGAGACGGAAATGAAATAGCCATGAAAAAGCTTTCTATAAAATCTACACAAGGAACGAAAGAATTTATGAATGAAGTGAAATTGATGACTATTGTTCAGCACCGAAACCTTGCAAGATTGCTAGGATGTTGTGTGGAGGGAAATGAAAGGTTGCTTGTTTATGATTACTTTCCCGACAAGAGTTTGGACACATTTCTCTTTGGTAGGTTACCATTCAACCTTAATTTTATTTAGAAAAGATGAACAATTGACAAATGTTTTTAGAATTGAGATTACATATTCAAAGAAGTGCAGAGAGCTAGATTGGCAAAAGCGCTATAACATCATCATTGGAATTGCCCGTGGGCTTCTCTACCTTCATGAGGATTCATAGTTACGAATCATTCATAGAGATATTAAAGCAAACAACATTTTGCTTGACGACAAACTCAATCCAAAGATCACTGACTTTGGTTTAGCCAGACTCTTCCCTGGAGATGAGACACATATCCATACAGCAGTTTATGGCACATTGTAAGCATCATATAATATGTGATTAATGTGCATGTAAATTTAGAAAGGTTATGGTTAAACATTTAAAAATGAATGTCTCTTTCAAATAAATGTAATTATGCACAATTTTTTTCATTTTTAAATAATTTAATTTCTTTTGAAAATATAAATATTTAAGAAAAAAAATAGAACTTTACTATCTTTTAATTTAGATTTAAATATATAAGAACACCTCAACACAAGATGTTCAATTATTGACTTCACTTCTCTAATATTCATGCAAATTTTATACTTCATATCCTTTAAAGTTAACATTAAAAACTTAAAATATCAATTACGTAACTATTGATTCTCTTGACTGATATTATGCTAAGTTTATGTAATAAATACTGATTGCTAAAAAAGTTAAAATATAATAAAAAGTGGAACTGTCCTACACTTATTTTTTTTAAATTAATGGACATCCCATATTTTTCTTATTTTAAAATATATTATTTTTTAATTAATATATTATAAATTATTATTAAAATTTACAATTTATCGTACTTTATTTTATCTTCAATCTATTGTTCTTTATAGTTATTTATAAGCACTAATAACAACTTCTGTATCAATGCAGTGGTTACATGGCTCCAGAGTATGCAATGGAAGTGCAGCAGTCAGTTAAAGCAGATGTTTACAGTTTTGGAGTGGTTCTGCTTGAGATCATCAGTGGGAGGAAAAAAATTAATTTTAATCTTCCATACGATATGCAGAACCTGGCAGAATGGGTAAGAATCTGGATTTCCTGCTACCTATTTGTTACAATTGTTACATTTTAATATTAGGCAGTCAGATTCTTGAGATTTAATGATATGTAATGTCCAGGCATGGAAACTATTCAATGGAGGAAATGGACTGAATGTGGTAGATTCGAAAGCATCAGGAGTAGATGAGGAGCAGGCCTTGAGATGCGTTCATGTTGGGCTTTTGTGTGTGCAAGTCGATGCAGCACTTCGTCCAGTTATGTCTGATGTTATTATGATGATATCTGGCAGAGTTGATAAATTGCCAAATCCTTCAAAGCCTGTTTTTATAAATAATAGCGAGAGCCATGCTTCAAATTCAAAATTAGAGTCAAGCTTAGGGATTGAAGAGAATGAAAGGGGAACAGCATCGCAGATATCTGGGAAAGCTACGTCATCTTTATCAGGGATTCATTCAGTAAATCAAACTTCTGTTTCTGAAATAGAAGCTAGGTGAATTCAACCACTGTAAATCACCAGGTTGTTGTGGTTGTTATTGTTTGAAATATGGTTTTGCTATGACACTATGAATCCCTGCACGTTGGAGTAGATGAGAAAGTTGATTGCTTTTCCAATAATAAATATTTGAAGGTGTTTGTATTTTAAGAGATTTTTTTTATTATATAGAAAAATATATTATTATAATAGTCAGTTTTTTTTTTTTTAAATAAACATTTGAGTCATTATTTTGTTTTATAATTGTTACAAGGTCAGGAAGGTTTAAAAAGGCCGATTCATTATTTGTGATAGTGAACATCACATACTCATATCTTATAAGTAGCATATTTATGTAAATTCAGTTTGTTATTCACTTCCTATCATCACATATCTTTAAAGTTTCATCTATGATACCCAATATTTACTATTATTCATCTTATATCAAATCTATGAGTGTGCACTTATCTTGAATAAATTTTTTAGTCATAGATTGACCTTAGAATTATTTAATTTTATATTTTAAACTTTTCATTTAGTTAACTCTTTCACTAGTCATTATCAACTACTTAACACATGTTATGTTGATTTGTATGTATTTAAAGAAATTCCTTCTTATTTGAAATCATCCAATATCATGTAGGAATGAACTAAGCATATCAAGATTTATACTTTGCAAAAACAAAAAAATGAATCTATTGCATAATCATCCTAGATGCACTACAATCTCATTTGATATCTTTGAATATGCAAATAGAACCATCGAATCAATCCATTTAGACGTTTGACTGAGGAAAACTTGACAATTGTATTTGCTAATTTCCCTAATTGAAAGGTAATAGTGTAACTAAGATGATATGATTCAGCAAACATTAAAAATCTTATAAGAATCATTGAAATGCACCTTTAAATTTGTACCAAAAAGCTGAAGATGCTTTTACTAAAATAAATATTTTTAAAAGTATTTTTATTAGAATTGATAAGTTTTTTTATAAATTAATGCCCATCGAAATAGTTTGCACTCAGCCGACTCCCTCCGACATCTCCAGTTTTTGCAACCTTGCAATTGAGTAAAAGTTCAGGTCATAGATGAATGTGGCTCAATGGTAGAGAGTTGAGCATAGTGAGACATGGTTGTGTGAGTAGTTCCGAGTGATCAGCAGAAAATGAAACGTTGTAAGCTTCTGCAATCCACGATCACCAAGATACAGGCAAGACTGCAAGTAGAACGTGTCAACTTTCTGCACAGCAGCCACTGGCTGATGTTCTAGGCAGGCCATGTTCCTTTTAATTTAGATTCTCTTAATTTAGTTTTTTCAAAAAGAAAAACTTATATAAAATTTTTTACATTCATATTAAATTTTTAAGGGTAAAACATTATAAAATTTTATACATTCGTATTAAATTTTAAGGATAGACATTTTAAAATATTAAACATTATTTTATTTAGAATAAATTTTTATTAAAAAAATTAACATTTAATATATTAAAACTTAATATTATTTTATTTATTATTTTTTTTTTATATTAACATTTAATAAATTAAAATATTTATTTTATATTTTAAATTATTAATATATAAATTTGGACAAATTTAGATGATATTAAAATTTAAAATGTAAATATTTTAAATTTTATTATGACTTATTTAAATTTAATATAATGTTATTTCATTGTTACTAATTTTAATTTATAATATATACATATAAATTAACCAATTCAAATATTTAAACTTAATTAATTTATTAATATTTTTAAATGTATCATAATTTATTTCAATTCAATATAATATTTTTTTATGTTTAATCATTTTATTTTTCTATATATAAAAAAATTCACAAGTTTAAATATGTAAATACAAAATTTAAACTTATTAATATTTAAAAATTTATTATAATTTATTTAAATAATATATTAAAATATTTAGATTAGATTTTAGAATTTAATATATGTATATGTATATAGATGTATATATATTTAGTCGATAGGTTATTTTGTTTGAAGTTTCCATCGAGATTTTCGTCAGCCAGTCATGAATTGTTTTGTCATTGTCAGGGGTGTTTCAGCCGGTAGGGACCTCATCGGTTTTTTTGTGGTGATGTGGACCTTGGTAATTACGTGGGTTGGCGGTGGTCAAGTTGGTGTCCTCAATACGCGAAAGCTGAATTGTAGGTGTTTGGGTTAATGAATTCTTTCATTGGTGTACGGTGAGGGCAAATGAAGTAAATGCTATATTCAATGTTGTTGTGTGGGAAAGTATACTTTGATTAAGTTATATTGTCAAAAGAGCCATTGTGGTGTTGGTTTGATACCATACCATTGTTAAAATTGTCACCTTTGGCTCCATTTTTAGCAAGTTGGAGGGTTATAAAACTATTGTGCTGCAGAATCTGTAAGTCATTTTCGATGGGTATTTTGCAAAGATGAGTAATTTATTGTTCATATCTTTCGTTCTCTATTTATTGTTACTTTTGATAGTAGGTTGGAGGGTTTTAACATCGATGCGCTGTGGAAGGTGCGAGAAAGTATATTGATTAAGTTGCATTGTCGAAAGAGTCGTTGTGGTGTTCGTTTGATAGCAGATTATTTATTGTTCATGTCTTTTGTTTTGTACTTATTGTTCCTTTTGATAGCAGGTTGGAGGGTTTTAACACTGATGTGGTGTGAAATATGTGAGAGAGTATATTGATTAAGTTGCATTGTGGAAAGAGCCAATGTGGTGTTGGTTTGGTAGCAGACTATTGTAAAAATTGATGCCTTTGGCTCCGTTTCATAGCATTTTGGAGGGTTTTAAGACTATTGTGTGGTAGAATCTATAAGTCATTTTACATGTGTATTTTGTATGAATGATTAATTTATTGTTCATTTGTTTTGGTCTCTGCTTATTGTTCCTTGTTATTTATTTTTATCTTTGTCGTTATACCCATTTGGAGGTTTGAAAGAGATTATGGGTCTGTATAGATGGTTTTATTGCAGTTAAGTCTTTTTTCTTTCGCCAAAAAATAAGGTTAGGGTTAGTAATTTGTATCTTTGCGGTTATACCTATACCGTAGAAAAAAGTATTTCTTGCTTGAAATGGGATTAATTCATGATAATTCAAACTTAATAAAGCCTTGATTTAGCATTGTGAGGCATTTTATGCATCCACACTAGGTCTTGGACCCTTGCAAGCTGAATAAAATGTGTTTATCAATGTCTTGTGAAGGTGTTGTAGAGTCTAGTAAAGGACTTTCAAAAATTTCCAAACTTAATAAACCTATTTTCCTCTAATTCAACATTATAAATGTATTTAATTACATCCTTACATCAATCTAGAAGGCTTGTAAAATAAACTTAATGATAATCTAGTGTTGTAATGTGTTTTACACATTCACATTGGTTCTTGTGCCTTCCTAGGCTATGTGGACGTCATTTTAGTGATGTAAAGTGTATTTAATTACACTTTCACATTGAATTATGTGTCCCAAGCCCTAATTGACCTTTACATCATCACTAATAGGCCCCTATTAACCCAGATTATGCATCATCAGGCTTAATTTGATCAAATAACTGACATAGTCATCATATAAACCTAATTTTCTTACTTCTCAACATTCTAGCTAGCAAAACTGGACCCTATGGGACCCATTCACCATTAGTGGTGACTTAGTCCCATCCAGGTGGGATCCATTTGCCATTAGTGGCAAATGAGTCCCATTTGAGCCATTTTTAGGGTTTGAGTGGGAAAAATTAGGTTTAAAGTTTAATTTTTCTCCATGTTGGCCTTATGGATCGAATTAATTGGTAAATTATGAGGATTTTCTATAAATATAAGTTTTTAAACCCTAATTCATCATAAATCAAATTCATTCATCATTTATCTTCTTTCTCTTGTCAAGCAAGCTAGGGTTTCATCTTTCTAAGTCATTAAGATAACACTTTCTGACATTCAAGGGTAGATTCTTCATGTTTTGCTGCAAAAATTCAAGATCAAACATCATGACAAGGTAATAACTCCATTATTGCATGTTTCATTATATTATTTCATCATTTTGGTTTGATTACCTAAAAGAGGTTTGACCAAGGCAAACCCTCATGCCCTAACAATCAACATTTTCTCTCTCTTCCTTTGTGTGTTTGTAGATTTAGGTGTTTGGATGGCTTGTACATGATTGAAAATTAGGTTGCAAACTGGTTGAAGCTACCTCCACATTTTCAAAGCCAAAATCTACACAAAAAGCCACATGTTTTAGATTTCCAGATTGATTTTTAGTCTTCATCAGGCTTACAGGTGCACACATTTCTTAGTTTTATTTTTCTATTTGATCCTAGATGTATTTTCATTCATCTTTTCAAGTATTTTGCATATCTTATTGTGTTTTCAAACATTGCATATTACATTATTTTTGCATTCTTAGTTGGTCAATTTCATTACTTAGTTGCATTCATATCAATTCATTTAGCATCTTGCATCTCTCTTTGAGTGAACCCTATAATTTTGTATTGGTGGAGTGTGGCCTAGAGGATTCTATCTCTCTCCTTTTAGGTGAAAGATCCTAAGAGAGTAAGAGAAGGACATAGAACCTTCCCCTCCCATTTCACCCATACCTCAAAATTGTTGGTTCATTTTGGTGAACCTACATTGATAAACACCTTCTTTTCTAATTTGGACTCCATCATAGATCTAGCCTTGCATTGATCTTTGATATTTAAAAAAAAAGAACATGTTTTGTATGGAAAAGGAAATGAAAGAAATCAAAGGGACAGTCATTTTGGATGAATATCGTAGTGAGAAGATCAGGAATCTAAGAAATTCATTGACATCAAATGAATTGAAACAGCTTGGAAGTATGGCTCATAAAAATCTAGACATATGGTATGAATTCCCTTACTTTGTTGATGTGAAAGCCATTAGGTTTATCTTGAATAGATTGGATGATGATGTTTTGAACATGGATAAATCATACTTCATTTCAAAAGAAATAATTAAGGATCTAACTAGCTTGTGTGACAATAGGGATGTAACAAAAAAGAAATCCATTTGGAACATGACAGTTCAAACCCTAACCGGTGTAACTAGTGATCTGAGAGCTTTGATAATCTTGACAATCAAAGATCCAATTACAAGGTACATTGCACATGGAATTTCCTACAAAATATTTTTTCAAAATAGGGAAGGCACTACTTTAGCAAGTGCAATATATATTTCTCACAAAATGATCATGGAGAATCAAGACTTTGATCTATGTGGTTTACTAAAGAACTAGTTGATGGAGAATGTTTAATTAACCAAGGAAACAAATTACCCCTTTAGGTTTGGAACTTTGATTTTATGTCTTGCAATGTATATGATGAATTTCCTATCGGAAAATAATAATGTTGTATGGAAAAAGGATGTACCAGTCTGTAAGAAAATCTTTGAACATTACAATACTTTGGATAATTGTGAAGATATATATGGAAATTTCTTTAAGGAATTGCTAGGGAAGTATAGGAAGATCATCATTTCCCTTCTTGTGAAAACACTTGAAGTTGGATCATCCTCTAGTGAATTGGAAAGGAATAGGAATAGAGTTAAAACAAGTGTTGTTCGTACTCCTCCAGTACTCATGTACCCGAAAGTTGAAGAAAAAGGAAAAGAACAGGTAGTACTTGAAGTCTCTGATGATGAATCTGATGAGTATAACCCAATGGAGGAACTAGAATCAGTTGAACCAGTTGTAGAAGTATCAGTGAAGGCAGAAGAAGAAGAGGACTTAACCAAAGAGATGATATCAAAACTCATTCAAGAAAAGGATGGTATGAAGAAAATTGTTGGCATGTGGTCTAAAAGGCCTTCATTTGAACAAGATTTGATTGAAAACACTTTGGATACTTATTTCAAGCACAATAATATTGTATTGGGAAATTTGAAGAATGTGTTTTCTAAGGAAATGATTGAGTGCATAAAGTCATAATTTTAGAGTCTCAGGACTAAGAAGAGGATGAGATAATTCTACATCTAAAATAATAGTTCAGGTTGTCACTTTCAAAGCTGAAGAAGAAAATGAATGAACTGAGACAATGCATTAGTATAGCAAACAACATCTAAAATTATTGTCTCTAGTGACCTCATGCAGTTGAGAAGTATAAGGAGAAGTTTGATCAAATTGAAGTTGAATTGAAAAAAAATTGGTCAAGACTATAATATCTATCAGGACCAAGATGGTGTTGTCGAGAAAAGGATTCAAAAATTGCAATTAGAAAATGCAAAAGTTCTCTATAGAAAATATAGGCTTGTGGAAACCTTTTGGAAGGTGAAGTACTTGACTAAAGGTAGATTGGAGCAGCTAATTAAAGTCCTAAAGAAAGGAGAAAAGCTAGCGGAAGAAATTACAATCCTTGAATCTCTTATCAAGATTATAAATAAAACGTCTGCAACAACAACCTGATTCTAATTATTGGAATCTCAGTGGAATCCTACAAGAAATTCCTTCCAGAAATGAAGGAGAAGTACAAGGAAATCTTCTGACCTTGATGTCAGTTTAATCTCTATAAAATTTTGAAGTCTTTTTGAGAAGAGGGCAAGCAAATTTTGGAGAGGCAAAATTCATTTTTTTCATTGATGTCAAGGGGGAGAGAATGTAGTGAAAAATGCCTCATCATGCTTAGGGGGAGCTATGTTTGGGAAACTGTTGGCTTTCTTCACTTTGACATCACAATCATGTTTTCGACACTTAGTCATTTTTCACTAAGTGTTGCCATCAATGCCAATGGGGGAGATTGTTGGCATTTTGGGGAGTTCGATAGTATATAATGTTGTCATTGATGGTAACCCAATGGAAATCCATGTCATCCATCCAATCCATAGTTCTAGATACAATCATACCGACAGACATAATGTAGAATAGGGTATTACTGAAACAATAAATAAAGAAGAGGGCATCCGATTAATATGATGTTTCACTAGATCATCATTTTTGGTTGTGGATCTCAGATGAAGTATTTTATGCATCTACTGTACCTCACTAATGAATTTCTATGATGGTGCATCAATCAGAGTGAAAGCTTCGAGGTATGATAGAATGATTTCATGTTCATCAATATATGAAGGCTGACATGATACACATAATGTACGTGAATGCATAAGAAGTGGTTGTATAATTTCTTTTGTGCTTGAAAATTTTTGCTTTGGTCCTTAGCCAAGCTATTGCCAAATTTGGAAGGTACGTAGTAAGCATTGTTGAAGAATTGAGCTAACTAGGTAATAAATATTTTATATTTGGTTGAATATATTTTTGGTTGAAGCTGACATAGAGAGACTAATGATCTTTGGGAGCAGATATATATATGAGTTTGATGAATTCATTTGTAGAGAGAGAGATGAGCGTGAGCAAGAGTATGTGATGAGAATGCAAGAGTGTGTGAGTAGAAGTTTGTGAATTAATTATGTGATGATGTAGGCAGAGTAGAGTAGAGCTTAAGTGGCAAATCTGACAAAAGGTCAAGATATTGTTTTAAGAGCTTAATTGGAACTGTAAACAAGAATTTGAAGATGCTATAATCTTAGTTCATCTTTTTTTGTAACTCAAATATTCTGTAAGGTAGTGAGCCTTCTTATTATGAGCAGTGAGCTCTAGGCAGTGAGCCTGAATGCAAGTGCATTCCCTTTTATTTCATACTTTTAACAGAGTATACATTTTTGGATTGATCTCCAAAGTGGTTTTTCCCCTAGGTAACAAGTTTTTCCACGTAAAAATATTGGTGTCATGGCATTGTGAATGTTTTTCTTCTTGCAATAACATCTTTAATTCTACTTATGCACTATGAATGGTTGTGATCTGATTAATGATTTATGTTTTATGAAGCATTGATTAACCTACCCCCTCTTAGTGTTTTCCCAAGTCCAAAAATTGATATCAGAGCATTGGTTCCTCTGTAAAAGTTTAACAGCTTGAGGTGGATCTTGAAGAAATGGACTATGGTAATCTTGAATAGTAGCTCTTGGTGGCACTTAAAGATCTAGATCAATATAAAGAAGAAGTTTTGGAATTGAAATCTAATCTTGTAGATGCTGAAAAATTCATTCAATCACTAAAGGATAAAATCAATGAATCAAGAGAAAAGAGAAAGAAGCTATGTGATCAACTGAAGTAGAAAGGAAATAAAAGCATGGAAGATGCTCATTTGAATCAAACCTTGAACGAGATAAATGAAGAATGTGAAAAGATTCCTAGAAAAAATTCTACTCTGAAGCTTGAGATGAAATGCATGGTGATGAAAATGACTAAGGAGATTGAAGCTTGATCCTTGTTTCAGACAAACAACCACATTCCACATTATGTTGAAATGATCAAAGCTTGATCCTTTATTTTCCTTTGTTTTTCTTGGTCTTTGACAAGGTATGACTATGTATCTTTGTTATTGTTTCATACTTAAGTTTCTTGAATTTATACTTTAGTGTGAGTTTTTCATGGGTGTAGACTCTCACTAAAGTGGGGGAAAAATGTAGCATCAAAGAAAGTAACCCTTTTTCACACATAGTTTGGGAATGAGTAATTAATGATAAAATGGACCTAATTGTTCCTTATTTAGGGTGTTGTAAAAAATTTTATTACACTTTCACACTAATCTAGGGCTTTATTAATTAATTGAGGTTATTTAGAGCTTAATTGGCCCCTTAAGTTCAAATCCAAGCCTTATTTATTACATTTTCCAAAGGATATATCCCAACACTCACTAATAATGTTGTATAACACTTAATTTGGCAAGGTTTGAGTCCTAGGATATTGACCTAGGACACATTCGCCACCTAGCGAATGGGTCTTCACTAAGTCCTAGGATCCCCTTTTTACATGTTATTTCACCTCCCCGAAACTTGGTCCTAGTTAACTATGTTAGGACTCATTCGCCCAAGGTGGCAAATGGGTCCTCCTTAACTAAGGAAAACCCTTTTTTAACTTATTAGTGGTCAAATTTTAGTGATTTTGAATCCCAAATCTGATCTCAGATTGTGTTATTTGAATTTCAGGTTTAAATCTTAAGATAAGTATAAATATAAGGCTAATTCACCTAGTTTCATAACAAGAACTTTATGCAAGCATCCTAAGAGTTCATAAGAGCATTATAGATAATTTCAAGAGCATTTCAAAGTCATTCAAAGGAAGATTATCAAGGTTTAATTGCAACATTCAAGATCATATCATCATGTGAAAGGCATAGTGCACCATGCATGTCATTGAGCTATCATGTTGATGTAGCATTCAAGATCCAATTCAAGATCAAGATCTACATTCTTCATAGCCACTTCATTTTAGATTGTTGATTTACATTCCAAGATTGCATCCAAGACATCATTGTTTCATGTTTCATGTTCATGTTTCATTATCTCATCATAAGGTTTAATTACCTAAATGAGGTTTGACCAAGGCAAACCCTATTCCCTAACAATCAACACTTTTTCTTCTCTGTTGATGTGTGATTGCAGGTTTTAGATTGAAGATCAAGTGGAGTTCCAAAAGTTGTCATCCTTATTATAAGATCATGAAAACGAAGCTACAAAGTTTATTTTCAACTTTCGAGAGTTGAACACCTGGGAGCTAGGAGTGTAGACACCGAAGAAAAAAACCCAAAAAATAGTTTTCAAAAACCTTAACAGGGACCCATTCGCCACTGGGCGAATGAGTCCTTAGTGAGCCCTGAAACAACACTTTTTTAGAAAGGTACACATTGTTTCGGCATCTTAAAACCTCCCTTAATATTGTTATAATAGTTAGGTTTATTTTTTATATTTATTTGCATCATATACTGCACACATTTGTATGTTTCATAGCAAAAACTAGTGGTTCAACATCTTGATAAACCCTATTTTTATATGAAACAAGTGGAACTACAATTCCTTCATATTGTAGATGAAAATGTAATAGTTCAAGTCTTGGTAGTGTGTCACCCCTCTCTTCTATATTTCTTTCATTTTGTGGGCAATGAGTCCACTAGGAAACTTGCAATGAGCATTTTTGTAATATGTTGTAACCAATTACAGTATATTGTGAGCTAATCATCTTGTGGTCTTTCCCTCTTTGGGTTTTCTATGTAAAAATTTGGTGTCCATGTGTTATGTGCTTTGATGGTTGCTTTCATGCTTTCCTTTCTTACTACAAACTAAATATGTTATGTGGAATGAATGGTTAAATTTTTAAGTGGTTTCAGAGAAAATCGATTCACCCTCCCCCTCTCAATATTTTGGGTGTTCAACACAAAGATCATGTTGATAATAACAATCAATGCTTATATTTATGCAAATAATCTTATTTATAGAGGTAGTGTAGTAACACTTTAATGGAGAAGTTATAGGTAGAAATGAAATAAAATTTTGAAATTTCAAATTTATGACTCATGAATTATTTTCTTAGTGTGGAAGTGCAATAACAATCAAAAGGTAAGTGAACTTAAGTTACAAAAAATAATGGTATCAATTATTTTTCCATTAGAAAATATGTAGTTGGTTACACATACTCCAATTATGTTGGTTCAGTTGGTCTACACTTATTAAAAGAAAATCTAACTACCATTTACTATGACAAAAGTAACACTCCCACTAATCTATGGCATTCCTCACAATATACTTGACAAATTACGAGGTGTAGCCACAATAGCACTCGTTTTTCCACCGCTGTTGGCTCTCCCTTTTATGAAAAGTTCGTATGTTTGTAGCTCAAGTTCTTGCCCAATCTACCAGAAACTCTTTCAATTTTTCTACACTTTTTAAAAGAAAATTTAACTACTATTTACTATGACAAAAGTAATACCATTGCAATGATAAAAACCCCATGATTTATGCTTAATCTAAATGAAGAGAAATCTAACATCTTTTTATTTGACATTTAGATCAAGATGGCCAATTGATTTGTCCAACATCTAATCAACTTATTACCAAAGCACTTCCATAAAAGATTTTATAACTTCAAGAAACTAATTACAAGCCACAGCCCATGAATATCAAATAGAGATTAAGATATTATCAACCCGTGCTTATGATTTAATTTTTTTCACTTTTTAATTTATAACTGCTTATTTAGTTAGTTTAGTTTTCTATGCTTTCATGTAAAACAATTTTAAAGATTATAAACATTTGTTAAAATGACTGTCACCTAAAAAGATTCAGTCCTCGTCAGATTTTCTACTTTTTTTCCACTTGCTTTTAAACTAAATCGACAGCCCGACCGGGTCTTGGTTGTAAAGCTGAATGGTACCTGACCATAAAGCTGAGTACATCACTGGTCACTCAGTGATTACTACATTCACATGGAAATACGAAGATGAAAGGATATGTACATGTAAGACTTGGCTGTCTCAAGGTCTCTCCTCTACGCATAATTTAAATCATTTATGCATAATTTTCTGCAATTAAACCTTAAAAATCTCTTCTTAAATTTATTAAACTGAGGTTTCTATGTAACGCATTGAAAATGAAAGGCACTTCAAACAAAACAGTCGTCGTCAAATTTACTGCTTTTGTTCCCCTTTCTTTAGAATAATTAGATTCACGGGCCCACCGAGTCAAGTTGATTTGTCCACGGTCATAAAGATGAGTAGGTCGCTGGTCACTCACTGACTACGATGAAGGCGTTCCCTCAATGAACTTTTCAAAGCTTATTACATCTATCAACGGTCTAAAACGTCAGAGGGGGCATGCAAGACGATCTGATATATCGTCACCGTTGTATAGAAACGAAGGCCACCACCCGTCCCATCAATGGGTGATCCACAGATTTTCCAGACGGATGCAGATCACCGAAATATCCAATCATTCATGAAGGCATACCCCTGCAACACCGTACGATCACCGCGCTACCAAGGTGGACAACTGTGAATCCTCAGCTGCCAATGCATGTGCCTCATTAATTCTCTACTGGTTTCGGTACGTTTGAGGAAGTTTCGTCACCAAAAAATTCATTCTTTTTAATAGGGATTGGTAATTCACGTATAAAACATTCTAAACGCTAAGCACAGATATTAATGTAGAATTGTAGCAGATAGACTGAAGTCTCCATGCAACAAGGGGTCGCTGAAGTCTGTGGACGTCACTGAAATAATTTTGTATATTAAAAAAATGATGAGATATTAGCTGATAAGTAGGAGATATTAGCTATCACTTCGTATAATAGTTTAGTCGACAACCGTACACAAACGATGATCTGTCTTATTTTGAACTTAATGCTGCCATCTACTTGCGTACTTCTTCCTGCAATGAGATATTATCTTCAATATATTTTCGTTTGGGTTATTTTCTACAAAATTATCGTGTGGCGTCTCTCTGTCACTGAAGCGATACTTTTCTTGCCTTTGGTCCAGAGTATTGCGCAGTGCTCGTGTTCGACTTCTTTAAAGGTATGTCTTATTTTTTTTCCCCTAGCAACTTTCTTTTCCTCACCTTTCCTGCTTTCAAATTTCTGCCTAATCTTCCATGATAAAGAATCCAGGTCTTTAGATAGAAAAAGACTCTGAATCTGTGAGTACTCTTTAAGTTGTTTCTGGTAGAAGATTTCTGAAACTTTTTAAAGTTTAGACAAATGTAAATAATAAATGCCCAAAATAAGCAGACTTCAAAGCCATGAGGCTTCGCTTTCTATATTTCTCTCTTCATAGCTGAATGCATGTTTGCTTACATTGGCATACAAACAAGAAGTGGTCTCTATGGTACGTGGTATCTTTGGTTTGTCTTTATTTTCTATCATTTCTTTCCATAAAATGTCATATCCTTCAGGGGTGCTTTTAATTGATCTGTTTTCAGATTAGAGTAATAGTTTTATAGATATGCATATCTGTGTGTGTTAATAATATATTTATCATATCTATCTATATTAAAAACCTCAATTCTTTATAGGAATGTATTCAGCTTTAAAAACCTCTACAAAATTTAATAAATCCATGCTGAAAGAATTACTGCTTCTGTAACTTTGGAAAGAATTAGAGACTTGAAAAGTTATACGGGAAATGTCTTCAGCGTTAAAATAAGTCACAGAATTTGAACTCATGCTACAAAGCTAGTAATTTTGCATTTTGTGATGCTCTAATCGAGAGAATAAGATTTCAAAATTCTAGCAGAAAACTATTTCAGCTTTAAAGTCCGCCGCAAGAATTTTTTTACGGCTAAAAGCTGTTAATTTTGCATGTATATAGTTAAAATGTGTTACAAGTTTAAAAACAATCCATTCTCTAGTCTCAAAGAGAGTGGAGCTCACTGGTTGAGCACTCAAGCAGCACACGGGAAATTCTAAATTTGATTCATTTATGGTCCATGAAAAATGTTGAGAGAGGGAGGGGAATAGGATGTTATAAACAACCTACACTCCAATCCACGAAGAGGATGAGTAGCGCCCTAAATCACCCCCGCCACAAATTGGAGCTCCTATGTTTGAGTTGAGCTGTCCATGGTAAAAACTGAAGTCCTAAGTTTGAGTCTAGTTGTCCATGGGAATTAACGTGCTAAAAGGTTACTGATTTTGAATTTTCCCAAGTTCAACACAAAACTCCAGAATAGTTTCGAAGGAAACATATTCAACTTTGATATACTCCATCGAATTTTGACAAAATCGTGCTAAAAAGCTGCTAATTACTTCAAAATAATTTGGAAGAAAATGTATTCAGCTTTAAAATACTCTATAGAATTTTAACAACTTCGTGCTATAAAGCCACTGCTTTTGCATTCTCAGAAGCTAAGTGCGCAACATTCTCCTAAGGTTCTAGTAATGCGTGCTAAAATGCTACAAATTTTGCGCATATGAAAAGTTAGAGCACAACGATCCAAAATAATTTGCAAGGAAATATGTTATCTTAAAAACACTCCGTAGAATATATTGACAAAAACATGCTCAAAAGCTACAAATTTTGTCTTTTCCCAAGTAATGAAAGGCAGAGTAAAATACGAGAGATCGCGCCTGAGTTCTTGTTTGTAGCCGAGCTCGTTGAGACGAGCGTGCCCCGAGTCAATCACGGCAATGGCTTGCAAAGCCACATTTCCTTCGCTTTCTCCTTCCTGGTACCCCATCGAGAAACTCATTTAAGTAGTACTATTATCAAAAAGCTACAAATCCTCCTCGTCTAAAGTGCAAATTAAATTAACTAAATATTCTAAACAGATTTCTCCATCAACTCAACTACCGTCCCGCGCGTTTATGTACCTCTTCACGTCTGTTTCTTCTCTACAGAAACTACCAAAATAAGCTTTCGAAATTCAGGCCTACTGTTTCTGTTGTTTTCTCCCCCTCTATAGAAGTCTTTTTATTATCTTTCAGATTCCTGGATCTACTCACTTCCGCTGGCATAAGGCGAAGAATTTTTTACTTTAATTTGTATTATTTTTAATATGAGTTGAAGATTCCATGTATACACTTGAAATAATAGATATTTTTATATACGTGTGAAATCGGGAGTGCCTGAGAACCTATCTCTCCTCCTTTCTCCCCCTGTTGGTAATGGAGTCTGATTATTATTTTTATTCAAAGGTTTTCTCTCAGTTGTGCTCTGATCCTTATAAGAGTATACATAGTTGTTTTCTATTTAGACTTTTGTTGCACAAACATAATTTGCTAATTGACCTACAAATTGATCTCATGAACAGCACAAATGTATAAAAAACTAATCACTTCTTTTCTAAATTGACCTCTATATTTCTTCGTCTACCCGTTGCACACACCAAACTATGATACCTTTTATTGTTGGGTTTTCAATTTTTTGGTAACACAAAACCCTTGAAAATGATAAGTTTTCACTTTTCCCAAAGATAAGTTCATTTTTTCCTTTGCAGTAGTGTTAGTACAAATATTTATTTATTGTAGTTAAAATATTTATATTGTTATAATATATATATTTGTAAACACTTTTAGAAATATATATTAATTATAGATATTATATTTTAAAAAATGTACTAAATTTTTAAGATTTATTTTGTAGTAAATTTATATCTAATGTTATTTTTTTTTAAGTAATGGTACTTGTTATATATATTTACAAAGTATTATAATATTCTTGTATTTTTTAATTTTTTATATTATTTTACTAATATGTAAATAATTATATATGTATTTTTAAAAATTCAAATGTATATTAAAATTCTCATAAATATAAATATATCACACATTTATTATATATATTTAAATAGAAGGTTCGTTTATACACTAATGTTTGAATTAATTTTTATATTATTTTACTAATATGTAAATAGTTATATATGTATTTTTAAAATTCAAATGTATATTAAAATTCTCATAAATATAAATATATCACACATTTGTTATATATATTTAAATAGAATGTTTGTTTTATACACTAATGTTTGAACATTCCATGCTAAATGGCTATTTATACTTTATCCAATATAGTGAAAAAAAGAAAAAGACTTCTTGTTTCTACATTGACATCTTTATATTTATTTTAAGTCATATCCTTTTTATCCCAACATATAATACATAATTCTTATTTACTTAATTTTATATATAGATTAATTGATCTAAAAATGATAATTTATTTATTTGGTGTTTAATCATATTTTTTAGCTTTTTAATCTAATTATGAAAAATGATTATGTATTTTGTTTAGAGTAAAATTATTATTTATTTATTAGTTTTTAAAAATATTTATTTTATTTCAAATTTACCTATAAAATTGATTAAAATTTCGAACTTAAGAAAAATCCTTCTAGATATGGTTGGTTAAGGTAGAGATGTTTCAATTCAAAAATTGACAGAAATAGTAAAATATTTAGATGAAATAGTTAATAATACTATTGACCTTTCTAATAGATGTTATTAGTCAATTTTATTAAAAAAGTCATAATTATGATATATGGAAAAAATTTTACCCTTACATTTATTGCACATGTGTGTGTTTTTTCTATGAAAATAGATCTATATTTGTGATGTATGTGAAAGTGAAAGAAAAATAGAAAAAAAAAAATCAATCATATAACCATATAATTTCTTTATTTCATCATTATACAAAAGAAAAATTAAAAAAAATATCATGACTTTTCTTGTGATAGTTATGACTTGGAACAAATTTAAATTCTCACACTTTCAATCAGTCATTGTACACCAATAATCCAAAGCTCCCACGCATCCGTGGAGACCTAGATTGGACATAAAACACCATATGCTGAAGGATCCAAACAATTGACCTCAAGGATCGCTTTGACATCCATACCACCCCCTCTATGAAAATATCAATAACATATCATGAATGATATGAAGGAGAGCAGGTTTCTAAACATCAACTGTACAAGGACATCCCTCTTTTCCGAATTGTATCGATTAGGTATTTTTGATATACTAAATTACCCTAATAGAAAGTACTATCCTACTATATTCATAAAACAAAACAAAAAAATTCTTTAAAGAAACATAATCTCGTAAAATTCAATCATCATTCACTTAAGAACCCAAGAACTCCCCTTTGAAAGCTCTTCAACAATATCCATTACACAAAATGATACAATTACTAGTTTATTTTCTCACTCTTATAATAAGATTTAAACCCAAGACAGTCAGATCATTATGAGTTGTATATAATTCTACGATTTTAGTGTAATTTTAATAAAATTAAAGGAAAGAATGAAGGCAGGCTGAATTTTTTAAATTTCTAGTTGTTTGTAGGTATTAATAATTATTAATAATAATTTCAATTTTTATTTGAAGATATGGTATAAGACCAGGATTACAGCTATTCATTTCTATGGTTTTGAATCAAAGCTCACCTGTGCTATTTATTCTTGGTTTTCATGGACATTGCAGGAATTTTACGCAACATTTGGTAATTTCTTGAAGAAAAGAAGTGATTATGCTTTCTCTGCAAGCCTACTTCATCCCCTGCAACTTCTGAGAGCTTGGACGACAACAATTGGGTGGAGAGTTGAAAAGATAAGCAGTATGAAGTACAATTCCTTACTCTTTATTCCTTACGGAGGATCAACTTTTCTTCCAACCCTCCTCCTTTTGCTGTTTGTAATCAATTTTCCTTCAGTCATATGTGGCTACACAAGGCACACCTGCAGTGATTCCTCAACACCCACCGATGGCAGCACTTATTCCACAAACTTGAATCTAGTTATCCAAGATCTGTATAATAATGCACCTAAAAGTTCACCTGGGTTTAACACTTCTTCCCGCGGCCAATCTCCCAATAAGGTCTATGGTCTGCTCCAGTGTACTGGGAATATATCACCTCTGAAATGCTCAAACTGTGTGCTAGAAGCGAATAAGATATTCAATTTGTATAGAGATCTGTGGTCTATTTAAGAGATTGCGTGTAAATGGATATGGTAGTTTTAGATGTATAGAGATCTGTATTTGTAAATGAATAAAAAGGATAGGAGATGAACTAAGTTTTACACAAGATGATTTTAGTTTTTTACTATGTACATGTATTAAGACATTACTTCAAAATAGACACAAAATTAAATAAAAACATGTATGAAAATTTTACCATTACATTTTTATGGATACTGTATGAAATTTGTCTTATCTAAGATAAAATCTGAAAGAAAATTCACCATATTGTTGTCTCCTCACAGTCTAGGTAAACATCATCAGTTCTTATAGTCAAACAGTTGATAACAACTTTACACCTGATACTATACCAAAAATAAAAAACATTTATCTTATTTTATTGACCAAATATGTTTAAGAATAAAAAGCCATACCTAATTCATCCCTGCAACCTCAGAGAGCATGACGAACAGCCAAATTCAGGCTTAAAAGAGAATAACAAGATGAAGCACAACCCTTTATCTTTTATTCCTTACAGAGGAACTTGTTTTCTTCCAACCCTTCTCCTCTTGTTGTTTTTATTGAACTTTCCCTCAATCATATGTACCTACGTAGGGCACAAATGTGATAATTCCTCAACATTCACCAATGGTAGCACCTATTCCACAAACTTAAACCTAGTTATCCAAGATCTGTTTGTTAATGGACCTCAAAGTTCAGGGTTTAACACTTCTTCCCGCGGCCAATCTCCCAATAAGGTCTATGGTCTGCTCCAGTGTACTGGGAATGTATCCCCTCTGAATTGCTCAAACTGTGTGCTGGAAGCGAATAAGACTATTCAAAATGTTTGCGCCAACGACATAAGTGGTCTAATCTGGTTTGATGACTGCTTCCTGCGCTACGGCAACTCTAATTTCATTTCAATTCTCGATGCTAGCGGTGAAAATTATGTGAGCCAGTATGATGCTGCAGGCAACAATTCGCTCGAATTTTTTAAGCCCGCAGTTATCATCTTTCTCTCAAATCTGTCAAACGAAGCTTATATCCCTGCCAATAAGGGATTCGCTGCTGCATCAGTCTATTATTATACAGGAACGATATATGGTTTAGTTCAGTGTTGGGAAGATATATCGATACCAGATTGCGAAACATGCTTGGTTAACGCAAGAAAACAGATGGAGGATATTTATCCCACAAAAATAGGAGCCCGGGTCCTGTACGGAAGTTGCATGATAAGATATGAAATATACAAATTTTTGGAGTCTGCTCAGGAGCCCTCTCCGTCCCCTGAGGGATCCCCTACAAATACTTCCACACCTTTCTCTCCAAATAAAGTCAACGTAACTTCTTTGACAACTAAAAAAAGTATGAGCCACTTCCCTCTCTTAACTTTTTTTTAATTTTAATGTTTTTTATTCTTCTTCATTAGTCCTCGTTTTTGGTCTTTCTTTCCTTGTTTTTCAAAGGTCTGTAACGTATTTTTAATAAAATAAGATCCAAAACTTTTATCTAATTCATTTAAAACTACATGTTAATATGTATATAATTTATTTTAAGTTGTAGTTATCTTGGTATTTGCTAACATGGCTTGAATTTATAATTTATTGTTAAAATTATCCAAATAAAATATTATTGTATTTACTCTGCAGAAAAGTTTTCCACAACATTATCTATGGTATTGGGGCTTGTGGGATGTGTCATTTTGGTGTTACTTATTTGTCTAATTGTATGGAGAAAACTAGTTAAATTTGACAATTTTTGGAAGCGAATACCTATTGCTACTCACAATGAAGGTGCTCTTCCTAAAATCCATTTGTAGTTTTTGATTTTCTCTTCTTGTTGATTTACTGTAATAAATTCTCTTTAAGTCTGCCCACGTTTCTTTGATTGCTTTCTAATGTAGTAGAGAGGCATGGATTTTCACCTGGGTTACTTATGGAAGAGCAAAAGTTTCTCTTCAGCTTAGAAATGTTGGCAAAAGCTACAGAAAATTTTCATGACAACAAGAAGCTTGGAGAGGGAGGTTTTGGTGAGGTATACAAGGTGAGTTGACAACTTATTCTTAGCATGAAGTAAAGTTTGTTCAACAAAATATCAATAACTTTAAATCTATATTTTATGTTTTAGGGAAAAACAAGAGATGGAAATGAGATAGCAGTGAAAAAACTTTCTGCCAAATCTATACAAGGAAAGAAAGAATTTATGAATGAAGTGAAATTGATGGCCAATGTTCGGCACTGAAACCTTGCAAGATTGCTAGGATGTTGTGTGGAGGGAAATGAAGGTTGCTTGTTTATGAGTATTTTCCCAACAAGAGCTTGGACACATTTCTCTTTGGTAAGTTACTATTCAGCCTTAATTTGCTTTAGAAAAGATGAACAATTGATTAATGTTTTTAGAATTGAGATTACAGATTCAGAGAAGTGCAAAGAGCTAGATTGGCAAAAGCTCTATAACATTTTGCTTGACCACAAACTCAATCCAAAGATCGCTAACTTTGGTTTAGCCAGACTTTTCCCTGGAGATGAGACACATATTCATATAACAATTGTAGGCACATTGTAAGCATCATGATAATAATGTGATTTGTGTGCTTGTGAGTTTAGAAAGATTGTGATTAAGCATTTAAAATTGAATTTGTTTCTTTCAAATAAATATAACTATGCACACTTTTTTTCATTTTAAAATAATTTAGTTTCTTTGGGAAATATAAATATTTAAGAAAAAATTAAAGCTTTACTATCTTTTAATTTAGATTTAAATATACAAGAACACATCAACACAAGGTGTTTAATTATTGACTTCACTTCTCTAATATTCATATAAATTTTATAATTCATATTTTTCGAAGTTAATATTGAAACCATACAATATCAATTACTTAACAATTCAGTATCTCCTCTAATATTATGTTAAGTTTATGTAATAAACACTTGTTAAAAAATTTAAAATATAATAAAATGTGGAACTGTCCTAAATTTATTTTCTAACTTTAAAATGGTTAAAAATTAAGGAACACCTCACTTATATTTTTTCTATTTTAAAATATATTATTTTTTAATTAAATATAATTCTGAATTATTATTAACATTTATAATTTACCGTACTAGATTTAATCTTCAATCTATTGTTCTTTATAGTTATTTATAAGCATTAATAACAATTTCTATATCAATGCAGTGGTTACATGGCTCCAGAGTATGCAATGGAAGGGCATCTGTCAGTTAAAGTAGATGTTTACAGTTTTGGAGTGGTTCTGCCTGAGATCATCAGTGGGAGGGAAAAAAATAACTTTCATCTTCCATACGATATGCAGAACCTGGTAGAATGGGTAAGATTCCGAATTTCCTGCTACCTATTCGTCTCAATTGTTACTTTTTAATGTTTGGCAGCCAGATTCTTGAGATTTAATGATATGTGATGCGCAGGCATGGAAACTATTCAATGGAGGAAATGGACTGAATGTAGTAGATTCGAAAGCATCAGGAGTCGTTGAGGAGCAAGCCTTGAGATGCATTCATGTTGGGCTTTTGTGTGTGCAAGCTAATGCAACACTTCGTCCAACTATGTCTACTGTCATTATGATGATATCTGGCAGGGTTGATAAATTGCCAAATCCTTCAAAGCCTGTTTTTATAGATGATAGCGAGAGCCATGCTTCAAATTCAAAATCAGAGTCAAACTTAGGGATTGAAGAGAATGAGGGGGGAACAACATCGCAGATATCTGGGAAAGCTATGTGGTCATCTTCATCAGGGATTCATTCAGTAAATGAAACTTCCGTTACTGAAATAGAATCTAGGTGAATTCAACTACTGTAAATCACCAGATTGCTTCTTAAAATATCGGTAGCTTGAAGCTCTTTTCTCCTAAAGTTGAATTAGCAGCCAAAAAAGTTGTTCAGAAAAATCATTAACCTTTTAGAGGGACTAATTGTGATAGAAGGGTTGTTGAACGATTATTAACGAGTAGGAGAACAAAATAAGCATGTGAATGTGGTTGTGGTTGTCTCGTACTGGTTGTTATTGTTTGAAATATGGTTTTTCTATAACACTATGAATCCCTGCACATCGAAGTAGATGTGAAAGTGGATTGCTTTTCCAATAATAAATATTTATAGGTGTTTGGTATTTTAAGAGATTTTTTTGGTTTAAAGGGTGTTTGTATATTAAGTCATTATTTTGTTTCAAAATTGTTACAAGGTTTGGGAGGCTTAAAAAGGTGGATTCATTTAATAGTGAGGATCATATATTCATGTAAATTCAGCTTGTTATTCAATTCCTACCGTCACATATCTCCAAAGTTTCATCCCTATCATCACATATCTCCAAAGTTTCATCCATGATCTCCCATATTTACCATTATTCTCCTTTATCAGTTTCATGATTCATCCATCATCTCACATATCTACTATTATTCTCCTTTATCAAATCTATGAGCATAGACTTATCCTAAATAAATTTTGTAGTCATAGAATGACCTTAGAATACTTTAATTTTAAATTTTAAAATTTTCACTTAGTTAACTATTGCACTAGCCATTATGAGCGAACATAACACATGGTATGTTGATTTGTGTATATTTAAAGTCATTCCCTCATTCTTTGAAATCATCCAATATCATCTAAGAATCAACTAAGTGTATCAAGATTTTGACTTTGCAAAACGAATAAAATGAATTTATTGCATAATCATCCCAGGTACTCGCTAAATATGCACTTGAACCATAGAAACGACACATCTAGAGGTTGAGGAAAAATTGACCATTTTGTTTTGCTAATTTTCCTAATTGAGAGGTTATAGTGTACCTAGGATGATATGACTTAAAAATCTTATAAGAATCATTGAAATGCACCTTTAATTTTGCACCAAAAAGGTAAAGATGCTTTTACTAAAATATATATTTTTATTTGCATTTGGTAAGTTTTTTTTATAAATTAATGCCCATCGAAATAGTTTGCAGTCATCCAACTCCCTCTACATCTCCAGTTGTTGCAGCCTTGCAAGCCAGTAGAAGTTCAGGTCATAGCTGAATATGGCTCGATCGTTGAGGGTTAAGCATAGTGAGGTGTGGTTGCGTGAGTAGTATCTTCTGCCATCCACGATCACCAAGATTCAAGCATCTCAGGTGGCTCAAACTGCCAACTTTTGCAAGACTGCAAGTAGATCATTTCAACTTTCTGAACATCACCCGTTGGCAGCTGTTCTAGGCAGGCAGTATTCTTTTTTATTTAAATTTTCTTTTAGTTTAGGTTTTTCAAAAAAAAATCTTCTAGAAAACTTTATACATTCATTTTAAATTTTTTAATGATAAACATTTTTAAATATTAAACATTATTTTATTTAGATTAATTTTTTATTAAAAATTTAACATTTAATATATTTGAATTTAATATTATTTTATTTTATTTTGATTTTATCTGTTTATAATTTATTTAATTTTATTGCCATCATAGGTATTACATTAAAATTCACTTCTAGTTCTAGTTCTATGAGCTGACCCCATTTCAAAACAAACCAAAACTCATCTTTTGGAAATATGTTGAAATGGTATAGTAGCTTTCAAGGTGGTGGGGGTTATGTTTGGATTTGTAGTGCATTTGATGTTAGGTATTCAAGTAGTGGGCGTGATGTTAGGTATTCAAGCTCATATAGTCGAATAAAAGGCCATTTGTGACACATCCTTGGCTTAGGCATCAAAGCTTGCCCAAATAAAAATGGTGTACCCATTTCACAAGCACAAGTCATAGCATTTATTAATGAGCAAGAAATAGATGATCAAGCAACAAGTCATAAATTAAATCGTCATTTGTTAAAGAAGGGATCTCGAAGAATGAAGCCCCCTACATTGCCTTCTAATCTTCAACCTATAGAAAACCACCCATTTTTGTCGACACCTAACAAACAACCTATGGCCTTTTAAGAGATCAAAGAGACCGTTGGAAATGACATTTTAAAACAAGTTTTGAAAGATTTCCAATTAACACATAGCAAGATGTCTATATGTGAATGGATTGGCATTCAATGCTCTCCGCTTACCATATTGGCAACAAATGATGAAAGCAATTAATGAGGCTCCAAAAGGGCCCAAGGGCTCGAGTTTTGAAAAGGTGTGTAACATCTTATTGGAAACAGAGGTGACATTCATAGAGGAGTCAGTGAAGCCCATTAAGGATTCATGAGTTGAAATAGGGGTATCCATCATTTCTGTTGGACGAATAGATGCGAGAAATCGACCATTGAACAAGGTTATTGCAATTTCTCCTAAAGGGGCAATGTTTTTTAGAGTAGTGGATTGTGAAGGGAAGGTGAATGATGGTGTATTTATTGCTAACATTCTTATGACACCCATTGAGGATGTGAGCCCTCAGATTGTTGTACAAGTCATAACAAATAATGTCAACATTGTAGAGCGGATGGGTTATTGGTTAAAGATCGTTACACACATTTTATGGACAATTTGTGTTGTCCACTCTGTCAACCTTATGCTACAAAAAATTGGCACCAAAATTAATTGTCAAACAAGTGTTTGTTGAAACCAAAGAGATCCAAATGTTTGTCACCAACCACTATATGTTACAAGGCATATTCATAACATTTTCAAAATTGTGACTATTAAAGGAAAATGAAGAGATAAGATTTATTTTAGTAAATATGTTTCACTTTAGTAAACTTTTTAATTTTATTTTATTTACATTTTGTAAAAAAAAATTTAAAAATTTTGATTTTCAAACATCATGTTGCAATCCATTTTTCCCCCAACATAATTGACTTGAGAGAACTTATGAAGGTTCATGAGGCTCTTTCTAACGATGTCATCAGCCCAAATTAGTCCATATGGAGGCAATCTAGCATTACAAGGGCAACAAATATTAAGCAAATGATCCTAGATGACATTTGGTTGGATCATGTTGAATGTCTCCTCAATTTCACTAAGCCCATATTGAATATGATCTATTATACTAACATGGATGGGTCTTGTTTGAGTGAGATATATTATTATATCAACTCGATTGAGAAGATGAAAGCCATCATAAATACAAAAGAGTGAGATCCTTAAGAAACTTTCTTCAAACAACTATACAAAATTATTGAAGAAAGATGGAACAAAATTACTACTATGGTACATTTTTTTTCCTTTGCATTGAATCCCAAATATTATAGTGTTAGAGTTATTTTTTGTGTCAACAATAATTGTCCCAAATAGAGATGTTGAAGTCAATCAAGGGTACAAGGTAGCACTTTGCAGACTCTTCATTGATTGTGACATGTAGGATGCAATAAGGATTGAGTTCATGGATTTTGTATTCTCCAATAGCTTTAGCATTGATGCTCATAGTTGCTAGCATTTCCATGGCCAATCATTCACACACCTACAACCTCTTGTGATCTTATTGTTATCCCAAGTAAATAACAAGAAAGAACAAGGATCTAGGTACACAAGCAACTCAAATAACAAACTCAAATCTTTTTGCTGCTCTTGAAGACAGAAGAAATGAGACCTAATGAGGAAACAATAGAAAAAAAAATACAACAAAATGTGTCCACAACATTGGTCTCACTGATAGCACAAGATTTCTCATCAAATTCAAAGAAACACAAATCACAAACAATAGAAAATCCATCAAAGGAACAAACAAACCACCACACAGGTACACTCTCATTCCACTAAAATCAGACGCAAGCAATTGCCAAAAGGCAGCAAAAAAACTAGACCTTTGCCAAACAACACTAGAAAGCAAGATTTAATAGTGCAAGACAAGACACCTTCAGGTATGAAATAGATCTGGACACAAAAGTTGCACAAGGAATGATCACATGAGGAAGAGCACCTTATTGTGGAACTAAATCATTAAGAAAGGATGTGACAAGAACAATAACCTAGAAAAATCTGAAATGTGTCATAATATGGGAGCGCAAAAAGTTCTATTTCTGAAATGTGTCATAATATGGAGAAGTGGATAAATGGAGAAAATTATGTTAATTGGAAATTTAAGTTGTGGACAATATTGGAAGCTTATAATTTGCGGTCAATTGTGAGTGGGGATGAGTCCAAGCCCACTGATCCTGCTCCGTTCCAGATTGGGATAAATGGGAAATGAAAGCAAAGGTGCTGCTACAAATGTCTGTAAAGGACAATATAATTCCACACATCAGAGATTGTAAGACATCCAAAGAAACATGAGATGTGCTCAAAGGTTTGTATGAAACAACAAACTCAAACAAGATCTTATTTTTGAAAAGCAAGCTTTTATATATAAATATGGAAAGACATGAAAATATAAGCAACTTTATTTCCTGTGTCAAAGATCTAAGTGATAAGTTAGGGGATATTCATGAAAAAGTATCTAGTACTGACTTGGTAACCATCACATTAACAGGTTTAGTGGAAGATTATCGAGTCTTTATTTCAAGTCTTTCAGCTAGAGAAAATCCCCCTACGTTTGATGAATTGATAGGAATTCTGCTACCAGAAGAAGAGAGGATGAAGAACTTTGATCCAAGCACTCATAGTTCAGATTTGGCATTAGTAGCCAAAGGTAAACAGCCATATAGAGGTAAACCATGGGACAAGAACAAAGGAAGTAAGTATCAAGTAGTACAGAAAGGTATGACACAATCCAAATTTGATACTCATGATAAGACAAATGATGAATGTTATTATTGTGGCAAGCCTGGTCATCACTCTAAAAATTGTTATAAAAGGAAATATCATGAGTCCAAATAAAGAAACAGAAAGCCTAATGGAAATTTGGTGGACCAAGACTCCTCAATTAGTGATGGATTTAAAAATCTTTTGTTTGTTTCTGATGCTGCATTGTCTGCTGATATTGAATCTTAATGATTTAATGTTGCTTCAAAGGAAAACAATGGTTGAAGGTCTTCCAGTTATGAGGGATAGTCATATTGAATGTGAAGCATGTGCTTTGGGTAAACAACATAGAGAGGAGTTTCCTATTCATAAAGAGAAAAGACCAAAGGAAATACTTTAATTAATGCACTCTGATGTATGCGGACCTATGCAAACTAGATCACTCGGTGGTGCATGGTACTTTCCTATATTTGTTGATGATAGATCTAGGTATACTTGGGTCTATTTTATAAGAAAGAAAAGTGATGTTTTTTAGTACTTTAAAGAATTCACAACTATGGTTGAAAAACACACAGGAAAATGCATAAAAATACTCAGATCTGATCAGGGTGGAGAATATACATCAGGAGCATTCAATCAATATTCTAAAAGCAATGGGATCCTTCAGCAATTTACAGTGCCACAAACATCTCAGCAAAATGGAATTTCTAAGAGAAAGAACAGGACACTGGTGGAATATGCTCATAGCATGCTTCAAGGTAAAAATATTTCTAATGGTTTTTGGGCTAAAGCCATTAATACTACTGTTTATTTAAAGAATAGGAGTCCAACCAAATGTTTAGATTGTAAAACTCCTTTTGAAGCATTCCATGGTTACAGACCACAAGTTAGTCATTTAAGAATATTTGGATGCAAGGCATTTGCTCATGTTCCAAAGGATGAGAGAAGAAAACTTGATGCAAAATCAAATAAGTGCATATTTATTGGTTATTGTGATGATCAGAAAGCATACAAGTTGTTTGATCCCAATTCACATAAATTGCTTGAAAGTAGAGATGTGGTGTTTCATGAGAATGCAGATGAAGGTAATAATACTGGTAAATGGCATGTTTCTTTTGATAATGATGATCATGTCAAAATAGATACAAGGGTTGAACAAGAACAGGAACAAGAACATGTACAGGTTCAAGAGCAGGGTGAAATTAGCATAGACACTTAAAGCAGCTATGGCACACCAAGAAGAGGGGAAGATACACTACAAAGCAATAAAACACTAAGGAGGTCATCATGTCAAATTCAGCCACCTATAAGGTATAAAGATTATGCATTGATGACTCATGTAATGAATGTTGTAGAACCTTCAAATTATGAAGAAGCTAAAGGATATAAAGAATGGAGAGATGCAATGAATGAAGAATATAACTCTATAATGAAGAATGAAACATGGGAATTAACAGAACTGCCTAAGAATAAAGTTCCCATAGGATGCAAATGGTTGTACAAATCCAAGTTTAATGCAGATGGTAGTATTTATAAGTATAAAGCTAGATTGGTTGCTAAAGGCTATTCACAAAAAGAATGAAGAAACTTTTTCCCTTGTAGCCAAATTGAATAACATTAGATTGATGGTTACATTAGCAACTAAACATGATTGAAAACTTCATCAACTAGATGTGAAATCTGCTTTTCTAAATGGTGTGTTGAAAGAAGAAGTTTATTTGGTGCAGCTTGAAGGATTTGTATAGGAAGGTAAGGAGCATCTTGTTTGTAAATTGAAGAAAGCCTTATATGGTTTGAAGCAGGCGCTGAGGTCATGGTATGAAAAAATTGATTCTTTCTTTTGTCAAGAAGGTTTTGTGAAAAGCACAAGTGATCCTAATCTGTATATAAAGAAAGATGAAACAGAGAATGTTGCTTTAATATCTTTATATGTGGATGATCTCATTATAATAGGGAGTGCATTCACGTTGATTGATGAAATCAAGAGCCAGTTATCACAGGTATTTGAGATGGACCTTGGTGAACTACATTATTGTCTGGGTCTTGAAGTTCGAAGGGATTCTGGTAAGACACTGATCACACAAAGAAAATACAGAAGAGATATTCTTAAAAGGTTCAATATGAGTGAATGCAAACCAATGTCTACTCCTTTAAATAAGAATGCTAAGTTGTATAATGATGATGGAACTAAAGAGGTGGATGGTACTTTGTATCATCAGCTGGTGGGAAGTTTAAATTACCTCACCACTACAAGGCCAGATATAGCATATTCTATAAGAATCCTTAGTCAGTTCATGGATAAGCCTTGCGAAAGCCACTGGAGAGCAGTAAAGAATGTTCTTCATTACCTGAAAGGAACAATAAATTTTGGTATTATGTATATTGATGAATGTGATGTTGAGTTGGCAGGTTTTTCTGATTTGGACTGGGCTGGAAATCCTGATGACAGAACCTTTACTATCGCAAGACCTTCACTATCGCTAAGAGTCTTTTAGAACCTTTATGTCATACCGATGTTCATACCCATCAACGAGAGGAAAACCATCGGCAAGAGTTCTTACCAAAATTCATGTCATCAAACTATTGGTCATTCCTTGTGGTCTCCACCATGACACATGTCCACTACTTGTTCATTTTCGGAGAATCAAACTGGAATCTACATTATTCTCAACAAGTTCCTTGGAAGTCCAAGTGGTCCCCACATCCATCGGCTCGTTTAATCTCAGTCATTCCCCACTATCCCGCGATGACCCCACCACATTAATTTGGCTTATCGTGATATCGCGAGCAACTGCCATGTGTCCCATCTGATGACACTGAAGAGGATGAGTTTCCATGACTGTTGATCAATCATCGTTTGATCTCAATAGCTATCAGCTATTGCATGATCAAAAGTTACAAGGTCTTTAACGATTGCAAAATCACAGGCGACTGCCACGTGTCTTATTTGATTAAGCTGAAAGAACAAGGGAAATACTTTGATTGTTTGATCTCAACGGCTACCCACTAATGTGTGATCAAAAAACACATGATCTTTAGTGATCACGAAATCACGGGCGACCGCCACGTGTGTAATGCCCCGTCTTAATAACCTAAGAACGTTGCAATTGTGTTATAAAAGTGTAATAATTTTTTTTTTAAAGTTTAATTATAAGTTAACTAATTGCATACATTCTTAGGTTAAACGACGATACACTACTTTGAGTATTCCATAAGCGACTTAAGTATTTCGTATTGCACATATTATATCATAACATAAAGTAATCATTGCATAATAATAAATTTTCCATTCAAGATATAATGAAGTACAAACATTTTTCCATACATTGCATTGATAAGATATTACATTGCTCATCCATCTGATGAGGTAGTTCATATAACAAATACATTTACAATTACATTGATCACCTCTTATACAATTGAGGGATGTTTTTACATTACAAGTTCATAATATACAATGATGAAGGTATAGAAGGAATCCATGTGCGAGCTCTCCATCCACGAAGTGCTCAATGCTACAATCAAACTGGGGACCCAACGGAGTAAGGTGCACGTTCCACCCAACCATGTGGTACCCGTAGGACCACCCCCCGTGCTAGGAGATAGTAATAAGGCTACCTAGACCAATCCTACTAACCCTAGACACTAGTACATACAAACTATTGGTTACATTGCTTCCAGATTTTGACAATTAATTTTAAACACAAACTTAGGGTTAATTGTTATTCTAGGTGGAGTGTCATCACAACGATGCAATGGTTACCCTGGTGTTTCGTCCTAGGTCCCGGCTCCCAATCCTTGGGTTACCCTGGTAACCTCTTACGAAACCTGGCCCCTATTGCATACAGTTGCAGAATTGAATGCCTCTTAAAGAAACGAGACACCGATTTTCCATTCCAGGCCTTCTAAACTAATACTCATGACTGTAGAAGCTCAAGAGTCATAAGAGAGGCATACATAACTTGTTAAATATTTTAGATCTATCTACTGTGTTCTTTAGTTTTCACTGACTTACTTAACTAATCGTAAGTTACCCTAACACCACTTTGTGTGTCGGCCCTTACGACTAGCCACTCCCCTAAACATAACAAGGTTACTAGGTTTTCATGACTAGGGTTTACCATATGCACAATTACATCTCACAATGATAAACAAATCATAACAGTATCAAACACCACTTTTAATACTTGCACAAACCCAAGTCAATAAGAAATATTTTGAAAACAATATTACCCTTTTAACCCAGTTGATCTGGAAGACTTGATTTGTTTTAGAGACTTTTTCCAAACTTGCCCAATCACAAAAGGTAATAAAATAATCTAAAGCAAATGGGAATACATATCTATCATTTGGATATTCTAAATCCATATGCACATCTTGAAAACAATATGTTTACAAATCATCTTGATAAAAGATCTTTTAAATAATCTAGGAAAATAACTATATATTTTTTAAAATTATTTTTCTAATTTTTTTCTCAATTCACCATATATTTTTATTCCATAATTTTCAATATTAAATCTCATATAATACCTATTTTAAAGAATAAATATAATTTAACTCAAAACTAGTTTCCAAAATTTTTAAATATAAATAAATAAATATATATATATATATATATATATATATATATATATATATACAAAAATAATTTATATCAACATCCAAATTTTTAAAACTTATTTTATGAAAAGAAACGCGTATTAACACATAAAGGAAACTATTTTAAATTTTAAATAAAACAAAAATTTCACTCAGGCTCGGCACGCACAGCCGAAACCCTCGCAGGAGGGCACGGCCATGGCGGCAGCGCCGACACTACCTGTGAAGGCAGTGCCGAGCGCTGCCCTCACGGCCGGCTCCCTGCGGGGTCGGTCGTGGGTAGCCCTCGGCCCCTAACAAATCCCCATTTAATAATTTAAAATAAATAAAAAGAAATTGCGGAAGAAAAGCTTCCGTATAAAACATATTCCATATGAATTAATTTCATAATAACAGGCACTCGTAATTCCGTCGAAAATCCTTATGCGTTTTTTCATTTTTTTTAAACGGAATTTTAAAAATAAATTAGCATAAACCCCTATATATATATATATAACCATTTAGTTTTGGCACACACAGACTGGTTTAAAATCTAGTAAATATTTTCTACAGAATCAGATAAAACAATTTTATTCTGTACAAATAAATATATATATTTTTTATAATAGTTCATCTATAGGAAGAAAATAACAAACCCCCTTTCTTAACCAGATTTAACAAATAATAAATACAGAAATTCTTCCCAAAATGACAGTATTTAAAAAAAACATTTTCACAAAAAAGAAAATTTTGATTCCCTACAGATTTTTTTTAAAAGAAGGAATCTCTGAAAAGAAATACAAAATTTCAACAGAAAGTTTTCTGCAACAACTTGCCTTGAAGACAAAACCTATACTTTAACTTTCTTTCAAATAAAGAAACTAAATTAACTAGAGAAATACCTGTTGTTTAAGAATTGACTGTAGAAAATATCTTCTTGCCTGATGCGTCCTAATCCAAATCCCAAAATCTTCTTCACTGAAAATCTTCAATTCCAAGAAGACTAATCCAACCACCAAGAAGATCTTCCACCAAAAATCACAACCCAATTACAGAGAGATAACAATTCTTAAGAAAAATTGGATTTTTAACACACAGAGAAAGAATTTTTGCCAATGCCCAGAAAATTTCCCCAAGGCAATTGAATAACCCCGTCAATATCCCAGATCCTCAATAACCTTCGTGAAATTTTTCAACAACCTTTTGCAATTATGGCACTCATACACATGTCGAGAAGTTGTTGAGAAAATATCTTCTCCACTTCTCGGCAATTTTGCCATTCAAAAACTTGCATGCAATTTAATTAATTTATTTAATTTTAAATACTTAAAAATCAATTTTTTAAACACATGCAATTTTTTCTACATGCATTTTTATTTTATTTTATTTTCTAATTTTCTAATTCATTCAAATACAATATAATTTATGCATTTAATAATTTTAACTTAATTAATTAATTTATTTAATTAAAATAGTTTAATCTTTTAAAGACCAGCTATTTAACTAAATAAGCTAACTAATATATTAAATTATCAAATAAATAAATTTCAATCATATTTAAATATTAATTTAAATAACAATAATTAAAACACAATAATTAACATTAAAATTAACCAACATTTACCTTTTAAAAATGATTTAACCAACAGAAACACATTACAACCTATGACTCAAAACTGAAAACTGACTAAGTACTATGACCAGAGTTGTAAACTAGGATAGGGTAAACCTAACTACTATCTCCCGATCAACATTTCTGTTGAGTCTTGACATGCTCAGACCTGATTACACAGGTGGAGTCGGTGTCATGTACCTGCAAATCCTGCAACCGAGCAAACAACATGCATACATGTATATATATATAAAACATTAAACATGCACACCGTGCGGAGAAAATCACAAATATCGCAGGGCACTCACAAGCAAGTGATGCGATTCTGTTCTCCACATCAATACACTCAGAAAACTGACTCAGTAAACGTTGTTAGTCCATCATAAGCATGTGCATATCCATAAACAACTGAAAGTAAACATCTACACTAAATCATATCATGTCTGAAAACAATAAACATCACACAAAGTATCATCATGTCACAGAATAATCCACCATCGCTCAAAACCAGCGATCAAAGTATCCAACAAAACAACATAGGTCTAACAGTATGAGAAAGTATCAACAGAAAGCATAAGCATAAACGGAGGGGTACTACAACGTATCTTAATCTGATGAAGCCGAAGGGAATCGGTCATTCAGAAAATTTCAAAACTTTCTAACTCCGCGACAAAGTTATAAACTTAGGAACTCCAGCGATAGGACAGTCGGGAATTTTTAGAACTTTCACACTCTGCGACCAGGTTATATACTTAAGAATTCCAGTGATCGGCCGACAATCAAAGACTTGAATTATGATACAAACTAGCAAGTTGAGGCACAACTCCAACAAATATCCCAGGCTTGTTTAGATTTTGTTGCTGCTACAACCCTTGGAAAGATACTCTCATGCATTGCTTGGAAAATATAAAAGAGAACTTTAAAATCTTTCTTGTTGTTGTCCCTTAACAAATCTTTTTCTGCTTGTGTAAGTGCATTATATACTGTTGCATCTGTTGGTTTCGGGTAACCATTTTCAACAAGCTCTAAAATGTCATGAGAGTAGAATAATGCCTTCATTGTGATTGATTCGTAATCATAATTCTTTCCATTGAATTGAGGAATTTTTGGGTTTGTAAAACTTGTGCTTGGAGCTGCCATTGATGACTGTGAAACCTTTGTGCCGAGAAAACTTTAAATCTTTCAAAATCTCTTTTGAAAATCTCTGGTTCTATGAACCTTCAACTCTAATAACCTTCAGCTCTGATACCACATGAAGGAAGAGGCAGAGGATAGAAGAACAAAATAGAAGAAAATAAAACAAAGCAAGGGGGAAACATGAATAATATGCATAAATTTAAACACAGAAATAGGCTATTATAATTTGTATTTCATATATGTATTTGTAAAACATACAATATCAGCTATCAAAGACCAAATACAGAGCTACTGCTCTTTTTCATATACTTAGAAAATATAATAACATAAATTCCCGTGTTTTTGGCTGCTGCTACAACACTAACTGCTTCTACTAACTATTGCTACATAAATATTTGTTGCTCTGCTCTGCACTTCTATTTTTTCTTACACTTAACTATCTTCAAAAAATGACTACCTACTTCTATTAGTAGAAACTAAGACATTTCTAGAAACTACATATGACCAGGAAAAATGAGGGAAAATAAAACATTTAATTAGATTTAATATTTCCAACTGGGAAATCCTGCTTAGGAAGATATGCATTTGAATTTCCAGTCAAAGTTTGTCTTGATGCATCGAATGATTTGAAGGCAAAAATTAGCTAGGCTAGTGAAATAAATTTCACACTGTGGAAAGATTTGCAAAATTTGTTGGGGACTAAATTTGAAATTCTATGGTGGAGGAATTTAATGCTGTTAGTTGGGATTATTTCCAGCACATTAATTATGAGAAAGAAAATACCGATGGAGGGAAAAAATGTAGCATAAAAGGCCTGATGCAATCAACCATAGCAGTAGATGATTTATGAAGTGAAAAATAAATATCTAATAATCTCAAATTTTGTAGTTAACTATGTCTCAAACTATCATGGGCTAAATGATATCACTTCAAATTTTATTTTACTTAGATGCAAATAGTAGGTAAGGATTTCTCAAAGGGAAACTTAACTAGAACTAAAGACGGTTTCTTGCAATTCACTTAGCAACTAAAGATATGGTAAATCTTGAAAAAACCCTTTTGAGAAGTTTGCTGCAAAAGTCAATAAGCATTTATATCAAATAAGCATGAAGAGTAGAATAATTATTCTTCTCTGTTGCGACTCAAAAATTTCCATGAATGGAATTATCAGAACCTCCTCCCATACTAATCCCATTCAGCAAAGCAACCTTCAACAACAAAGCCATCAGCAATCTTAAGTCACATCTATGATATTTGGAAAGGGAAAGATTAACATTCATTTGTCAGAAGATGTTAATTAAAAAACTTTAGCTTACCGCGGTTTTAATTTCATTGGAAATCATCTATGAAAGCCCACTCACTTGAGGTTTTTTTTTAAGTTGCAAGAGTATAGTTCATGATATATTCATTCCAAAAATATCGTGTACCATGACTATAATCACCTGATTACAGAATCAAAAAAGTAAATATAAATATCAGCACAGGAATGAGCTTATCTCAATATTATGACATTTTAGATTTAGGACCACACAGAACAATAGAAGATGCAGAAAGATGACAAAACCCTGAATACAAAGAAAACTATGACAGTAGGACATAACAAAATAGTATTCTAGAGCCAAATACTTTAACCTCCAGTGTTAGATTATCTAGTGGCAATTCAAACAAGTCTTAGAGCAAAGACGTGTAAATAGGTCAACAGTTACAAAAAGAACAGAAGTGTTATATGGAAACCTTCCTTATGAAGGAGCTAAATCAAATTTTGATGGTGAGTCTAAAGGAAACCTGGGTGAAACCAGGGATGGTTTTATTATTTGTAACTCTGACGGATAAATGTTGGTAGATGATTCTATATACCTTGGAAACAAAACCAATAATGTTGCAGAATGGGAAGCTCTCTTAGCAGGCATTATAGCAGCTTATGTGACTATATGAGACTAGAGGTAGAAGGAGATTACAAAATTCTAGTGCAAGCTGTAAAACAAAAATATTGTCCCAACTGGAGTCTAGAGCGATTATAGAAGAAATATTAAATTATATGAAGAAATTTGTAAATGTTTGATATCTCATTACTATAGAACAAAACAGAGCAGTGGAGTACCTTGCTAATCAAGGGTTAACCAATGTATTTTTTCTGCAATAGAAAGCAATGGAGTAAGTGATTAGGATAATCAATGGAACACCATTAAAGATGATCACTCCCCCTTGAACCATTCAATTAAATTTGATTGAAAGGCACTTATGAGAAGAGGCCATAAGATATGGTATAAAATGTGCAGGGAAAGGACTGCTGAAGTAATAGCTAGTATCATTAACTAAATCTTCTCAATAATCCACCCTACAATTGGTACAAGGGTGTTAAATGGATGGCAATGATGCCTCTCGTGGTGATCATTTGTTGTTGTTTGTGTTTCCTTCCTTGTGAGCTGTACAATAGTTTTGATATATTAGGTGGTTGATAGTGGATGGTAGGGGTGGGGAGAGAGCTGTGCTAGGGATCCTATCCAGCATGGGAGAGTGTCTAATCATAGACTCGTGATTATTTTTAACTAGACATCCCCTAGTGCCATGCCCACGATTATGAATTAATTCATTATGAGAAGGCGGCGATTCCTTAACTCCGTGATTATACTTCATGATAACAAATTAATAAAAAGAATTTATATGCAACGAATAGGAGGCAGTGGTTAAATAAGAAAAGGTGGCATCAATTAAGTTCTACTAAGGGACGCCTCCCTTCATAAGGACATCTCTCCCCATATGGTTGACCCGCTTCGGGATTTAAAAGGTATAAATGTGGAGATCGAACAAGGGGAATATAACAATCTTATGTTTTAATAAATATTATGGTATGCTCTATCATGATTATTGTGTATAATGATATATTTATTGTTGTATTTTCTTTATGAATTTGGATATATTTAGTGTTTGTAATTCTCAACAAGCAACTATGGGGAGGAGTGGGGGAAATACCAATAGGGTGAACAAATACTTTATTTTTTTCCAAGTACGCCACTCCATGTTGGATGCCCGTATGTCTGCCACTTGGGGCCAAGGGGGTGAGTGTCCACCCTTGGGCTTAAAAAGGGGAATCTATGAGCCTCCTATTGTAGCTTTCCCCCCAATCTCTACATGAGTTGGTTGTTGGGATGGATTCAAGGAGTCTCAATCATAAGAAGGATGGATAAGGCAACATGGATAGGGAAGGAAAATACAAGTTTGTCCACTAAGTATGCCATCCCATGTTGGATGCCCGAATGCCTGCCACTTGGGGAAAAGATGGACGGTATATTCACTCTTGGGCTTAGAATGGATAGCTTTGGGCATCCTATCATGTTTCTCATCCAAGTCCTATTATGGTTAAACTTCCACTATGCATTATGGATATTGTGTAGTTTATATAGTTTTAAAATAGTTATGTATTTTTACATGGTTTAAATAGATAAGACATTTATTAAATGTGTTTTGAACATATGAATTATATTTCCAATATTTTATAACATGATTATAGGACCTAAACTAATTTTTATATTGCTTCAAGCATATAATTGGTTAGTTATAAACCTGACTACATTAATTTTCTGATTCTAGGGAAAGATTTAGTGTAATCCCAAAAGGGAACATTACAATTTGTATCAGAGCATCGTTCTTGCTAGCTTGAGGGATGAAAGACAGTTGATGCAACATAGCCAAAGAGGTCAAAGGGCACTAGAAAGAGAAAAAAGAAAACTTGCAACCAACTACAACTCTACTCAAAACAAATACAATGAGTGAACAAATGAGAAAAGAACGTAGGACCTTCATGGAAAACAATGAAAAGATAACCCAAGCTTTTATGGAACAAAACAAGAAAACAAACCAAGCAATCCTCCAAGCCCTACAAAACATGAGTAATACAATAAATACCCTTAGACCCCACTCTACAAATGGGAGAGACGTGAACTCTAATCATTCAAAGAGTAATAACATATCTTCCACCCCTAGGATACCAAGACCTTCATTCCTACCTAGGGAAGAAACACCAATAAGGAAGAAAATAACTCACCCCCTAATAGAACCGAGGAAATTTTTAGAGCCTACACAAGTTTGGACCCTGAGATTAGGAGGAATATCTTGTTCAAGGAATTTTGTGAAGCTAAGAAACATGAGGCATTAGAAAAGATAAGAGGAAACCTAGTAAAGATTTGAGGCAAAAGGTGAATAAATTAACTCTTTCCAACTTTGATGGATTGGGGAAAATCACAACACATGCATGGATACAAAAGTTAAACACCTATTTCACCCTTAGCCCTATGATAAAAGAAGGTGTTGTCCAATTTTCCATCTTGCATTTAGAGGGATTGTCCCATGAATGGTGGCATCAAGACATCTTCACCTGACACAATAAAATAACCTCCTATGATGAATTTACACACAAACTCATAAAAGGATTTGACAGAAAATATCCCCAAAAAGGCTTCAAGGAACTAACACAACTAAGGCAACAAGGATCCATAGAAGATTACATAGCTGAATTCCAAATAATTTTAGTAAGAGTGTAGGGGGTTACCAAAGATTGACTCACCTACCTATTCGTTGAAGGGTTAAAAGATTTGATCTGAATGTTGGTAAGTACCCTTGATCCAACCTCTCTTGATGACACCATTGATAAGGCTCTAAAGCTAGAAGAAACATCCACAAAAGATAAGCCATCAAACACACACACCAAACCTCCCTATAAGAAAAATGGGCACAAAGGGGAATTTTGAAAGGGAAAATTAGGTTTCAATTGCAAGGAAAATTGGGAACTTGGGCATGTTTGTAAACAAGAAAACCTTAAAGGGAAATGAGAGGACCTAAAAAAGAAAGTTTTGTGCTTCAAATGTAAGGAAAAATGGGGGGCTAGAACACATGTGTGGAAAGGAAAGCAATGAGTGAAATATAGAGGCAATATTTGATGAAGAAGAACAAATAAATCCAATCAAGAAAATAAGGTACAATAAAGAAGAACAAGGAAGCCTAGCAGTCATCTCTAGAGCCTCCAAACATCACCCTTTTTGAATCATAAGTATAATAAAAGGACAGAAAGTAATATCCCTTATGGATAGTGGGGCAACCCACAACTTTATTGACAAAAATTTGGTTGTAAAAATGAAATTAGAAACAAAAGATTTTAAGGGCTTTAAAGTAGCCTTTGCTGATGGATCCACTTCTCTATGTGCTAAAAATATTCCTCGACTAATCATAACCTTGGGAAACCATCCAATCAAAGAATATTTCTACATAGTAAATTTAGGGGACATTGATGTAATCTTGGGTACCCCATGGATACACTCTTTAGGGTGTTTTTACCTAGACCTTCCAAAATTGGAGCTTTTCTTTAAACATAAGAGACAAATTCCTCTTAAGAAGGCTATTCAATGGACCACCAAGAGTAGTTTCATCCAAGAGGATGGAAAGAATTCTTAGACATGGACAAGGAGAATGGGTTACACAATGCATGATTCTTGACAAGTCTTCCTCCCAAGGGAAAACTATACACATTGAAATTCAACCTATATTGAAGGGGCACAAAAGGGTGTTTTAAGACATCACACAAGGACTACCAAAAAAGAGAGGCTTTGATCACACCTTATTGTCACCCACAGGGATATAAAGAGGAAATTGAGAAAGCCATAAAGGAGTTATTGGAAATGGAACATATCCAACCTAGTTCTAGTCATTTTGCCTCCTCTATTGTACTAGTAAAAAAGAAAGATGGCACCATGAGAATGTGTGTTGACTATAGGGAACTTAATAAAAAAGCCATCAAATACTGATATCCCATCCCTAGGGTTGATGAACTAATCAATGAACTTATGGGGCAATATACTTTTCAAAAAAATTATCTACATTCAAGGTACCATCAAATAAGAGTAAGAGCAGAAGATGTCCCCAAGAAAACTTTTAGATGCCATTATGGACACTTTGAATTTCTTGTCCTACCTTTTGGTCTAACCAATGCCCCTGCTACCTTCCAATCATGTATGAATAACACATCTTTAGAAAAAAACTAAGGAAATTCCTCTAAGTTTTCTTTGATGATATTTTAATCTATCATAGAACTTGGGAGACATACTTAAGACATATAGATGAAGTATTGTATATACTTGAACAACAATCCTTATTTTCCAAACTACCCAAATGTGAATTCGAAAAGGAATAATTTTTTTACTTAGGACACAAAATAAGTGCTCAAGGTGTAGGTGTTGATGTAGAGAAGATTGAAGCCATAAGGAGTTGGCCAAAACCAAGAAATTTAACACACCTAAGAGGATTCTTGGGACTTTACAACTACTACCGAAGATTCGTCAAGGGTTTCTCAAAGTTGATGGTCCATTGACTGACTTAACCAAGAATGGTGCAGTCACTTAAAATTAAAAGGCACAACAAGCTTTTGAGAAACTTAAGGAAGTAATGAGCTCATGTCCCATTCTAGCAATCACAGACTTTTCATTACCATTTGAGTTAGAATGTGATGCTTCTAGCAAATGAATTGGAGTCATATTAATGCAAAACAAACATCCTATCACCTTTGAAAGTAGAAACCTAGAAAAGAAGTTCTAAAAATTTAGCTATTTCATTTATGACAAGGACATGCCCGTAATCAAGCATGCCTTTGCTAAATTTAGGCAATACCTAGTCTATGGGAGATTCATTGTAAAAGCTGATCGTAATAGTCTAAGATTCTTCCTTAACCAAAAGGATCTAAATGATAGGCAAAAAAAATGGGTGAGTAAAATACAAGCTTATGATTTTGATATTGAATACATGAGGAAAAACAATGTTGTAGCAAATGCCCTATCAAAAAGACCCCATCTATGCTCTATCATAAGATCTTTGCAGATTGGAAGAATTCCATTATTGTCAAATACGCCAAAGATCCACAAGCCAATAACATCCTAGAAGGGAATATATCGAATGAAGAATATAAGGTGGTGGAAGAATTTATTGAAGAGCACACAAAAAATACTAAGAGCCCCTGGGAGGGGGGTCAATTGGTATTTTAAAAATTTAAAACTTGAGACCATATGAATTAGTAATCAAAACAATAAGAGTAAGCATAAGACAAGGTGAACACCAATATCACAAGGAAACACATTTTGGGTAAAAAACCATAGTAGAACAATCGTTTTCATTAACTTCAAAGGGCACCAACCTAGATTATGGAAGTGCACCAACTCACTAGAAGCACCAACTTCCTCTAAGCACCAACTTTGAACAACTAAAGCACCAACTCATGGAAAAAATTTACAACTTTGTCCAAACTCAAAAAAACATTGAATCAAATTTTAATAGCATGTACTAGCACTTCAATAGAATGAATGCCATGCAAGAATTAACACATCTTAGGTATGCAATCCTTAATGCTATAGCCTCAAACTAAAACTCCACTCCAAAACTTCAATGCTATAATTGAACAAAGTTCTACACATGAATATGAACTGCTCACTTTACCTTAAGACACTAAATGTCTAGAATATATATCACATAGAAAAATCAAAACAATAACATTCTCAAAAATTAGAATATCTTTCCTCCTTGTCTCCTTCAACTGGGTCTTTTGGTTGTTTGTGAGGACTGCATACGTTGTTGGATCAGTCACATCATTGAACCCACTAATCACAAACTCCCACAAATCATTTGCAACCATTATGTTCTTCATTTTCTTTGCCAAACATCATAGTTTTGTCCATTGAATGGTGGTGGCTGCTGCCAACTCTTACTCTCATTTCCAACCATGTCTCCAACAAAACAAACTTTAAGCACCTAGAAAAGATAAATGCCCAACTCACTCAAGACTTAGGGTTTTTTTGGCTCTGACACCATGTCAGAATATCTTAATGCTTTGATACCAACAAAATATTCACAATGCACATAGTTGTTGCTCTATTTCCCAATCAACTAGGAATACCAAAACAAAAATGTGGAATAACAAAACTAATTGCTTGGAGACACACAATTGGGCATGCAAACTTGCTTCTTCTATTAACTCAGAAATAAATTACAAAATGATTTCAAACATGAAACTACAAAACTAATTAATGACAAACTTGAATTGCATTAATCTGGAGCTGCACACACACGCTTAGAACAATCAGGAGCTTCTCAAAGCTCTCTCTTCTTCTTCCTACACTGAACGATCTAGAGCTATCTATTGCTCCTGGAAAACACTGACCAATCTAGAGCTATCCACTACTCCTTGCACACACACAAAACAATTTGGAGCTATATGTTGCTCCTTGCAAACATTCTGCACTTCACTCACAAAACATTCTCTGTTGTTGCTACAACTTTTCCTTCTTGCAACTTACTTGCTACTTACTCTTGTTGGCTAACTATTTCATTCCAGCATTTTGTCTATTCTTGTCTTCACAAAAAATTCCCTCTCAAAATTCAAATTTACCTACCACCATAAATTTTGTAGTCAGGGGTAGAATAGGGATGAAGATCCCAAAAAACTTGTCATTAAAGAAAGCCTCCTGATAGATAGGTGAACTCGGGAGTTGACGTGAGAAGGCTTGGACAAAAAATATTTCAAACATTTTCATACACAACCCATGAAGCTCTACCCAATCATGATCTCCTCAAGTCTTCTTTATTTTTCAAAATTTAGCTTGTAAATACTCTAAAATGCAGAATCAAACTTCTTTATAGCATACACAACACTTCAAAAACTGAATGAATGCCATACAAGAATAATGCAACTCCCCCTGTTTAACCTCTTGTTGTGATTGTGAGGCTTTGGCAGTGTTTTGAAATGGTAGCAACAACTTATGAAGTTCTGTTACAGCCTACAAATGCACTCAACAGAAAAGATAATGCCCAGGAACCCCCACATGTAGCAGTTGTTCATGTACATCAGTGCTCAGAACTGATCTAATGGCACTTTAGACAATCCTAAACTCAGTGTCTAAGCTTTCAAGGTACCATGATTCCCTACACAAACCTCCATGTCCTCTAGACCAATCTCACGCCACCACAAAAGTAAATAATATGCTAAGAGATTAATGATTTCAGTTCTGAAGGCTCATGTCCTTGCTAGGATTAATCACATGCCCTCCACAATGTCCACACAACTGTTAAAGAGAGGTCGATGGGAGATATTGCAGACCTCTCATAGTCATGATGCCATTACTCTGAAAATGAATCCATACATCACACCCTCAATGGTGTCACTAAAATTCACGTCCTCCATAATGGTACACCAAATTAAAGAGAACAATGATCTCCTTGTTTTTGAATCCTTAAGAATTGACTTTGAATATGATAATATACTCAGAAATAAGGTCGACGCCCTTGGTATACACTAAACATAAATTATTCGATAGCATATATAAGCATGTCATAACGACGAGGATGAAGTTTTTCTGAGGAAAACGCAAACTGCCCACGACTTGTGAAATTGACTGAAGATCCTGATGGAAATAAAATCGCCATGATTTCTTGGCCGCCCACAACATGAATGATTGAGACCGTCGCTAGTAATGGAGAGAAACTAAATAAATTTGATTCAAATGTAGCCGTCTCGACGGGAGAATCTATAATGGACGTGTATGAATAAAGAAGGAAGCGAAGCGATTTCCAAAAGACCACGACTCCTATAGCTGTTCCAAAGGATAAACTACCTTATAAAGAAAGTTAGAGGCGTTACAAAACTAAACGAGCCGCAACAGAAGACCCAACATACAATGTTGACTTGGCACTTGACATTTAATGTTGGCTTGGCAACCTTCCATGGTGGAATAAAAATCTAACTTGGTTCATGACACAGAGTTACTGAAAAAAGGTCCACAAGATTGACATCTCAAATACATACAAATTCTGAGCATGGCCACTGAACCATTTCAAACTTATTGACATCAATGACAAAAAAAAATATTTTTTTTTGAACAACACTTATCTTATACAAAAATAGTTTATTGTTTGTACCAAACTCCAAGATGAAGGAAAAGATCATTAGAGAAAAACATGACAATCCTCTAGCAAGCCATCAAAGGTACTACAACACTTATAAGTGTAGTGCCCCTCCATTCTCATAGTGGATGTGTAAGAAGTTTGGCTTTGGAACTTGGAGATGAAAGTAAAATAATAGAGATATTTAAAGGTATGTGCTAATGACCTTAAACAATTGATATTGTATATCATGAATTTATGGACTAAGTAAAAATGTTAGGAAATAATTTATTAGATGTGTTTAAGGATATATTTATCATGATGTGTGTTTAGACATGACCATTACTACGATGCATGTTATTGACATATTGATGTGATGAAAGTGTTTTGTTACCTTTGGAGTTTTCACTTGATTCTAATATATTATCATTGTATTGTCATATTATTATGATTTTGATTATGATTATTTTTATTATTGTAAAATATACTGATTTGTGTTCAAGCTTTGTGGTTGCAAGATGGGGCATGAGCTTCTATTAGTGTTGTGGTGAGTATGATGCATATTGTTATGTTATTGTTATTATGTAGAGATTTACTTGAATAACTGAGTGATACAGTAGTATGTTTGTTAGGATAAGTGGAAAGGGCGGCATCGTACCATTAGACGTATGAGATACATACGAGAATGAGATACAATTGCTAGAGCCTCTTTCCTAGTGCTTCGGCTATTATGCACATGTGCTCTAATTTGTATGTTTAAGTGAACAGGTACTAGGCTACGTTTCTACCTAAATTAGTAGGTCTGAGCGTGCCTCTAATCCCAATGGTGGTTGAGGAGATAACATCTAGGCCCAAATTATAACCTAACCCTGGCCATTGTTCTTAATTAGAGACAATTGATGAAGAATGTGTTAACTTTTTTGGGTTGTTATGAGACAATGTCTGATCTTCTTTACCTTATGTTTGGAGTGTTGCATTTATTCGGTTGTTTCTTATGTGATATGTCATTGTTTAATTTTGTTGTCTAACCTTAGTTTTGGATCCGAACCTATTGGTGTTAAACCCAGTGGTTAGTTGTGTTGTTATGATTGTGATTAGTGTTATTTATCTTTTGATGTGAATGTTGCTCTTTCATGTGAAGTTATTTTATGATTTATATTTTACCTTATTTGTGAATTATTTGAGTGAAGTTAGATATTGAATCTATCATATTTATTATTATGATTTTTATTAATGTGTATGAGGTGTGATATAATATTGTCCATAAGTGATATTTATTTATGTTATGTTTTATTATGTTATTATTTTGAGGAATAATTATTTAATTATTGTTTATTATTATCATTATTTAGTATTTTATTATTGTTTATTGAGTAATATTTATTTTACTTTTGTTTGGATATAATTTTTGCATTATTAGTCTCTTGATTCATTTTATTAAAATGGTCACTAAATTTATGTTTAATGGAGTTTTTATGTGGTTTTAATGATTTAAAATATTTCCTATGTGATAGCTTTATGGGTGAGAGGTATTTTTATTTTATAAAATTATATTTTTTGAGTCCAGAACCCACCCTAATTACTCCATTATGAAAAGTGACGAAAAGGAAAGTTGAAAGGGGGCTAGGAGGTTGTCTTTTAGGGGGGGAAGTGTTCTCTTTATTCGGGGAGGAGATAAAGAGTTTTCGTGCTGTTAGGTTATGGAATTTTTGGCATGCATGTTGGATTTGGATTGGGATTCTTTTTCAGGAGAGATTTTTCTATGCTTGCAAAGAGGAAGGAGCAATGAGAAATTTGTGTCAATTTGAGGGCTTTGAAAGTTGAAAACCTTGGGAGCTCAGCATCAAATTTCTGTCATTCCCAAGCGTTGGATCCAGGTTGGATTTTCAGATCTTATGTTAAAATTTTCTTTCGTATGCATGAATGATTTGATTGATTTCTTTCTTTTGATTTTTAAAAATAAATATTGGATGGTTTTATTTCTGTGTGTGAATGAAACATTTATTCTACAATAAAAAGCAATACATATTTGTTATTCTTGTTATTTACCAGTAAAAAGGTCTGATTGCGTTGCTCATAAATCTAAATTTACAAACTAGGTTGGTGGTATTTTTAAAGGGTTTTTTCATTTCATTGTCGTTTAAATCCTGTCCAAAAATCTCAGAAACCCAGATTGTAGTTTGTGAGATATGGTTGAAACACAAGACTGCTATCAAGTTGCTCCTCTATGACTGCAAATATCTTTATTTTTCTCTCTAATTAGTCAATGAAAGATTGAGATTTTAAATTTATAGGGATTTGAAATAGCTTAAATTAATTTTAATATTCTTTTTTTTATATTTTATTTTGGATAAAATCTGGTTGTTAAGTTACTCATTTTGTCATTTGACTGTAATCGAGTATTACCGAAAATAGGGTTTTATGGAATCCATCTATTATTTTGCATTTTATGAAATTATTATTCATTTTTAGTCAATTTCTTTTGCGTTGCTGAGTAGTCGACGTCTAAATCTGAAATGGGTATTTTACAGATTTTGATTTCGAGTTCATATGACTATTTTATGGTTGTTTTATTGTTAACAGATTTGACTGTTGTCAAGTGAGAATTAGTTTAGTTTTAAAAGTTGTATTTGAGGGTTTAACTATATTCTTTGATCTGTATTGTGTTGTACCATTTTTATTTAATTTTGTTCACTATTTTCATATTATAAATCCCTTCATATTTGTGAGATCTTGCATTGAAGTTTCTATATTTATAAAGATCAATTATGTCAGGGATGTGCATTGTTGGTCTTGATTGTGAATTACTAAACTACAGTGTGTTATTATGTTATAATATTGTGAGATTGATGTAATATACTTTATTGTAGTGTTGTGGTTTAATGATAAGCTTTTTAGTTTTCTATCTATTTGTGTTATGTGTTTGGGTCTATAGAAGTACCTAGAAGCATTTATAAAATTATTGTAATTTTCGGTTGATTCTTATTTTGGTAGTTTTCTTGGGATGTTTAGTGTCAGCCACTTGTTATTTCTGTTATATTGTTTGCTTGGTTGTGGGGCCTAGTGTTGTCTCCTAGCACGGAGGGAGTGGGCCTCAGTGTTTCACGTGGTAGGGTGGTATTTCTGAACCATCCATTGGGTTTTAGGTGGTACAATTCGTGCGTAACATGGAGAGTCTTTCTTTTCACTTCATTCTATAATTGAATTTATGTGCAGGTGATATTTTCATAAAAAAAAATATTTTTAATGTATCTTATACATATATACCTCTTAGATTAATGAAACGTGTTCATGGTAGCATTCTTGTATAGGAAAAGTAAGTGAATTGATACAATCTTGTTTATACACATTTTTACTATTGTTTAGTATGTAATAGAGAGGTTTAATATAGAAATGTTATATTTATAATGTATGAGTTTAATTAAGTAGTAGATATGATATATCTTTATGTACTTATTTTATAATATTGATTAAAAATATATTTGTATTGGCATAGTGTTAGATGTGGTTGAAGATAATTTCGATATGTTATTATATGTAATTTGATGTATGAGATTAATTTATATTCAAGTGTTAGTAAAATATGGTCATAGTATATCAAATATGTTCTTTAGACTTAATTATTGTAGGTGTATCTTAGTAGCGACGTTAGGGGACCATGGTGGATAGCTGTGCAAATGGGTTATGTTCAATATTATTTTTAGATTATAATGTGATTATAATATCATGTTGATGTAATAATGTCATTCATATTAATTGGTTGAGTTGCATTAGTTAGTGTTACTTTAGTTTCTTAAAAAAAAAATAATAAAAGAAAAAAAATTGGCTTGATGTTGATGGCCTTTTGTGTTAATCCACTTGGTCCCTTAGCGGGGCATTACAATAAGCAAGTAAGGGAAAAATACTCTTGAAAGGGTCTCAAGAAAGATGTCCTTAAACATGTTCAAGAATGTATAACTTGTCAAAGAAACAAAACAGAACAAACCCATCCAACAAGTCTTCTACAACCACTACTCATTCCTAATAAACAATGGGAGTTTCTATGGATTTCATAACTAGACTTCCAAAAGTACAAGGTAAAGATTGCATATACGTGGTGGTGGATGGCCTTACCAAATATGCACATTTCATGGAAATATCTACTGATTATAGGGCTCCTCAAGTAGTTGATGTCTTCTTCAAGGAAATCTTCAAATTACATGGCCTCCCTAGAAACATCATTAGTGATCGAGACAAATGATTCTTTAGCCTATTTTGGAAAGAACTCTTCTAACTAGCAGGGACAAAACTCACACCAAGCACAAGCTACCACCCCAAAACTGATGGAAAAATGGAAATTGTAAACAAATAGATAGAAGGATATTTAAGGAACTATGTCAAAAGTAAACAGAATGCATGGATCAAGTGGTTGCACCTTAGAGAATATTGTTATAACACCACACATCACATGTCAATAGGGATGAGTCCCTTCAAGGCCTTGTATGGATATGAGGCAACCTCATTTAGAATTTTGATCCTCCAAGGAATTCATGTACCAGGAGCCAAGTACTTTGTGCAACAAAATATAGATATTATGAATACACTCAAAGATAATCTACATCAAGCCCACAATCAACAAAAGATTTATGTTGATAGAAACAAAACTGAAAGAACATTTGAAGTTGGGGGTTTGGTTTTTTTAATTTACTACCTTATAAGCAGTCATCGATCAAGGAAAGTGGAGCCGAAAAGCTTAAACCTAGATTCTATGGACCATATAATATTTTGATAGAAATTGGAGAGGTTTTTATGAGTTGGAACTACCTACTAATAGTAGGATTCATAATGTCTTTCATGTCTCTCATCTCAAAAAGGTGCTAGGACAACATGTCATGTAATAACCACCCCATGTTTTTCCACAAATTTCACCTGTTAGCATTAGCTAAAATGAAAAGATAAGCAACTAAATAAGTAACCATCCACTTTTTGATCAGCCAGATCCCATTGTGGGCAAGGAGAGAGCATATGGTGAAAAGGGGATCTTGCAATCGATGGAAAGATGAGCTAACTAGAAATAAACACCTTCCACTTTCTCATCACCCAGATCTCGATGTGGGCAAGGTGAGAGCAGACAACGGTTGTCTTACAATATTTGGAAATAATCTATGCCACCACTTCTTCAATGGGGTGAGTAATCAAAACCAAGTGCACGAAAGTAAACATCCGCTTATTCAACAAGAAGTACAAGAAAGGAAAATAGCATTTGGTGGAAAGCCGACCAATTACACAATCCTCTGCTTGTTCAACGAGCATAACAAGAAAGGAAATATAAGAATTTGACCACTTATTCAATGAGAGTTACAAGTAACAAAAGTAAAGCTCAACCACTTATTCAATGGGAGCAACCACTTGTTCAGTGGGATAAGTATCAAATGAAAATACAAGAGCATTCACCAATGGTACCACCGATGGTGTTACAATGAGCACAACATAATCATATCAGACCATTACATACTACTGTTATGAGAGATAAATGACATAAATGTGAAGTAAAACACTATCCCAAGATGATATAATAAAGAATGAGAACACACCCTTCAAACTAGAACAAGTATTCTTCAAGATAGGGCCACCATAGGTTAGTAGAAGGTCAAGTAAGCTACTACAATAGGTCTAATACACTGAACAAGAATCTAAGATGCACAAACAATAGGTCTAAAACCATGACCAACAACCTTCAAATGAGCATAACTCCTCCAATACTAAATGGAATCTCACCAAACCACTTGCAAATGATGAAACAATCCTAGGAATCCAATGTAAGCTAGTAAGTCATCACCAACAAGATTGAGCAACAATATCACATGCCAAAACAACCTCTGAACCAAGTGTACAACCTCCTAGGTAGGTCAACCAACTCTTAAAAATCCCATACTCCTAAAATCACCAAAACATAAGCATAAGGGCATCCAAGCATGAGAAAGATAATGAACCAACACCCACAAAATAGTTTCAACTCCTCTAATTAGTGTGAGCAAAAAGGTGGATTAGCTAGACACAAACCAGTAACACCAAAGTCTGATAAAACACTTCAAAAATGCCTCCAAAACTATAAATTATCACACACACACCAAATTATATATAAAAGACATCAAAAGTAGCAATAAATGACAGAAATGAGATAGTCATCACCAAAATAAGCCCAACTGCAACCCCTTAGATGTCATGCCATAGAAATTGTATATAAATAAATAAAATGAATATCAATATAAATATAAAAATATATATAAATATTAACAATTTAAATATTATTATAATTATAATCCTTATAATCTATGAATATCAAAATATATATAAAATCAACATAAAATAAGTATATATTAAATAATAAATATATAAAATAAGAAACATATACTAATATATAAAACATAAAGGAAATGAAGCAAAAATCGGTGATTGGCACATTAAAAGACAATTAATAAACTAAGGTAGGATATCATGAAATTGTGGGGATGCATAAAGCATTGATTAGGCTCACAAAAGTTGTGATTCCATTTGTTAATGAATGCAATGCTTAACAAAGCAATGAGAAGCCAGTGATAAGGAGGATTAACATACCATAGACAGTGATCAAGATAATTACTAAGAAAGGAATTGATTGGGATTGAAGAGTCATGTCTTTTCCCCACTATATAAAGGGAGATCACATTCTAAGGAGTGGAGCATGGAATGAAGTTAAGAAATATATTAATAGATGTGGATCATTATATGGGAAAGCATTCAGAAATAAGAACAACAACAACAGTGACAACTTTGCATTAGAATATAAATCCATTTAACATATATATATATTATTGGATTAGCATACAAGTACATATACATAAGATAAACCTGATAATGAATAATATGTAATGAGTAAAAAGTATATATACATAAATACTAACATAAGAAAAAAATAATTATATAAACATATATATGTGAATACTAATTGATATAAGTAGAGATTATAATTATATATATCATATACCATTATTCAATAATGATGATTGAAGCAATTATTTCAAGCCTTATAAGTAATTATGATGTTTTAATATAAGTATGGATAATAGATTCTTATTTGTTTAATTTACACTAACTATATCTTATGAATGTTAAGAATAGATTGATGGGAGAGAAAATTGACTCAATCTGAAAATTAATAACATCTGGGCATTAAGTCATCAATCATCTAATCAGAAAAAGGAATAGAGGTTTGTATCCTGTAAGTCAGAAATAATCAATTAATTAACATTTGTGCAACAGTCTAATTTCCTAAGTTGGTGGCATGAGATCTGATTTGTAGTTATATGGTGTACCATAATTTAGTATGAGTGATTATGATTATTTAATTAGATACTCAAGATACTAATGATATATTACTGTTATGGATGCTTCCTTAAATATGATTAATACTGGTTGTCATCTTATTTAAATGTTTTAACCTTGATAAAGGAGGTTGAGATTACAAGAGAGGAACAATGATGGGGCACTCTCCTAGGTGCACCACCTCAAGATGGAGGACCAAGTAGTCCTATAATGGGGGAACAAGTAGTCCTAAGGAGGCCAAGGGGGTATCCATTTGAGGTACCAATGGTACAACGCCTTGGGCCAAGGAGAGATGGTGAAAATTTGAAATTTCAATGCAGTAGTACTTAAATTTCAAGGAAAAAATAAGTAGAAGTTTGTCTGACCACCCTAACCACAATAAAATGATTAAAAAAAATTATAAGATTTTATATATAAGTAGAGGACTCATGTACTGATATTATGCATTTTTTTTGTAATTTTTTTCCAAGTAAATAATTAATTATGATTTTTTTATTACAACTTTTAAAAACTATAAAAATTCATGTCTGACCACCTTAACTTAGTGTCAAAAATTTATGAAATTCAATTTTTTTTTTAATCCTATAGTATAATGAAGCATAGAATGTGAAGCATGTTTTGGATTCAAAATGTGATACCGCTTGAAAGCTATAGATGTTTTTCAATCAGTCTATCAATCAGACTTTAGTCAATTTGAATAGAAAATGAATAATAATTACTTATTAAATTCAAAGTAAAGAATAATTTATATTGGTGGAAAGCTAAGAATCTCCTTTAAAAACCCTTTTTGTTTTATCAATTTTGGGTTAAAAAAGGTCATCATCCAAATAACCATCATATAGCCACTTTTTGGCCCATCATGATCCTGCACATACCCCCATGGGTTTACTAATATTTAATTATGATTATTTGCTAATTAGTATTATTGTGGTAAATGACTATAATATGCTAATCATTATGATTGTGGTAAATGGTTCTAATCTATTTGCAAGCTTCAATCATGGTTCCCATTAGGTGGAAGATATTTTCTAACCCCTTTGTTTATTTGGAAATTAAGGAATTAAGGAAAATTTAGGTAGCATCCAATGAGGAGACATTACAAGATAGTTTCAACTACTTTGATTAGTGTGAGAAAAAAGGTGGATCAACTAGACACAAACCAGCATCACCAAAGTCTGATAAAACAATCCAAAAATTCCTCCAAAGCTGTAAATCATCACACAAACACACACCAAAATATATCTAGAAGACATCAAAACTAGCAAGAACTGAAAGAAATGAGATAGCCATCACCAAAATAAGCCCATCTGCAACCCCTGAGATGGAGCTACAATACTATTTAGCTAGGATATATCTTTCAATCTTGAAACTAAAGTTGACTTAGAGGGATTTCATCCTCAAAGCCCAACGAGATCATTTTGCATTTTAGAAACATTTTGTTACATCAAAATCAACATATGAAAATGAGAGCAGTCACAAGCAATGCACTAATTGATTATGAATTAAACTGACAATGACTCCAAGATCTAAAATAAGTCTAAGGAGTCTACAGCTCCCCCAAAAAGGAACATTGCTCTATTGGGTGCTTGCAAAAGTAATTTCATGAGGGTCTGTGCAAGATCACGGGGGTCCAAAAAGTGGCAATGTGAAAAAAAAGGCATTTTTAACTCGCCCAAAATGTGAAATTTTGCTTTGACTTTTTGTAGGCTTGGGTGGAAAGTACTAGTGTCAAACCTAATACCAGATTGAAATATATATCTGTTAGAAATGGATATCCATTTAGTTTAAGTCAGTTTTTTTAATTACATCGAGTCTGGGGTTGATCATTTATTTTATTTTATATATTCTAATAATTTTTTAATATATTTATAACAATATTTTTAAATATATTTATCATACAACATATGGAAATTAAATTAAAAAACATTATAATAATATTTTTTAGTTTAATATTATATAATAATATATTTAATATATTATAATATTATATTTTATTATAATATTTATATGATATTAAATATTATATAATATTATATTATTATATTATATTATATAATAATATAATATTATAATAAATTAATTATAATATATTATAATATGAAATATATTATATTTATAATATAATATTAGATTAAATATTGTAATGCCCCAAAGGACAACACATCAACTAACAATTATGACACAATTTTTTTTTGAAGTGAATCCAACATATAGATCATACTATCAATTAACATAGGATGTAAACTACATGTACACATGCTCTTACTATGTCCTTTACGGTATCATGACCACATTACGCACATACATTCCTAACATATTCCAATCCATAATCAAAGATTAACCAACCCACCAAAGGTTAATTATAAATCCACTGCAATAAGTAAATGAATATCAAACTTCCATACATCATAATGATTAAATAACCATCAATGATCAATGTTAAACCTAAGGAGTACATACATTCGTTATATTACATAAAGGTACATCATTTCATGATTACATAATTACATCAATACTTCCCAACAAACAACGGGAAGGATACATCAGATACATGATAAGATACCACTGAAATGATTACATTACATAACATCAATTCTCTTTCAAGTCTGGCACAAGATCTGGAATCTTTGCATAAGGTACCACATCCATGTTCATGAACATCGACTGGGAACCCAATGGAGTGCATGGCACGTTACACCCGACCATGTGGAACCCTGAGGTCCATCCCCCATGCTAGGAGATGACAATAAGGACCCACTACACAAACAATCAAGTAGACAAGTCTAACATGACCCAACATACAAGGTGCAAAAAGAAAAAACATAAAGAGACAACCACTTCTAAAGGTATACAAAGAACAAGAGTAACCACAAACAAGGGAATGCTAAGACATTGTAGCAAAGAGTGTCATTGCATGGTCCTAACATGGGTTATCCTAGCAGTCTCTTAGTAGACACTAGCCCCCATCTATGGTTATCCTGACAGTCTCTCACTAGATGTCGACCCCATAGGGTGACACATACAAAACCAACCTTCCTTTCGCGAGGACAAGGAAGTTGGTCTTGCCAACTAGGCCTTCTCAATCCATCCCTAGCCTAAACGATCACTACAAGCAAGGGTGATGCATCCACTTATCTTGATTAATGTGAACCTACCCAACCCACTAATTCATTAATTAGGTTATCACTTCATTATGAAACCCTCACATGGGTTAGCCTAGACACCACTTTGTGTGTCGAACCCCATTGAGAGTCACTCTCCCTAACAACATCTAGAAGACCCATATAAAATCTAGGGTAACACCACTTGCACAAAGTACAAAAAGTTCACACGAACAATAACATAAGCAAGGCATGAACCATCTCACACAAAGTTCACATCATAGGAGCAATATAATAGTGCAAGGCTAAAATCCACATAAGCACAATACATGAAGATAAGATCGATGGTTTCACATGAAAATTAAACATGTAACAAATTTCCCTTAGTCTCTAGAAGCAACCTAATGACCACTTACACAAAAAGCTTCTACTTTCGAACATTAACAAAATTATTCCAATACTCGAATAATTTTACATAATACATCATCCAAACTAACAAACCAGATAATATAATTATGAAATTCATGATGGATTAACTCTTCATCTATTTAGTAATCTCAAGAGAAATAAAGCTCATTTCTATCAAGGTAAATACTCTAACTTTTCTTATTTATAAAAATCATCCAATTATAAATTGAGCAATCTTCTCTTACAAAACTTCAAATTCCCTTTTCTATAAAACACGTATTCATAGGACAAAATTATTCTTTTAGTTACAACCTTACTAGATATAGATATATAAATATATAAATATATCTATATGTGTGTGTATATATATACATATACCCACATATATATAAATATATATAAAAGTAATCAAATAATTTATAAGGCTGTTGTTTACACAGTACAACAGAATTGAATAAGAGAAATCTTATAATTATACATATACTCGCACCTACAAATATATTCGAATGCCAAATAATTAATATATATCTATACAAAAAAAATCATAAAAATCTTGTCATAACAAAGCATTCAACCCATCGAATCATTAACTTAACAATATTGAATGCTTTAGAATAAATTTTAACACTATCCAAAAGAGAATTTACAAAACAAATGGTATGAATTGATGCTATGAAAAGTGTTCATTCAAGCACACCAAGCATACATATTTGCTCTCTCCCAAAGCGATGAATAGAAAATTGTTTATCGAATGAAATAATATATATATATATATATATATATATATATATATATATATATATATATATATATCGAATTTCTACAATGAGACAAAACAACAAGTTCCAAATATAACTCAGACTACCAAGCATTTAACAGGCATCAATAATTTCTGAAGTTTGGCCTTCTGTTGCTTTTTTTTGAATGGGCTATAATATTGAATTCCAACAAAATGAGAGATACACAACATAGCAACAACGTAAATCACATGCCAAAGGGGAGACCATCACATGAACTTGAACATATTCTTTGCTAAATATTACATAGCAATGAATGTATAGTAAAGTACAAAAGCGCCCCACACAATAAAGCATAAAATCTAAAATAAAATCTCATAGTGAATAAAATCTGAAAAAAACTAATGTTGGATAGGATGCAAGGGACAACATCTCACAATCAGTGATCTTCTAATAGAATGTGATAATAAGAAACAACAAAATCTTCAATATGCTAAGACAATGATCCCTACACCAACAAATATATTTCGATGCATAGATATTAAATGTTTAGAGATTCAAATTCCCCCAACACATAATATTTCACCCCAATGCAAAGTATATTGCATGATAACCACATCGACAATAATACACAAGAAGATTAATATGGAAACCACTTATGAAAGAGGGAAGATTGACTAGAAGCCTGGATGATTTTCACAAAGTCACTGCCCAACGCATCCACTAAGACAAAAATACATATTTTTCAAATCTTTCATTGCTACATAGACTTCACACAACATAGAATTCAAGACATGTGAATTCAACGACTCATTGTTTATTTCCTATGAACTATACTCATAAGGTTTGTCCCTAATAAAATGCTACACTTATTGTAAGGATGCCATGCACAGAAAGGGTATGCCAACCATGATAGTTCAAGGTTATGCAAACAATAAGGAAGGATGCCAAACAAAAAATTTGACCCCCACATGGAAATTAAATTCATTGAATTCAAATTGCATAGTAGAGACATTGGAATAAACTTGTAGACCAAGGATACAAAGATACACACCAATAACCAAACTAATCCAATAGACAAGAGAAAGAGAGGTTGTTAGCAATAATGAAACAATAAAACAAGAGTAAAGATGATGCCAACCTGAGATCCAACGCTTCAGAGATGGAAAAGAAGTGTTGAAGCCAAACACTATCTAATAATAATTTTTCTTCTCTCAAGCTTTGATCAACCTTCAAAGAATTTTTTCACTTCAAAAAATAAAAACAACCGCTTAACATTTTTTTTTTTTGAAAAATATTGTTGCAGACCTAATTTTTATTTGAAAACCAAAACTCAATTAATTAACATCTTCTAAAATTGATCATTATTAAAACCAAGAAAGTGATTCAATTTTCAAAAACAAAAATCAAACAATAATCACTTAATAAGACAAGTTTCTATTCTGTAACCAGTTCAAAGCCATGCATGGGCTCGAACTCACTTTTTCCATCTTTTAATTTTTTTTAACAACTTGTTCGAAAATCTCCTTGAATCTATTTATTTAAAATTATATTATTTTCACATTTGAATAATTAAGTTCTAATGATAATAAAATTAACAATTATCATTAAATTTAATTATAATAATACTTTATACAAAATATTTTAATTTAATTAATCATCAATAAACCATATACTATCTATTTTCAACATTGATTTATTTAATTATTTATTTTAATTTTCAAATTAATTTAAACAACCTTATAACCAATTTAATTTAATTTAATCGATTAAACAAGGCAACATGATAATAATTTCACCTCAATATTACCATTAATCAAATATTTAAACTCAATCAATAATTTAAACAACATAATTAACAAACAACTATGTAATATCACAAATCATCCAAACAATGATAAACACAAAATGAAACAACTGACCAAGAGTGCAAACCAGACTAATGGGGTAAAAAAAAAGGTACTCATCCTCATTGAGGATGATGGCAAGGGTAGGGGACCTTTTGTCATCTTTGTTTTCAACATCATTTCCATTGGGTTTTAAGGCATGCTCAGACTTGACAATTCAGGTGGAGTCGATGACTAGTACCTGCAACCTACCTCAGAAAAACTATCGAACAACTTATATATATATCAAACAATCAAACACACCGTTAGAGGAAATCACAATGTAGCAAGGTACTCACAAATGAGTAATTCTACACTGTCCCTCCCACCAAGACACTTTGAAAACAATAATCCACATCAACGAATAACAACAATTACATTGTAAACAACATAGACCAATTATGAATTAAAGGCATAATAAATATAATCATATAACCACATGATACTCATAACTAAATTAATCTAAACACACAAATAAATCCATATAACTATCATAACATATGCATAAGTCAATAATATCATGAACATCAAAGTATGATCATTTGTCATCCAAAACCAAACCAAAACAGTAAAACTAGTATCAACAAGGTATCATAGTGTATATCCTAACATAATGAGTCTCAGTCTACTGAAGGCAATGTTACCTATTTTTGCTACTAGCTCAAATAGGTAGAGCTAAAGTGATTGCAAATGAAAATACATGTGCATTTTATTTCTGCTATATTACATTCCATGTTCGTAAAGAAATCATAATAGTATTCTACCATATTGCACTATGTAGATGCATATAACACAGGGGAAGATTGCTCAAATCTTTTCAAAAACATAGTCTTTATTGATAATGTAAATGTGTATTGTCTCACACTAGCTGTAAGACTAACTCTTTTAATGTAAATGAAAGAAAAGAATATACATTTATAGATATTCAAGTAAAATTATGCACATATAGGGAAAGGAGACCAATCATTGCCTGAATGACTAGTTCTAGTTGAGTTGCCTCGCATCATCTTCAGTCTTGCACTTGTCCTACTTCCAGTTTTTGTTTCCTTACTGCTCCTAGTTGCTTGCATCTATGAGAAAGAATGTTGTTAGAACAATAAAAGGTCTACAATCACTATATGCACATACCTCTATAAACATATAATTTGATCAATCATGTGCATTAAAATAAGTAGGCATATCAAAGATGTCCAAGTAGCAAGAATGATCAAACACATCTGTCATATGAACATATTTTTCTAACATGTTTGCTTCCTATGCAAGTATAGGAAAAATATTGTTGTTGTTTTAATTCATCTGACTACAACATGTGGAGTAAAATGTGACTCCCACGAGGGTTAATCCCAACATGCTACCCTCATATGTTTAGAGGGATGAAGTGTCATTGGTCTAGGTACTTTATTTTGAGTAATTTCTACACATTTTGATAAGTACCAGGAAGTAAAATATTCATCCATACCATAGGCATATCCACCTCTTAAGTCATTTTATTCAGGTACTTGCAAAGGAATCTAACTGAAGAATTGATAATTATGTGAACATCATTACTGAAGAGGTGAATATGCCTACACTAAGTCATCAATCATTACTTCTTGAGAAATTTGTCAAAGTATGTCAGAAATAAATAATGAGAAATGATCAAGGAAAAAGGCTTCAACAAGATAGTTAATATCTATCAAAATGGACAACACAATGATATCAAGCATGGAGTCATATTCTAACAACATTAGATTCATCAATAAAATGGAATAATGACAGTGTCTATAAGCATGAAGTAATGGAATGCAATTATCAAAGAGTATGCACAAAATGGTTACTCTAAACCATACATGGTTGTAGGTGGCCTTCTTACAATCAACAAGCAAAGTAAGATGAAATTCAAATGAAAAGGTTATGTCATAGTGATAAGCAACTGTTTAATGGTAAAAGTAATCTAAACATATGGAGATCACAGTAAGCCTATGTGCAGAAAGCTTTGGAGGAAATAATGTTTTCTATAGATGGAAAGCATTGTAACTGAAGCAAAATTGGAACACCATATTCAAGTTTTGTTTTTGTTTAGTTTCAAGATCAAATGCTTTGGACTAACCATTCATAAAAGAGAATCTTATTACATTTGTAGATTCTCCTGAGAAGATGAAATCAAACACAAATAGAAAAGGAGAAAATAAAGTCCATTACTTATTATTTTGCAGAAATTAATGAAGCCATGGCTAAGGGTTTTTGTTCTTTTTCTCATATGATTTGAAACCCACTTGGGGTTTAAACAAGGAGAACAAATGCAGGGTTGTTATTACCCCTCAATACCTATACAAAGATGAAGGATAAAAATATGAAAGTTTCTTTAATATCTCCTACATAAGCACACAACTGAAGCTTTATATTGAAATGTCAAAAACTAAAAGAAGAATATGGAGTACATACGGATATATAGAAACTATAGAGTTTCATTTTTACAAAAGAAAAACCCTTTTTTGTTTAGGGTTGTGAACACAATGGAAGTGCCAGAGAATAAAATATAGCCATGAATCATAAAAAAAGGAAAATATTTGTGCATTTTTTCTACAAATGGATCAAGTTTGAGTGGAGTTTCTACAAAAGATTTGAAGAGAGAATACAAAAATTTGTGAAAGCAAAGTTATGAAGCATATGGAATCCTTCATTTTTGTAGGGATTTTAAATACCCAAAAATGTATGGATGTGGCCTAGAGATGCAAGGCCTTGTTTTTTCTTTCTTAAAATAGTAAAATAGAGATAAATACATCTATAGGAGAATACATTATTCTCTGTATGTATCAAAGCCATCTAGGTTTTCTGAAAAAGAGTGAGTACATAGAAAGGAAAAAGAGCGAGTACAAAGAAAGGAGTAACACTATACATGCATTTTCTGTAGATGGGAGTTGAGTCGACATTTTTCTTACAAGTATTGAAGAAAGATCAGGCCATGCATTATAGATACAATAAAATGCAAGAGATTTTTAAAAAGAAGTCATTTTTTGGGGTTCTTTATTTCCAAAACCCTCAAATCTCAACACAATAAAGTTGGAGAAAATAAGTAGGGGTTGGCCATGAATGAATGGAAGACTTTGTCACATGTAAAAGCTTTGAGGATCTACAAAATTCAAGCAAGGAGACATTGCTTTGAAGGAAAAAAAAAAACCTCAGATACCTGTAGAGGATGCCATAAAACCCACAGCCTTGGGTTTCTCATAAACTCTAGATCTTTACAAATTTTACACAAGAAATGAAAATGTGGAGCTTTATTTATTTATAGTGTATGCAAGAAAAGCTTACCCAGTGGCTTTTGTTTTGTTCTCCAAAAAATCTCTACCTAAAAATGTTTGCACAAAGGCTCGAAGAGTGGTCTCCATGTCATCCAAATAGAAGAGAAGACATGAAAAGTGAAACACATGCAAAATGTATTAGGGAAAGCTACAGGAGCCACAGCCTGAGAGGCCTAAAATCATTAAAAAATGAAGCTTTTTACTCATTTTGCTTCAAAAAATAGCTTACCAGTATTGTATTGAGGGAAATCTATAGGGTTTTGCCAAGAAAATCCTCTGTACATGTAGATTCCACCATGAAAAAAGCTCTGATGAAACCCTTGTCAATGGCCAAAGCTTCTTCCAAAAGGCTCAAGGAAAAAAATGAAATGTCCTTACAATTTATTGCATGCTTTTTGTTGCTAGGGTTTTTCCCCTAAAGGAGATAATATAAGGTATTTTTACCTTGTTTTCTAAAATTATGTTGCAACAACTAATGTATACCGTGGGTTTTTTATGCCTAGTAAACATGTGCCTTTGTATTTTCTATGAGCATATAAGTCTTTAGAACTTTAAATTTTGCATTGATTCATTCATATGGTTGAGCTAGGGCCTTGTGATTTTTGCATTTGTTTCAACTTGTAAAGCCTTTGACTAATGATATTATTATAAATCACATAGACCAATGCTATTTTAAATGCAAAAATAAAGTAAATTATGCTATGTAAATTCCTTTATGAGTATTATTGAGGAGTTATGCTTTTACAAGCATATAGGGGTAGTTGTTACAGTTTGGAAACATGTGACCAAGCATATAGGGGGTCTTTATTCATCTTGTTGGAGGATATGGAGGGAATATAGAGGTGGTTTTGCTTGCCTAGATGCTTGGGATGGTCAAACTTACCTTTTTCACACATGAGAGCTCATTTTGAAGGGAATCTAGTTGCTTTTTTTAGGCCTTTCTATTGCATCTGACCCAAGGCAGTTATTGGCTCCTATTTTGGTCCAAGTTCTTGGAGGTTGGTATTATAGTCATCTTTTGACTCATCTGATACTCAGTTCATATGATGCAATTTCTAGAGTTAGTGATTTTTGCGGTCCTTTCTCAGACTTGAGCATACTTTTGTAACTCTTTTATGATATGAAATATAGATAACACCTTGGATACTATTGATTTGAGTTTAGCCTTCTTATTCTTGTAGTATTGTGTATTATCAAATGACTGCTCAAGTTACTTGTGAGGTATTTTCATTTCCTTGTAGCTTTGTCTCATGTCTTCATGCCTTTTTTACAAAAGTATTTTTATGTAGGTTACAAATTATGTTTTAAAAGTTGCATATAGCTTTAAATTGTGAAATTTATCTTCCTTTTTGAAAGTTAATGCATTCAAACCTTTTTGTGAAATATTTATGCATAAGCCTATAGAAACCAGTTGTGCAATTTAGTTCTGTTATTAATAGCCAAGTGTATGCAATTCTGAATCTTCATAACCCTTATTAGTTTGGTGTATCACCCTTCATTTTAAGTTTTAGTTTTCATTTTAAGCATTCCTTCTCCCTTTTCCTCTACAAAATCAATAGTTTTGAGGTCATAAATAGCGAGGAGCCAGCCTTATCTAGAGATTCACTCCAAATTCTAGGTGTCCCACAGCCTAGGAGTGATTCCATGTTTCTCTAGAGTGTTAAGTTCTACAACTTAGCTAGGGTACAACTTTAATAGATAGCAGGCAACATGGGAGGCACTACATCCTCCCCCCCTTGAACCAAGCTTACTCCTAGAAGGTTGAAAACAAATAAGGAAATGACTCTCACATCTATGATGCATCCTCCCAACTAGTTGAAGCCTCAACATTAAGGCCCTACTAGACCCTCACGAGCTCACCCATAGGCTCTAGAGTCAGCTACAAGTCCTCTACTGGTAGCCTCTACAACTACACCCTGATGCCCAGCCTGGAAATTATCAATCATTGCAAACACTCTATGAGACCTACCTACATCACTCACTGTCAGTTCTAAGGCTTCCAATATTTGACTGAATCCTTTTGTGTTCTTCTAAGGATACAGTCTAGGATACAGTCTAGTTATGTGGCCCTGCTAACTAGAAGAAAAAAATATTGTACCTCTACCATACCCCTAGCCACCTGAGGTGGCACTGGACTATGAAAATCTACCTCCACTAACTTTAGACTATAAGCTATGAGTTGGCCAATCAAAACAATCACATTAAGTTTTCTGCCAACTCCAATCTTTCCTTTTCTAGAACCTACTACCATGTTGGGACTGAGAGTTCCCAACTCTCAACTAGGAGTGCTACTACTATTGCTCACCCTTAGTGGGTGCCTGATGACCCTTAGAGGACCCTATAGCTAGAGACTAACCATCTTGAGACCCAGAGCCCACTGCGGTTGCACTACCAATCTGTACACCTATATGACCTGAGCCTAGCACCATGGGCACATTCTCCTCTACTAAATGAGCCTTCTATACTGCCACCTCCATGGTCTTAATCTCAAATACATGGACTCCTCCACTGATATGGGAATTCAAACCCCTGATAAAGTGTTGCACCAACATACCCTTGTCATCGCCAATGCCAGCATACTACTTAAGCTCATAAAATTTGTTCTCATATTGTTCCACTAAAATGGTCATCTATCTCAGCTCATGGAACTCATTAGCACGGTGTTGTTTCTAATGTTCTGACAAGAAACGGGCTCTAAACCTCTCCATGAATAACTCCCAAGTCACTGAACCAATGTCTAAGTGCAATTTTTACTCCTCTAATCACCACAATGTAGATGCAAAACCTCTAAGATGCATGATGGTGCACCTTGCTTTGGTGTTACTACCATATGGGTGCATGGAAAAACACCTATCCAAATCAATCAACCATTGAGTCTTTGCCTTCAATTCTCAATCAAAACCATCAAAAGTGGGAGGATGTGCCCTCAAAAGGTCTCTCATGTGACCTGCTACAATGGCATCCTGATCTGCTGATATATCTCTCCTCCTAGGTGACCTTTCCCTTTTCCTTGACCACCTACTACTCCTCTACCTACCTGGGGCCTAAGCAGCCAAGAACTTCCTCCATTAATTGGCATAATCGAACTCCCTCTAAGCCCATCTAACCTGGGTTTTGACCTTCATCTCTTGGGTTATTCTAGGAACCCTGTTGTTTCTCACATTCAGACTCACGAGAACTCTGAGAAGAAGTGATCTAGTAGTTAGCCCTACAACCACCACCACAACCTCTACCTTGACCTCTAGGAATCTTCCTACACATCAACACCAAAAGACCAAACACAAATATTAGGAAAGGATGACTGAGGGGGAAAAACATAAGCTCAATAATCTAAGCAATAGGAAAGCATTTAATAGGGCATCAATAATTTCTAAAGTTCAGCCTTTTGTTGCTCTTTTTTAATGGGCTATAATATTGAAATCCAAAAATCTGAGAGATACACAACATAGCAACAAGGTAAATCACATGCCAAAGGGGAGACCATCACATGAAATTGAACATATTCTTTGTTGAATATATTACATAGCAATGAATGTGTAGGAAAGTACAAAAGCGCCCCACATAATAAAGCATAAAATATGACATCAAATCTCATAGTGAATAAAATCTAAAAAAAACCAATGTTGGATAGGATGCAAGGGACAAAATCTCACAATCAATGAACTTCTAATAGAATGTGATAATAAGAAACAACAGACTCTTCAATATGCTAATATAGCGATACCTACACTAGCAAATATATTTTGATGCATGGGTATTAAATTTTTAGAGCTTCAAATTCCCCTAGCTGCATAATATTTCACCCCAATGCCAAGTAGATTGCATGATAACCACATCTACGACAATACATAGGGGAAAGATTAACATGGGTGTTGCTTCTGAAAGAGGGAAGACTAACTTGCAGCCTGGACAATTTGCACAAAGTCACTACCCAGTGCATCCACTAAGACAAAAATACATATTTTTCAAATCTTTCATTGCTATATAGACTTCACACAACATCAAATTCAAGACATGCGAATTCACCAACTTATTATTTATCGCCTATGAACTATACTAATAAGGTTTGTCCCTAATAAAATTTTACACTTATTGTAAGGATGCCATGCACAAAAGGGGGATGCCAACCATGACAGCTGAAGGTTATGCAAACAATAGGGAAGGATGCCAAACAAAAAAATTGACCCCCACATGGAAATCAAATTCATTGAATTCAAATCACATAGCAGAGACATTGGAATAAACTTCCAAAGCAAGGATACATGGATACACACTGATAACCAAACTAATCCAACAAACAAGAGAAAAAGAGGTCATTCATAATAATGGAAAAATAAAACAAGAGTAAAGATGATGCCAACTTGAGATCCAACGCTTCGGAGATGGAAAAGAAGTGTCAAAGCGAAATGCTATCTAGTAATAATTTTTCTTCTCTCAAGTTTTGATCAACCTTTAGAGAATCCATTCAGTTTGAAAAACAAAAACAACCGCAAACATGTTTTTTTTTTTTATAAATATTGTTGCAGACAAAATTTTCATTCAAAAACCAAAAATCAATTGATTAACATCTTCTAAAATTGATCATTATTAAAACCAAGAAAGTGATTCAATTTTTGAAAACAAAAATAATGAATAATCACTTAATAAGAGAAGTTTCTATTTTGCAACCAGTTCAGAGCCATGCATGGGCTCGAACTCACTTTTTATATCTTTTAATTTGCTTTAACAACTTGTTCAAAAATCTCCTTCAATTTATTTATTTAAAATTTTATTATTTTCACATTTGAATAATTAAGTTTCAATGATAATAAAATTAACAATTATCATTAAATTTAATTATACTAATACTTTATACAAAATAATTTAATTTAGTTAATCATCAACAAACCATATACTATCTATTTTTGACATTGATTTATTGAATTATTTATTTTAATTTCCAAATTAATTTAAACAACCTTATAACCAGTTTAATTTAATTTAATTGATTAAACAAGGAAGCACAATAATAATTTCACCTCAAGACTACCATTAATAAAAAATTTAAACTTAATCAATAATTTAAACAACATAATTAACGAACAACTACATACCATCAAAATTCATCCAAACAACGATAAACACAAAACGAAATAATTGAACAAGAGTGAAAACCAAACTAACGGGGTCACAAAACGAGTACTCATCCTCTTCGAGGATGATGGAAAGGATAGGGGACCTTTTGTCATCTCCATTTTCAACATCATTTCCATTTGGTTTTAAGGCACGCTCAAACCTGACAGTTCAGGTGGAGCCGATGTCTGGTACTTGCAACCTGCCTCAGACAAACTATCAAACAACATATATATATCAAACAATTAAACACACTGTGAGAGGAAATCACAGTGTAGTAGGGTACTCGCAAACAAGTAATGCTACACTATCCCTCCCATGAAGACACTTCAAACAATAATCCACATCAATGAATAACAATGATTACATCATAAACAACATAGATTAATCATGAATTAAATCTACAATAAAGATAATCATATAACTACATGATACTCATAACTAAATTAATCCAAACACACGAATACATCCATATAACCATCATAGCATATGCATAAGTCAATAATATCATGAACATCAAAGTATGATCATCTATCATCCAAAACCAATCAAAAACAATAAAACTAGTATCAACAAGGTATCATAGTATATATCTTAACATAATGAGTCTTAGTCTACTAAAGGCAACATGGGAGGCACTACCAATATTAAATTATAATATAAATTAAATTATAATATAGTATAATATAATATTATATCAAATAATTTTAAAATAATATTATATAATAAGATAATATTATATTATATTATATTATAATATATATATTATATATTATAACATAAACTTATATATATTATATAATATAATATTATATTATATTATAATATATATAATATATATAATATATATTATATTATATAATATAATATAATATATATTATAATATATATAATATATTATATAATATAATTTTATATTATACATTTCAAAAAAAATGTCACCAATAAATATATGGTTGGGTCCCAGACCAGTCCATATATTAAAAAAAGTATAAAACAGGAAACAAATATTCGTTTCCTGTTTTATAAAATAAAAAATAAAAACCCAAGAGCTCATTTTTAGCTGACTATGTGTAGGTTTCTCTACTTCCCAACTCGGATATCCATTCCTAGATGAATCATTTTGCTCAAATCAATCAAATTTGAAAGGTATGTTTGGATCTTTATGTTTTTATTCAATTTATATTGTCTTTGCATTTTTTTTAATTTTAGTCAAAAATAGGGTATTTGATAGGTTTTTTATTGCATTAAAATCATTGTTAATTTTGAATTTTTTTATCAATTAATAGGCTTAAAATGGCTCAACATGAAAACCCTAACCCCATACAAGATGAAAACCCTCCAAATCCTCCTTCACCATGACCATTTTTTCCAAACCAAAATGTGCCAACAATACATGAATCTATTCATAGAAATTTAGATCAATTGATAAATATATGTCGAATTTATGAGACACTCATTGAGCTATCAAACATTAAAAACACTTTGGAAACAATCATTTCAAATGTTGAAACTTTGGCAACTCAGAACAATAGATTTGCACAGTGACGAGAGGAATAAAATAAATTTTATGCTGATGGGTTATCATATGATGAGGTGAGGGCACTTGATATTGACAAAGCCGAATTTTTCCAGTTATTTGTCGATCACAGAACATGACAAACCGTTAATGTGTGGAAGCTAAAATTTTCAATTAAATGGTGCACCCATAGAGGCATATTAAATAATTTATGGAGATGTTGGTGGATGGTTTTTGATAAAATGCCCAACAACAATCTTGATGTCCCTTAGTATTTTCTCCAAAAATTATATGTTGAGTTTGTCCTTGAGAGTCATGTCAATTACTTTAACATGCAAGATTTATAAGGTGTTGGTAGAGGGATGCCACAGGATAGACCTAGAGCATGTTGAGTCACCCAATTTCATCCTCCTCCATCTATTCTTGCCCTGACTCCACCACCTTACCTTGAGATTGCTTTAGATGCAAGGACTCAGAGCATTTATGCCTTACATTCATTGAGTGATAATTTGGTCATGTAGAGCCATCATGTTGTGCAACCATTTGACAGTGCATCCCATCACTATGGTGATGCACCTGATACATCCCAACAAGATGGTGGTGCATCTGCTACATTAGCTCCCATTGGTACACCTTCATCAGCTCCCACTGGTACACCATCCTATTCGAGACATATTTGTGTGCCTCATTACTGCATGAAATACAACAATTTATGTCTGGGTCCTCTTTTATGGTCCATTGAGGCTCCCATAGACACATCTAACTATGAGGTTCATGATATGTTAGATGGGGGAGTTGATAGAGCACAAAGTGCACCATTTGTAAGAGAGACATTGACTGCCAGGGACAATATGGGAGCACCGATAAAACTTAAAGTAATTTCATAGTGTGTTTTATCTAAATCCTTTCATATTTTATGAGAGATATTTGTACTGATATATGTTGTGTGCTGGAATCTTTAATAGGTGCTAATAGAGGAGCAATTTTCACAAGTGTAGGAGGCTATGAAGACAACCATTTCATTTTCCCTAGAGAATCAGTATACAATATTATTTAAATTGTTATTTTAGATGCTAATATTTGAAATCTATTATGTTTAAATACATGTACTACATAGATTGATAATCTAATGTAATCTTGTCTTTTTATACAGCAACCTAGTTCTTATACAACCTTGTTGACTGGTTCTAACCCATTGGATGAAGCTGCACAACAGGTATATATATTTTTTATTCTCGACATTATGATTATGTGTGCATGTGCATTTAAATTGTGTTACATTATTGTCATTTTTTATATGGGAAACCATCTTAAAGTTGTTTCATCCACTTGTTGGTAGATGGTTAGTGCTCCCCTCAAGATTTGTGACTTGGCTTAACTGCCTCCTGTAGATTCGTTAACCCTCACATTGTATCAAACATTAACAGGTCGATCTTTGGGTGCAATGATTGTGTTTCCAACAATTGGTATCAAAGCCAAAGGTGTCAGGTTCGAATCCCCTTGGGTAACACTGAGGGGGAGATTGTTGGCAGATAGTCAGTGCTCCCCTCAGGATTCATGGCATGGCTTAACCGCCTCTTGTGGATCTGTTAACCCTCATATTTGTATTGGGAATTAACAGGTCAAACTTTTGGTGCAACAACTATGTTTCCAACACCGCTATGATCCCATCTAGTGTTGTAGCATCATAGCAGGTATGCGTTTATTTTATATTGCATATATTTATGTTTAGATATGAGTAGCAGGGAAAACTTTAAGAAACCCCCCCATCGGAGAAGCTGTAAAATCTTTGCAAATCTTTCATACTTTCCGAAAAAAACATTAATTTTAGAGGCAATTTTTTTTGTTTTTCGTGAAAAAAAAATCCCCCATCACTAAAAATAAAATTGGAAGCGTAAAACCACTAAAGTATTTTCATCTAAAATATAAAACGAAATTTTAAATGATTAAGAAAAAAACATTGGTGAATTAAACATAATATCGAACTAATAAAAAAATTCATTGGCCAATTAAATTCAGTGGTGAATCCACTACCGTTCAACGAATTTTCAAAGGACGGTTGTATTTGCATTCCGGAAGTATATCTCTCAAGCACTAGATTTGCGAATGGAAACCTTCGAAACAACACTAGAACCGTTAGATGTGGACACATGGCGAGATCAAGGGTCAACATCGTGGTAATTAATCCAACGGGTTGGATTTTGGCGATGAGCGATAGAAGAACTTAAGTGGTAGAAATATGCACGTGCATTAAGTTTGTTTTAAAAGAGGGACCGCCTAGAAAGAACGTAGGACCAAGGCTTAAAAACTTAAGAATGTTTTACACAAAGGATGTGGCAGACCAATCTAACCATGACCGTTCGATGAATTTTTTATGGACAACTTTAGTTGCATTCCAGAAGTATATCTCTCAAGCACTAGATTTGAAAATTGAAACCTTTAGAATAACACTAGAACTGTTAGATGCAGACGTGTGGTGAGATCAAGGGTCATCACCATGGTAATGAACTCGACGGGTTGGATTTTGGTGATGAGCGATAGCATGAAGTTTGTTTTAAAAGAGGGACCGCCTAAGAAGAATGTAGGACCAAGGCTTAAAAATTTAAGAATGTTTTTTTTTATCAGTGATACTTTTCTATTTTATTAATTATAAAGCAAAAGATACCGATTCTATAAATTTCACAACATCCAAAAACTACCATAAAATTTGATCGGTGATACTTGTTTATTTTATTAGTTGTAAAGAAAAAGATACAGATTCTACAAACTTAGCAACATCCAAAAACTACCAAAAAAGCTAAATAACCAGCTCAAAAACTAGAGTATCAGAACTTCCCTAAACAACTATGCCTTTGTAGCAAAGGCTAAAAAAAATAGAAAACTACACTTTACGTTAACCATTATTACTCAATATTCTTCGAAGACTCAAGCATCTCCAATGGCAATATCTCCTTTAACGGTTTTGGCTTCTTCAGCGGATGCAGTCCCTTTTTTTCGCGCATCTCCTCTTTGGAAACTTATTTCATATTTTCTATTGTTTCATCTAATGCCATTAGCTCAGCACATATTTTAAGTGCTTTCCACCCACGCTCAGCTTCTTCCCACCACCAGTCTTTAGTGCAACCCTCTGGCCATTTGATAAAGAGGTGATTTAAATCCACAAGCTCCGGGCCCCCATCATCCATTCCTTCTATTTTTACCAACCCTACTCCTGGTATTGCCTGTTGTAGAATGCTTTCCATGTCTGCTAAAAAATATTTATGCACCAGAGTTTTCATTACTCTCCTCACCTCGTTCACCGGTTCTCCTAAGTCTAAACCCCAAGCCATGACCAGTGAATAGATATCCATATTCGTTTTGAATCTATGTGTCTATTTTTTGAATCCATCCCCCAACATTATTTGAACTACTTGCACCACTTGCTCTTCCTTGTAGAGAAATAAACCTCGCAGTCTCTGCACAAGCACTTTACCCATAGAGGGGTCCATCTTCCTCCGTGATGTCATGGTGAAGCTAGCCTCCATTTCTTTTATGTTTCACTGGCTTCCAACCTATCACCCACTGCTGAAAGGATACAATCCTATTATCCTTACACTCAAACTCGAAGAAGCATCGAGGGTGATAGGTTAAGGTGAATGTCATTATAAAACCTCATTTCGCTAGCCTTCTCCATAAATGCACTTGCCACCGTGCTTGTCACCTTTCCTATCTTAATTCACCAAAGTCAAGGTTTTGGTACTTTTCCTAACCTTACTACCTTAGTAACTTAGTTGCAAGTCTTTCTTGGTCATCTTTGTATTCGGTGGGTTAGAAGTTTCAAAAAAATTGAAACTTCAGAATTTGGTTCTAAGGTTCCAAGTTTTAGCGACCACAGGACATTATGGATTGTCACCTTTCCTATCTTAATTCAACAAAGTCGAGGTTTTGTTACTTTTACTAACCTTACTACCTTAGTAACTTAAGTCTTAGTTGCAAGTATTTCTTGGTCATCTTTGTAGTCGGTGGGTTGGAAGTTTCAAAAAATTAGAAACTTCAGACTTTGGTTCTAAGGTTCCAAATTTTAGTGACCACGCGACATTATGGACCAAGACCGTTCAATGAATTTGCAATGGATGGTTGTAGTTGCACTTCAGAAGTATATTTCTCAAGAACTAAATTTAAGAATGGAAACCTCTAGAATAACACTAGAATCGTTAGATGTGGACACGTGGCTAGATCAAGGGTCATCATTATGGTAATGAATCTGACGGGTTGGATTTTGGCAATGAGTGATAGAACAAACTTAAGTGGCAGAAATATGCACGTGCATTAAGTTTGTTTTAAAAGAGGGACCGCCTGGGGAGAATGTAGGACCAATGCTTAAAAACTTAAGAATTTTTTACACAAAGGATGTTGCAAATCAATCTAACCATGACCATTCGGTGAATTTTTGATGGATGATTGTAGGTGCATTCCACAAGTAAATCTTTGAAGGAGTAGACTTGCTAATTGAAACCTCCAGAATAACACTAGAACCATTAGATACAGACACGTGGTGAGATCAAGGCTCATTTCTCTCTTTTTAATGACTCGGCGTATTAAATTTTATTTAATTAAAATTCTCAATCTTTTTGAAGAACGTGTGGTATTCATACTGCTTGCGGTGATTAATGCCATATGAACAACGTGACGAGATCAAGGCTCATTTCGCTCTTTTCAATGACTCAGCATATTACATTTCATTTAATTGAAATTCTCAATATTTTTGAAGAACGTGTGGTAGCCGTACTACTGGCGGTGATTAATGCCATATGAACATCTCAAGCGATTGATTGGACAGCTCATTAGTCATAGCTTTAATGAAAAAAGATTTGTAAAGATTTCAAATTTTCATAATTCATATCGTTCGAGTGACACTAGAGTGGCGATTTTGATAGCTTGTCACTTGTTAGCTTGAGGTATAGTTTTGAACTTTTTGTGCAGCCAGACGTCAATCAAATTAAACATTTTAATTGTACATGTAAGGCTTGAGGCACAGTTTGCATGCAGCTAGACATCAATCAAATTAAACATTTTAATTGTACATGTAAGGCTTAAATTACTATTACACAAATTGATTAAGTTGGTTTATTGGTTTGCATGAGCTGCGAATCACCATTATGAATCAGGATTATATGGTATACATGATAAGGGTGAGGTGTACATAGGAACTAGGCACTATTGGCAGCAGAAATAACTAAATAAGGATAGTGACTAGTGAGCACAACTAAAATCATTCGTTGAAGGCTAAAGGCCTTACAATTGAGTGCAATGTTCAAATTGTCGTAAGGGTTTTCATTTTGTAGGGTTAATAATGATTCAAGAAGAAGATCATGTGGCATTATTGGGGATACTCTAAATTCTCCTTCCTACAGTTATGTAGTCACAGAGTTAATGACCAATTTCATTCAGGCTTCAAGTTCAGAATGGGTGGAATTTGAAAGAAGTTGATTTGGTTCACCTGACTTCTCAAACAACTTTTGAACCAGGATGAGGAACTCTGATGGAGATAAGTGTTATCCTAGTGCATGGAAGCTGGAAGTAGAAGATGGGAGCAATTTTACTACCCATCATCATCTACATGATTGCCAAGGAAATTCCCATGCATTTATTTCTAGTGCCCATCTTCTGCATGGGAGCAGTTTTACTACCCCTCATTGTTTACATGGTTGGCCAGGAGAGTCTCTTGCATTTATTTTAAGACACCATGGCCTACTAGGCAAGCCCCATGCATTTATTTTCAGTGCTCATCTTCTGTATGGGAGCAATTTTACAACCCTTCATCTTCTACATGAGTCCATTTCTGAAAGCGGCTAAGTACATTTTGTTTCTTCACGGCTCCCAGTTCCCCAGCATGATTCCCCATGCAAGGCCCATGTGTTTATTTTCAGAGCCCATGGCTGACCCGACAAGTCCCATGTGTTTATTTTCAGAGCTCATGGTTGACTCGACAAGTCCCATAATCCATTTATTTTCAGACACACATGTAATGATGTATCAAATTTATGTTTTCACTAGCGTTCTAGCAGAAGCTTGGCGCTTGCACCTACATTTGTATTTGTATTGTGTAATTTCCTTCAAGTTTAGAATGGGTAGAATTGGAAAGAATTTGATTTAGTTGACTAGACTTCTTAGATAGGTTTTGAGCCAGGATGGGGAGCTCTGATGGAGATAAGTGCTCTCCAAGTGCATGGAAGCAACAACTAGAAGATGTGAGTAGTTTACAACCCCTCATCCTCTGCATGACTCTAATTTTCAAAGGGGATAAGTAATTTTTGTATCTTTAATAGCTCCAATTTCCCCCGTTTTATTTTCCCCCCTTTCCTCATGCATATTTTTTAGAAACCATTATTGGCTATGGCCCCCCTCCATGCATTTATTTTTAGACGACAAAGAGTCGAGACTCAGAGACCATGGCAGAAGCTTGGCCCTTGCGCATACATTTGTATTTACACTATGTAATAATGTGAAATTGACAATTGTCATTTACTTGTAATAAAAATAAATGGCTGTGCTATTCATGTGATTATGTGAAATTGTAATTCCTTTTATTAAGTCCTTTGCAATGTTAAGTGTTATTGTGCTATTAATGGTTGTGCTTTTAATGTGACATTGTAATTCATTTTATAAAGGCATTGATGTGAATGCTAGCGCATTAAAGGTTGAAAAAAACTTTAAAACACATGTTTACTATTTATAATATATATCATAAATTACTCAGTCATTCGATGAACATTTGATGTATGGTTGTAGTTGCATTCTGGAATGAAATGCATGAAGCACTAGGGTTGCGAACCTAAATGTCCATAATCACCCTATAACTGTTAGATTTACAAAGATCAACACTTTAGATTCTTTAGAATTTGTTGTCAATACAAGACTAAAAAAAGCACTTTCATTTTATACTGCTAAGTGATTTTATTTTTAAGTGAGAGGGTCAGCACATAGGGAGATTTCAATCTTTAGTTTGCTCATTGCAGCGCACCACGGTACCACCCTGTTCTGGGTTCCACAATTCTACTTCTGACAAATCCATTCCAGAAACCCAATTTCCATGACTGTCAGCATTAATCTTTCCAAGAATCAAAAGTCGGGTAAGTGAAAGAATTCTTGTGGCTACATTTCATCGTTTGACGTTTCTTAAAATCTTATTTTGTTAAACTTTGAATTTTGGGTTTAGGGCTAAGAGACTTTGCTAAGATTTTATGGATTCGGAGTATAGCCATACAAACTTCCAATACATGTGACAGAAATGGTTTTTTCTTTGGAATATGTAAGGAAGATGCATAGTACTGATGAACTACACTTTACCAGTTACCAAAAGAAGACCTTATTTCCTTCTTTACCTTTTTCATGTGTAGGAATCACATTCAAGAGAAAGGCATTTAGTGTGGCACATAATCTTTTGATTTTTTTTTTATTTTGATGCTACCTATCACTGGCAGTATGATCCATGTGACACCATTAAATCAATGATTTTTCTCAATAAGAATGTTGCAATTAGAATTCAACATGAAAGTAAACCCTTGCTTGAAAACCTGAGAAACAAGGATTCTTGGGATGAGGTCAAAATTGCAATGGAGAAAAGTGTTGCTGAGAATGATATTTCTTTTGAGCAATTGTTAGCAGAAATTACGACATTGCATCGAAAGACAATCAGGAGGTACAACATTTTTTATCAAAAATGTGCTAAACCATGTAGTAGAGTAAAAATGCCAGGTTCTCTACAGAAGGAGGTTATAGAAAAAAGTTGGTCACGATCAAAAATTAGTGCCTTTTGGTCTATGAGGAAGGAGCTAGGTGAACCAAGAGCTCTTGCAGAGTATGGAGATAACAAAGAAGATAGTGAGTTTAGCAAATTGTGGAATATAGAGCATCCAGATGAACAAGAAGATAAATAAAGTTATCATGAATCTAATGACGATAGGGAAGAAGGAAGCCATGTCAATTTCAAACTTGGTTTAAGTGAGGCCAAAAAAGAAGCATATACTACTAGAGAAGTCATAGCTGAAAAAATGGGTTATGAAGGTGGTCCTTTGGGATCCCAAAGATAAGGCCCTTGGATGGTAATAGATGTAGAGCATAGAAAAGTAAGTGATTTTTCTGGCCTTGGGATTGGAGGTGAAAAGGTAGACCTAAGGCATACAAGAAAAATTGTTAGAGCTTCAAATTCTCATCCTCATGGTCAGACACAATCACAATTGGGACATGCCTTTGGTGGTGATGGTATGGGTAGTAGTACTAGTAGTGGTCAACATGTGCTACAACAAAAAACTACACACAAGAGGACAACAATACAATATACCATAGAAACACCAGGTGATCAAGGCATACTGAAGAGGCAAAGGATTTTGACAGGGCCAAGTCACACTACCAGTGGATCCACCACAAAGGAGTTATTTACAGGCACCCCCCAGTGCCAGTTAGTTTGGCTGTGACATCGTTAGCAACTACAAGTACTACTACTCCTATTCCTTCACCATTCAAGCATTCCATTTTTCTTGTGTCCCTAGGTTTTGATTACATTGAAGAGTTTAAAAAGAAATCATATATGAATAAGAAAAAAGCAACTGATGGAGAGTGCATCTGTCATAACTTTAGAGCCTACCACAACCATGGTATTACCCACATTTAACACAAATAAAGAAATCACAAAGTACACATTTCTTGTTCCCATAGTTCAAGACAAACCAAAAAATTAGATGGCTCGATCTGAATTCTAGGTGAACAATATTCAATTGGATTTTTCTGGACTCAGAAATACTGACAAAATTAATATATCAAAGAAGAACAATGAATTGGTGTACACATCATTGCTAAAGAAAGATAGAGAAAAAAAAGGTTGCAGACTCAAATTGAAAAGTTACAGGAAAACCTAGAAAATGAGAAAGCAAAGAGGAAAGAAACAAATAACAAGAGCAATGAATTAGAAAAAAGAATAAAAAAATATGCCTTTGCATCAACAAGCAAAGAGGATAAGTAGAATGAGACTGCAGTGAATGAACTGAAGAATAGGCTAGATGAGAGCAACAAGATATATGAGGAAAAATCCACTTAATAAAAACTAAAAGTAAGCATTGCGAATGGAAATGCACAGTGGGAACAAAAATTGGAGAAGGAGAGAAAAAGAAATGAAAGATTGGTGGCAGAGGTGATGGAAGCAAAAAATGAAATTGAGACTTGTCAAAATAAGTTATCTGCATTTTGTAGAGAGACAATGAGCCATATGAAACAAAAGATCTGGGATGAAATAATATAGAGGATTGATCATTTGTGTGACAAGTTTCAATTGAATGATTCTATCAGACAACATCATAAGAAGCTCATTAAATATTTAGTGGACAAAAAAAATGTGTTGGCATTAGAGAAATCTGCAAAATAAATTCAACAAATAGTCTACAAAGCCAGTGACAATTTTTTCAAATCAAAAGGGATTACTAATCGGCTTGCTACATCAATGGCGTTGTCATTTATCATTGAAAAGTGTTTGAGAATGTGTGAAACAAAGGAATATTTGAATTTGGTTACAGACAGGATGAAGAAGGTGGATGAAAATGTAAGGAACTTCATAGAACTTGGTTTTCCAAAGGTTTTTGAGACAAATGAGCGATTCATTGGAAAGAATGATTTCAGAAAGAAGATGGAGGATGCAATGAAGATTGATTTGGGCTAGTTTCCTCAAAACCCAGATGTAGCGAACAACTTGGATTCTATCAAACCATTGCTAACCTTGAATGTAAAATTGACTGAAGAATGCAAGATAGGTTCCAATTTGAATCATGAATTGTTAACAAATCTTCAAGTCAAACAACATCAGTTAGAACAAATGACAATTTCACCACCTGAACAGTGGAAGTTTCTAGAAAAGGTGTTGCAGTGATTTGATTTTTGATAATATGGGTTTCCAAGTTCCAACTCAGACTTTAGTAATGTGTTGATGTTAAATAATAAATTACCTGTATTATTTATTTTTTCATTTGAAGAAAAATTCCGATAGTGGTTTCAACTACTAGATACACTTCAAACTATTGTTGATGTTCATTATTGTATATGCTACTAAGACTATTGCTAATATGTTATTAAGCATTGAGCTGAGTGATGAATCACTTAGTACATGTTCAAGTTTTACTTTTAACATAATTAAAATATGAACTATAAGGTGACTTTAATTCCAGGCATCCATAATCTTAGTTAAATTGCATTAAAATTCACTAATCGATACTCAATCTCCATGACTAGTACTACTTATCAGAACCACTAAACATTTATATGGATTCATGCTTTAATCAAGGTACTTTAACTAGTTCATTAAACTAGATCTAGAATTAAAACATACATCAATGCATAATGACAAAGAAGATTAATGACATGTTGTGGTTACTATCACTCAAAGTCGTGGTTTTGGAGCTTTTCCTAACCTTAGTTGCTAGTCCTCAGAGATTTATAATTTATAACCTTATCAGTCACTAGTCATCAGAGTTTTATAATTTATAACCTTGTCGTGGAGTTATAAATTTCATAACTTCCCGATTCCCTGAGTTAGTTCACTTTGTTGAGTTGCAAACTTGCAAGTCTTTCTAGTTTCTTGGACCTAGGTCATCTTTGTAGTCGGTGGGTTAGAGGTTTCAAAAACTCTGAAACTTTAGACTTTGGTTCAAAGGTTCCTAGTTTCAGTGAGCACGCAACATTATGGATTCATGTGCGAACTAAACTACAGTTTTCTTTTGAGAAATTTCCAAAAGCATGCATGTTTCAAGGCTATCTTTTTGAGGAAGGAAATTGAATGCCACATTCAATGCACGTCCTATCAAAAATAATGACATAAGTGCATGGAAAAATTTTACTCAGACATCTAGCCTGCATTCTCATTCTTTGGCAAGGCTAGTACTTCTCAAGTGCAAACATTCATTTTACTCAGACATTTAGCCAGCATTCTCCTTCTTTGCCAAGGCCAGTACTTCTAAGGTGCAAACATTATTTCTCCATGAATTTTCATGTTGCGCTCATGCAGAGTGAACATACGGTCGATGTAAGGGATATGAAGCTCGAACCTTTTAAGTTAGAAGAATTTTGGGAATTCCTGGAGAGAGACGACAAGTCTGGGCTAGATATAAAACTCTTAGAAAGTGGGCTAGCTTAGGCTGGAGGGTTTCTGGAAGTTGTGTTGAGTGTGGACCTGATAAGTGCATGTGCAAGAAGGTATATTTTGCAGACACGGGAAATTAAAGCCACAGACGGGACTGTAATTGCAAAAATTTCTCTTGAAGTTGTTTCCCGAGTGCAGGGGATTCCAGAAAGGGAACCTCTAGAAGACATGTTTGTCACAGTGGCAGGTAAATTTTTTGAAGCAAATAAAGACTGGTGTATGTACTCCATGGCCAAAACCTAGCTGAAGACTAAAAGGAAAGGTAAGTCACAACTACCAAATAAACTCAGAAGATTACATTTTAAGGGATAAATTGCAAATGCTATTGCTTTATTGCACCGCATTGTTGGGAATAAACAAGTTGAGTTATTTGAGGATTGGATGTACCAGTTTATCTTGAAAGTTTGTGATGAGAACATTTTCATTGACTGGGCTGAAGTTATTTGCTTCCATTTGAATGAGCAATTAATTAATTTCCATAAGACTGCTACTTTCTGTATGTGTTCTTGCTTGACCTACATTGTAGGTAGTCAGACCTATCCTTTTGGCTAGGGTTGGAGTCACAAGGAACCCCAGCTTCTGATATGCCTATGTATAAACACTTTCCTCAGTTCACTAAAAAATTTGGAATGGATTATTTTTGTCATGTTAATGATGCATTTTTAATGGAGGCCGTGAGGAAGCTAGATGGAAATCCAGAAATGTGCCTTTCCCCTGAATCCATTTCTCTTGTATCAAATTATGTGAGTTTTTATATCCAATTTGATAAGTTTTCCTATCTGAGAATAGGAGGTTTTGAGAAATCCCCATTGAAATTACCTCGGTATCTTGAAGATTTAATGATATTTTTGGAAGTTTGTCGACAAATGGCAATGGTTAATATTAAGTATACAAACATGGGGAAACGAGGGTATGCCTTCCCATTGGAGATCCCTTCATTTTTGTGCAAAACAAACCAGATGGCCAAGGGAGCTGAAGGAATTCTCAAGGAATATAACCTCCAGAATTTGTCTATGAGAGCTAATTTTGACAGTAAGGGTTTTGTGAAGCAGAATCTCTATGGAGGGAGCTCATATCGACATCACCCATCTATCGAAGATTGTATCGATGAGAATGAAGTTTTGAGAAGATATTATATGAGGCTAATGCTAAAACAGATATAGGATTTTGGTCTTCAATTTGACATTCCTAAAAATGTTGCTGAGGATTCAACAATCTTAGATCTTGGATATGAAAAATTTCCTGATAAATCCCACCCTAGGGTTGATTGGAACCAAAGTGAAATTTCAGATATGAGGGTGTGTGCTGCCCCAGTGCTTAAAAGAACCTAGGACTGGTTGGATGGGAAATGGTTGCAAGTTGTTGGTCCTGTTTAGGAGTCGAAGCCATCACAGAAGAATGAACAGGGGTCTACACAAGCTTTTGGTGCAAGTGTATCATCAGGTAAACCCTTTGTTAGGTCATCTAGTGCAAATTCTCACTCAGGAGGTGATGGTGATAGGCCACAAGAAATAGTCAAGTTGAAGAGCATCTGTGAACAAGACAGTGTGCTTTCTCCTACCCCTAAGAAGAATACCAATCAAGAAAAACTTCAACTTGTGGCTGCAGATTCTGAAGCCATCTTTAAATAGATCACTGAAGATAATATCTTTCCTCCTATGTATGAAGACTCTGAAATGCCCTCTTCTTTTCTTGATAATCCACCTTTCACTCCTACCACTCCTAAAGATACTATTACTAGAAAAGAAGATTTTGGTCTAGTAGTATCCTCCCTAGGATGGCTGAAAAAAGTAGTGGAGAAGAGAAAGTATACTCCTACAATGACAGTTGGAGTGGATACAGTTGCAAATTTACTTCAAAGCTCTTCAAAACCTAAGAAATCCAAGAGGATGTCAAGGGTGGTGACTGATGATACTTCTGGAAATCAAATGTTAGAAATTGTTGACCCTGTCAAGGATTTAAATTAAGATGAAATAACAGCGGTGGACTACAAAGTCACACATGTTGATATGGGGCCTCCAACACTAGAAGGTGATATGTACCATGCCAATTAGTCAGTCATTACCTTCACTAAAAGAGTGAAAGAATAGAGGAAAGAAAATATAAAACTACAATCTCAAGTCCTCGCATTGAGTAACTTTATTTCTTCCATGGCCACTCCTCCTACATCTGATGAAGCCTCAAGTTCTTAGCCTCAGGTAGAGGGCATCAATGTGCTCACCATAGATAAAATTAAAAAGAATTTGAGCTATTCTAGAGCTAATTGTGAGGGGATCGAAAAAATATCTCAAGAGGCTATCTTCTTTCTAAATAAATCTTTGCATTTTTACACTCGATTTATTGACAAGAGGAAGGAGTTAGTAGGAGAACTTCAGGATGTCAAAAAAAAAACTAGTCTCTATGTGCTCTCTCAGGAAATGAAAGAATTGAACTCTATGGATCTGAAGATATTAATTGGTGAGAAAATTTTGAATAATCCTAAGGAGCTAGACCCTTCCTAGTCAAATTCATTAGAATGGAAATTGAATATATATGATAATCTAGTGAATGAAATTAAGAACACACTTGAAAAATATTATGAAATTTTGGAGGAAATTAAAAAATATTTTCAAATTCTAGGAGCAGAAATTACTGATGAGTTTGTTGAAAGGATTCTAGATATAAGAGAGATCTCTCTGAAGTTTAGAGAGAAATTCAATAAAGAAATATCTGATCCTGCTACAGTGACATGGGATTCCTTCTCGAAACTCAGTGCAATGGAGCTCCACCTGAAGGCTTATACTTCTAGAGAAAAGAGAAGATCTCAGATGTTGTTTGATTCTTAAAAGGCTTTGGGAAAATGGAGAACTAGGTTACATATTACTACAATGCCAAGGAGCAAAAACATCACCGCAATTGTCACCAAGTACTAGGAATACATGCAAAGATTAAAGGCACACATGGCGTTACTGAAGGAGGAGGCAAAAAATAGTGAAAGCGAAGGAGTCGGTGCTATTTAGATTTTAGTTTTTATGTTATTTTCTTTAATTTGGCTCTCTTGATACTTCTAAGACTTTTTATTTTCATTTCTAAAATGGTTGTCTTCAAGGAACCGTTATCAAGACAAAAAAACTCTGCTATTTTTATTGCTTTTCTATTATTTCAATATAGAAAGACAATGGTGAAGTTCATGCATGTGCAATCTTTGAGTTATGATGTGTATTGTGTGGATTTATTGTTCTTTTGCTGCTCTTAGTTTGCCAGTGGATTGGCTATTACTAGAATGATAAAATTTTGGTTAATTTCATTGTTGTGGAATGTTTATCTGTGAATAAAGATTTTATGGTGATGGATGCGTAAGGAGTTCTCTGAATAATTTAGGTGATTTGGTAGTTTAAGCTTTTATTGTTTAAGTTGTGTGGATGTCTTTATAAGTAATAAAATATAGAATATCACAATTTCATGGAATAAAATATAAAATATCATCAACTAAAGTTTGGAATATGATGAACATGAAGTGCAATGATTCACAATTTCAATTTCCATTCAATACAATATAAAATATCAACAACTACAGTTTGGAACAATGGAAACTGATTCATGAATCTCGTAGTGCAGTATAAATATCTAAAAGTTGCTAATTCTCTTCCATTTCCCAAATGGAATCAGGGTCCCAAAACTAATGTTCAACATCAGATAGAGTAAAAGAGTCGTATTGAAGCTCTTGATTCTGAGTCTTCTCTTCACCTTCTTCAGCCTGTGTCTCAAATTCAACATTCACTATGTCATTTTCATCAATTTCATCTATCCCAGTTTCACTGTCCATGGTAGTGCCACCAGTACCAACCTTTGGAATTGGAGTGTTGCACAGACTGGTCCCTCTTCTTTCACATGTGGACCTCCAGATTGCGAGTGCCCTATCAAAAGAATTTTTTTTAATATTATACGTAGTTCCTTTCATCCTCAAGTAATTTTCCAAATTCTTGTCCAGTTTGTTTCTTAACTTTGATTTCAAAAACCCTAATGTACTGAAAACTCTCTCATCCTCAACCGACCCCAATATCATTGTTTGACATAAATCAACAAGTTTGAAATATTCTGATATCTTATCATGCAATATTTCACTCTGACCTAAGTTTGTCCAAACCATTTTTATTGATCCCGGTTCAAATGCCTTGTCCTTGGCCATGGATTCATACTAGTCCTTAGTAGCTACTGCAAAATCCTTACATTGCTTTCTTAGCTTATCTTCATTTAAAATTCCTTCTATTTCCTACTCACTGATTGTTACAATTTTTGAAAATTGTTAGATCAATATTTTTACTTGAGCATGAAAAAATATTGGGTTATCTCAGTTTTCCAAAAATTTAGGATACACAATACTCATGGCTTCATGTATTTTATCTCGAGGGAATCTATCACGAATCTCTGAGGAAAGAGATTTTGCAATTTCCTCTAAATTATCACCAACAGATTTAACAATGTCTTTAAAATCTTCCTCATTAATAGTTACTTCTCTGCTAGAGCACCTGGTTGTCTTACATCGATACATTTGTATCTCATATCCACGTACACAAATACATAAGTGTCTGCTTCCATTAAACTATAAATAATTATCAGGATTATTCAAATCAATAATTTTCTGCCACAGGTTATAATCTACGCCATCTTGTGTTAAATCTAGATATAGATGATCGAGGGCCAAGCATGTATGTTTACGCAGATTGGCATATTCATTAATATACATAGCTTTGTCTTGGCCTTTCTTCACAAGACTGTTAATTTCATCTAGCATGGGGAGAAAACTAGCTAAAGTCAAGAGTGTCTCTATATCGCTTAACCTATGTAAGAGGTCAAGAGCTTTGTCTACCGTGCTGCGGTTTTTGTACATCACTCCAATTAAGGATTGATATTCTGAAAGAACTCATTGCGCTGGTCCACACAGGGAGATCCATCTCGTATCGACATCCTTGAGAAGCTTGTTTCGTGGTGTTATTCCCTCAAAAAACTTCTGAAATTCTGTGAAACATTTGGGACTTCAGCAGAAGTATGTGTGGATCTCGCGGACTATATTTTCAACTTTTGATACTATAGGAAACTTTCTTACAATTTTGAATGCCAAATTTATTATGTGGGCCATCCAGTGAATGCTAAGCATGTATGGTGCACAAGTAGATTGTAACTTTGTGCAAACACCAGTCCTTTGACCTTGCATCACTGCAGCTACATCAGCTCCTACACACACCAACTTTTTTGTAATTGTCAACTCATCCATACCTACAATTTCATTCAAATATTTCTTGACTAGTTCAAATATATTATGCGATGTTGAACTTTCCTTCATTTTATGAACAAAGAGAATATGAGCTTGGTGAACATGTTGTTGTACAGTATACAAATGCATACAGACCCAAGAAGTATTGTCTACCACAGTAACTTCATCTAAACATAATGCAATGAAGTTTGACTATTTTACTTTCTCCTTTAAATCTTCCTTTTGCACTGTAGCAAGACACTTTTCCCATTTCCATCCAACATTTACTGACCAATGTGTGTGGGGATAGTGAGGAACATTCAAAAAAGATAATAAAACAGAATATTTTGGGTATTCTGTCATAGGATGCCCTCTAGACAAAATATGAAAAACAACACTCATCTGAACAGTTTTTGACATATTTGCTCCTTCCATTGCTTTCCAAATTGAGCCTTAAGTGTACCTTTACATGTAGCAAGCTTTGACATGCTTTGTTGATGCTCTTCATAATCTGTGGCATACCTAACATGAAGAAATTATTCCTTTGATTTCCATCATAAGATTGATTGTTCCTTTATGTCTATGATTTTTTTTCATAAACTTTACCAATATGTTGTTCTATAGTGTCAATCTTTAGCTGCAACATCTTGGGTTCTCCCAATTTCCAAGCACAAATCATACATTTGGCATGTGTTTCTTTTTCAATATCGTCTGATTCCCCCACTGCTACAATGAATGGGTACTTCGACAACCAACCAAGTTGAAAATTCCTTGTCATTTCCCACTCATGCCACCTTTTTGGTTTGTTTTTCCTTTTCATGCTACCAACATCATCCTCATCTAATTCAATTATCTCATTCTAGCTAACCAGGGTATCCCTTGGAGCATCTTCTACGGTATTGCCATCCCCATTTGAATTTGATACATTTTGATTTAAATCAATGACAATCTCAACTTGACCTTCCGTTGGCACTGAGGTATTGTGAATGCTACCAATATTTGGTGGAAGAGTTGATGATGTAGCTCCATCTTGACCTGATCAATCATAAGCTTTGGCAATTCCAAAGTAAGACTATATGGTACGTCTAAGTTTTGGGCGTTTTGATGGCCTCTGAGTCTCTTGATCTTCACCACACTGAGGGGCAATAGGAGTATTTTCAACACCCTAAGGAGCGGTTGGAGTATTTTCACCACCTTGACCCTGAGGAGCGGCAGGAGTATTTTCACCACCCTAAGCCTGAGGAGTGGCAGGAGTATTTTCAGCACCCTGAGGAGTGGCAGGAGTAGTTTCACCACCGTGAGGAGTGGCAGGAGCCTTACCGTTGTTGCTTGAGTCACTCGACATATTAATCTCTGATTCAATTGACATATTCATCTCACTTCGAATAAAAAATTGGAAAAAATGTCTTCTTGTTTAAGAAGGATAGAGAATAGTAATGTAGATCCCATTCCCTACTCAATATCATCTTTAAGACTGAAGCAAGAATGGAAAAGAGATAATGAAAACTTATTATTATAACTAATAACACTATGAAGAAATGATAAGTGATCACTCACCTTTAAGTCTATGTTTTCAGCTTTCACTGACTTCTGAATTGAGAAGTAGAACCTCAGAACCGAACAAAATGTGTAAGAATAAATGACACTTTCGATTGTATTTATATCAATCCATGATTCCATATTTGGAAAATTCCACAGGATTTTTAAATGGTATATTAAAATTTTGGTGAATACCTTGTAATTTTCAAGGCAAAATGTGTCCTCAAATTTAATTATTTTTTAATATTATTGGCGAAATAGGTCCTCATAAGAAACTATTTATAAATTTTGATTGGTGAAATGAGTCTTCGTAAGAAACTATTTGTAAATTTTAACTGACGAAATGGGTTTTGATACAATGTCGTTTTAATAGTATTGGTGAATATGTAGGTTTTTTTTATTAAATGCTTCCGAGATTCAAGCGAAAATACTAGTCGGTCCATTTGAAATGCGTAGTTTGAAAATGGCGAATTTGTTGCTTAAATATGCCTAATAAAAAAAATTATTGGCGAATCAACATGCATTGGACCTATGTTTCATAAATTCTAGGTGATTTGGATACCCTGTGGGTGCGAGAAATTCGCCAATTGGTGAAGATTTGCCACTAAAGTTTTCCTTGATGAGTAGATATATGTTTACTAAATATGATTATTTGTCAACAATTATATGTTTATTTGTATCATTTTTATTTTATGTGCTATAGTCCTCTGTCCAACTCAACACTATGACCAATGTGGGACCATCATATGTAGACCGTCTTGTAAAAAAGAGAGCAAGACTTGAGGTAAACAAAAATTGCATTATTGATATAATATAGTGCACGTATAGTGATTTTGATGTTAAATTCATAATTTATAAATGATAGTATATAAGTTTCTATTTACTAGTCTATCTTGTCAACCATTCACATAATTAATATAATTTGTGGTTTGAATTATTATTATTCAGGAAACTTCAGAGAATTTAAGTTCTTTGAGGAGGCTCAATTTTGATGGTCCAACATAGGATTATAATATGATATAGATTGATATGTACTTAGGGTTTGATAGATCTTGAGATGGAATATATGCCACAATTTGTAAAACTTGTTTTGAGTAGGCATATATATGCCAAATTTGTATATGCACAAACACAATTATTCTACATTTTGATATATAAGAATTGATATTCAATCTAATTTTTTCCTCATGTGCATGTCTTTCTATTTTGAATTTTCAAAATGGAATGCATAATTATCTTAGAATGTTTTAAAGTTATGATCGATAATGTATGTGATAGATTAACGAAACTACATTTTAATAGAAGTTATGAATTACAATTGGAAATCAATCTATGTTAGAGTTAATTCATATTAAGATTCACATACATTACATTCCATGAGACCACATTTCTTTGAGGATTTTTTTCAAACAATTCACTACCTTTTCTATTTTACCACATTTTTTATACATTTCTACCAAACATTTTTATCAAACACTCAATTTAAGAATACACATGATTTCAAGTTCTGTTGGATGAATTTAGATTTGACATTATTTTGATTTTTTCAACTCCTGTAATGAAGTGGGTAGCTAATTTTTATTTCAAAAGAAATTAAATTAATGAAAAATGGTATGAGAAGCACTATATAATATTTGAGGAGAAGAATTGTTTAAAAATATGCCTCAAATAATTTTGGTCTCATAGAGAAGGAAAAAAGATGAAAAGAGCAGCTTGTGATAGTCTCATGGCACTGATTCTTTTGAATGATTAAAAACTTCAAACAAATGGATACAACTTAATGTACATAATATATGTCATGTTCTAGTGTTCATTAAAAAGTAATATAATCATCTTGATGAAAATAAATGTCACTCAATGTGCATTCAATATTAATAACATGTAAAGGTATAAAATCATCTTGAATAAGAATCACTATCTTTCAACTAGAGGGGTTTGATGCAACCTTCAAACAAAGTCCTTACAAATGAACAAGATACATGTTCATTAGATTATTCATGTGAAATCTATACAATAATCATGATCAACAATTAAAACATCACTCAACCATGACACAACCATTAAAAAACCAAATGAGTGTGATACTACCATTAAACAAACCAACTAGAACTCCATGACAGGCATGTTATTTGACCTTTGGCATGCAATTTCTATTATCGTAATGCACAACAATGAATGTTGCTAACCATAATGCATCAATAAGAAAACTAGGAATATAATATGGGCTTGATGCACACTAGTCATAATGCACACTTCACATAAAAGCAATAACACTGATATGATATTTTCATATATGTCAATCAACCTTGACCCAAACCAAACTTGTTATATCACAATTGTTGTCATATATTCCATTCAACCTAACACAATTGAGGTTTTGTATTTGGTAAGAATTTGTGCAAACAAAGAAAGTGAGAGATGATGGTTAAGGTGGATTTGAACACATGAATTTGTTCTCATAAGTGTTGAAAACTCTATCAGACAAAGGGATCTTGTTTTCCTAGAAGCATTGAAATTGAATCAAAACAACTGAAGACTAAAATTAACCACTTACAAAAGGAATGAAAAGATAAGAAGAATATTTTATCATCAATGAAAAGGAGGTTAGTATGCTCTAAAAATAGTTCCAAAATGTGTGGATGGGTACGTTTAGGCTAGAAATGGTCCTTTTTCAAACCCAAACATGCCAAAATAGTTAGGGCTACATTGGACTAACGATATCCCTTAAGAGTCCAAAGTGCAAAAAGACAAAAATATTTGACAGGCTATTACTCAAAGACTGTGATGCTTAAAAAATCTTCATCTAAGGCTACGAGATCATGTTGGGACCATGTTCAATAACCTCTCTCAGTTTTTGGTATCTCAAAGGAATTTTTCCGTGGTCACGAGTTTTCAGTTGAAAACAAAGTTGTCAGATGCAAGCAGTGTAAAGTTGCAAAGTGGTGCAACTTTCATTCTGCAACTCGTACAAAAAAATGGATTGTTTTAACACATTCAGATGGGTATGTTTATGCTAGGAATAGTCCTCTTTTGCACCCAAAAAATCCAAATCACTCTGAACTACATTGGACTGACAATTTCCCTTAAGAGTCCAAAGTGCTAAAACGCAACAATCTTTGATGGGCTATTACTCAGAAACTATGATGATAACAGACTCTTCATCTAAGACTACAAGATCATGTTGGGAACCTCTTCAATAACCTCTCTTATATTTTTCTATATTGAATGCGTCTTCCCATGGTGATGAGTTTTCAATTGAGGAAAAAGTTGTCAAATGTAAATAGTGTAAAGTTGCAAAGTGGTGCAAATTTTGTTCTGTAACTCATACAACCAAATAGGTAGTTCCAACATGTCTGGATGGGTATGTTTACACTAGGTATGGTCCTTTTTTGCACCCAAACACACTAAATCACTCTGAGCCACATTAGATCAGCGATTTCCCTTAAGAGCCCAAAGTGCTAAAAGGCAACAATCTCTGACAGACTTTCTTGGAAACCATGATGCTTAAAAAATCTCCATCTGAGGCTATGGGATTTTTTTAGGACCCTCTACAATAACCTCTCTCGGGTTTTTCTATTTTAAAGGAAGTTTCTCGTGGTGACGAGTTTTCAGTTGAGAAAAAAGTTGTCAAATAAAAGTAGTGTAAAGTTGCAAAGTGGTGCAACTTTTATTCTGTAACTCGTATGACCAAAAATATTGTTCCAACACATATAAATGGGTACATTTACACTAGGAATGGTCCTTTTTTGCACCAAAACATGCCAAATCACTTTGAGCTACATTGGACTGGCAATTTCCCTTAAGAGTCCAATGTGCTAAAAGACAACAATCTTTGATAGACTATTTCTCAGAAACCGTGATGCTTAAATACTTTATGTTTGAGGCTATGGAATCATGTTGGGACTCTCTTCAATAACCTCTCTCGAATTTTTCTATCTCGGAGTTGTTTTCCTGTGGTAACGAGTTTTCAATTGAGGAAAAAGTTGTCAAATGCAAGCAGTGTAAAGTTGCAAAGTGGTGCAACTTTTGTTCTACAACTCATATGACTAGAAGGACTATTCCAAAATGTATTGATTAGTACGTTCATGCTAGGCATGGTCCTCTTTTTCACCAAAACACACTGAACCACTTTGAGCTACACTGGACCAACGATTTCCCTTAAGAGTCTAAAGTGCTAAAATGCAGTAATCTTTGGTGGGCTATTACTCAAAAATTGTGATTCTTAAATAATCTTCGTACAAGGCTATGGGATCATGTTGGGACCCTCTTCAATAACCTCTCTCAATTTTTTCTATCTTGGAGGTGTTTTCCCGTGGTGACACGTTTTTAGTTGAGGAAAAAGTTATTAGATGCAAGTAGTGTAAAGTTGAAAGTGGTGCAACTTTTGTTCTGTGACTCGTACAACCAAATAGATTGTTCCAACACATCCATATGGGTACATTTATGGTAAGCATGATCCTCTTTTGCACCCAAACATGCTAAATCACTTTGAGCTACATTGGACCGACGATTTCCCTTAAGAGTCCAAAGTGCTAAAAGGAAGCAATCTTTGATGAGCTATTACTCAAAAACCATGTCAACTAGAAATAATCTATTTGATTCTACGAGATCACATGGGGCCCCCCTACAATAACCTCTCTCAGTTTTTTATATCTCTAAGGGGTTTTCCTATGGTGTCAAGCTTTCAGTTGATAGAAAAAGGGTTAGATGGATGCGATGTAAAGGTGTAAAGGGGTTTAGGGTTCATTCTACTCCTTTTGAGTAAGTGAATAAGTGAATAATTTACTCAAATACACTTAATTCATGAACTACACACATGAATACAAAGTATACACATGAAAACACATAGGTTGTAAAGTATACATTGGAATACTCATAAGTGACAAAGTATACACATAAGTTGTAAAGTATACACTTGAATACATGTAAATTATACACAATGCAAATGATATTATCATTCAAGAATTGTTATCAAATATAGGATTTACAAAATTCCACGTAGACATACAACAAATGACCCTAATTATGCATAGTCATTTCCCAATAGGGGAAGGAAATAGATCACATGTTTCCTTCGTGGTTGGCACACTCTTCCACAATAGTAGCACATTGATGTTCTGGAGTGACAAACACTTGTACAAACCATTGAAAGGTAGTTGTTAAATTACATACAATAGAAAAAATGCTTAGAATAAAAAATCTATATTATTCTAATTTTTCGCATACCTCTACCAAAGGATCAGAGTTGGCTATTGTTGCAGTAGCTCCATGATCAATCATCCCAGGAACATCACAATATAATTTGAATGACAAATGCATATAGTCACAATAGAAAAGATGCTTAGAGTAACAAATCTATATTATTCTAAACAACATAAATGATGATGAATTGGTAATGCAAACTATAAATATGCTTAAAATAACAAATCTATATTATTCTAATATGTTGCATGCCTCTTCCAAAGGATTAGAGTTGGCTATTGTTGCAGCAGCTCCATGATCAATCATGCCAGGAACATCACAATATACTTTGAATGACAAATCTATGAGGTAACAATATAAAAGATTCTTAGACTAACAAATCTATATTATTCTAAACAACCTAAATGATGATGAAATGGTAATACAAACTAGAAAAGATGCTTAGAATAAAAAATCTATATTATTTTAATCAACCTAAATAATGATGAAATGGTAATGCAAACTAGAAAAGATGCTTAGGATAAAAAATCTATATTATTATAATCAACCTAAATGATGATGAAATGGTAATGCAAACTAGAAAATATGCTTAGAATAAAATATATATATTATTGTAATATGTCGCATACTTCTGCCAAAGGATCAACACTGATTATTATTGTAGCAACTCCATGATCAATCATCCTAGGAACATCACAATATACTTCGAATGACAAATATATATGGTCACAATAGAAAAGATTCTTAGAATAACAAATCTATATTATTCTAAACAACCCAAATGATGATGAATTGGGAATGTAAACTAGAAAAGATGCTTCAAATAACAAATCTATATTATTCTAAAAAACCTAAATAATGAACCTTAGAAGATAAACAATATCAAAATGTGATGAAAAATATCATACATGTCCCATACAATAAATTATATGCTACTCAAGTGTGCCTAAAGGGTCATCTCTTACCTTTAGAGTTTCCAGTAATGTTTCATGATCAACACTACTAATTGTCCATAGTTCCTTTGTTTTTGGTCTAGCATGATGCCTCAATAACTTAACATTTGTTGCTATAACAAGGTGTGAATACATGAGAATGGGTTTTTGTTTCTCATAGTCTTGAAATGCAAGTATGCCATTCTTTCTAATCATATATGTTCACAATCAAGTCATGGAAACAACTGAACTTGTATGATTATAAGTTTTTTATCAACATATAAATATACTTAGAATAATAAATCTATATTTAATCTAAACAACCTAAATGATGATGAAATAGTAATGCAAACTAGAAAATATGCTTAGGATAACAAATCTATATTATTGTAAATAACCTAAACAATGACGAAATGGTAATGCAACCAAGTTCAAGAAACAACTGAATCTATAGGATACATGAACCCATCATCATCTATCATTGGTTGTGTTATATTTTTATTTCCCTATACACATAGTTCCAACCAATAGTCAGATCCCTCTTCATACCTCTATAGTGCTAAAACTGCATAGACATGTCTTGGTTGTATAAGATCTGAAAGATGGTCATAGTCAAGTGAACTTTCTATTACATCTTCTAACGAGGATTGTGCTACAGATAAAGGGGTTAGGTACTATGGAATCCATGTATCTACCCACTCACTTGACTCACACTGATCCCAATCACATTGAATACAATTTTGACAAAAACAAGCCATCTCTTGTGTCCATATGGTCCATGCACCCACATCTGAGCTTTGAAATGAATGCATCTTTGAAGAATCTCTAATTATTTGGCATTCCATTTTGTCTCCCATTGTGTCCTCCTCAACAAACCAAAATAACCTACACACTTGTGAATCAAGTGTCCCTCGTGATAGTTCATAATTACACCAATCAACAATATAATGTGCATCATTGAATGTTGCACCACCTTTGATCTTCATTTGTTCCTTAACCAAATCTCTCTTCACACATGCACCTGTGCCATCATACTCACCTTTTCCATGCTTGGCTTCAAAAAAACTACAAATATGTGGTACACCCCTCTCTATATGCATCATGCTCAACCAATAAAACATGTGAAAATTCTTGAATTTCCCTGTGCAATTATCTAGTCAAATCAGATGTTGACCCATTGCAATTACTTTTTCTTGCAAAAACTCAAAAAAAAATTCAAAAAAATGTTGTACCAACTCAGATGAATGATATTTATCATCACTTATTTCAAAATGGTACTTCTTGATTATCTTGCTATCCTCTTTTGTACTATAAGGGGCATGCCAATATGTTATGTGGACAAAAATAGCAATTTGAATAGAATTATAATATTGTGATTGAACTTCATTTTTTGGTTGCCATGTGTAATTTTCAGCAAAATCAACTACAAATACAATAGTTTTGATGGGGAAAGAGTTCTTACACATCCTAAATTGTTGATCCAACCACTACGACCAATGGCTATGCCTTGAATACTTATAGAAAAGGTTTTTCTTCAAATCAGAAATAAAATCAATAATACTTACCTCTCTTGCAACCAACTCACATCTAGAACCCTCACATCCACTCTTCAATGTGCATTTGATTGTCTCAAACCTTTTATTCTCAACAATCTTGTTACCAAAATAATGATCGCTGCCCTCATGAAAGCATGTTACAAACTTTGATAAACCACCACATTGCAAAAACATTTCCTTTAAACAATATTTTTTTATAAAATAAGAAACCATCACCTCTAATGCATAAAAATGAATCCAACAACTCCCTGGATGACTTGGGAAGTTGCACTGCATTACACTCCTACAAAATTTTGTCAGTATGCATAGTAGAATGAATATGGCATAATAATTCTTGATACATTAAAAACTCAACATGGTATTTACAACATGTATTATGAACATTAATAGGTACACAATAAAAAGGCTTGCAAGACTCAAAATCTCTTTGTGAGATTCGCAAATTTGGATGTTCTTGAAAAATTTGTTTGTACAAAATTGTTTGGTTACATTCCAAAAAATGTTTAGGATGTGGTGTACGATCTCCCCCTCTCTCCCTATCTCTCTCCCACTCTCCCCTCTCTCTCTCTCCCTATATCTCTCTTTGTCCTTCTCTCCCTTTATCCCACTCTCCCTCTCTCTCTCTCTCAGGTCTTTCCCTCTCTCCCTCTCTCTCTCTCTCTCTCTCTCTCTCTCTCTCTCTCTCTCTCTCTCTCTCTCTCTCTCTCTCTCTCTCTCTCTCTCCCTTTATCCCACTCTCCCTCTTCCTCTCTCCTCTCTCACTCTACAGCCTAAGGCCCCCTCTCTCTCTCTCTCTCTACCTCTCTCTCTCTCTCTCTCTCTCTCTCTCTCTCTCTCTCTCTCTCTCCCTCTCAAGCCTTTTCCTCTCTCCCTCTCTCTCTCTCCCTATCTCCCACTCTAAGCCATAAACCCTAAACCCAATCTCCCTATCTCTCTCTCCCACTCTCTTTCCCTCTCTCCATTTCTCTCCCTCCTTCCCTCTCTCTCCCACTCCCCCTCTCTCCCACTCCCCCCCCTCTCTCTCTATTTGTATCTCTCTCTCTCTATATTTGTCTATCTCTATCTATGTCTCTCTCCCACTCTCTTCTCCCTCTCTCACACACTCTCTTTTCTTCTCTCCCACTCTCTTTCCCTCTCTCACTCTCTCTCTCTCTCCCCCTCTCTCTCCCACTCTGCCTCTCTCTCCCTCTCTCCCACTCTCCCTCTCTCCCTCTCAGGTCTTTCCCTCTCTCCCTCTCTCTCTCTCCCTCTCTCCCTCTCTTTCTCCCTCTCTCTATCTCTCTTTCACTCTCTCCCCCTCTCTATCTCTCACACACTCTATATCCCTCTCTCACACACTCTCTCTCCCTCTCTCTCTCTCCCACTCTCCTTCTCAATTAATTCCCTCTCTCCCTCTCTCCCTCTCTCCCATTCTCCTCTCTCTCCCACTCTCCCCCTCCCTCTCTCCCACTCTCCCACTCTCCCTCCCTCTCTCCCACTCTCCCTCTCAGGTCTTTCCCACTCTCCCTCTCTCTCCCACTCTCCCTCTCTCCCTCTCTCTCTCCCACTCTTCCTCTCTCTCTCTCTTTAATGCCCTACCACGCAACCCTAGGGGAAGTTTCCATTTACTACACAAATAAACTAATTTTTTTTATTTTTCTTAAATGAACAATTAGAACAATTAACATTCAAGTTCATTAACCAACTGCCAACAACTCCTAAGGTTACGAGACTGAGTTACTTAAACCCAAACAAGAAACATGAATTATAACCATAACATTTAATTACCTAACAAATAAAGTTCACATACATTCCATACATAATAATTTACATCAAAGAATATGAGATACCACATGATTTCAATAATATAATTTACAACATAATTACAACACTCATTCCTCGAATGGGATAATTCCAAAAGTAAGATTACATATTACAACTTTCACCTTGATAACAATTGAGGGGTAATAAAATACAAGATCAATTGAATGAATTAAACATGAAACGAAACTAGATCCCATCAGCTCTCCAACTTGAAATCTCATCCACACAAAAAAGAAGACCAACCAATGGATTAAGGTGCATGTTCCACCCAACCATGTGATACCCGAAGGTTCACCCCCCATGCTAGGAGACAGTAACCAGTAATTCCTAAACAAGACCATCTACCTCTAGACACAGGTTAAAAACATATTGAACTGAAAAGGATACAAATACCCCAGCACTTAACAAAAAAGGTTACAATGCTTCTAGAGAACAATGATTATGTACACCATCTGTACACCACACAATATTTGACTAACTACTGACGTAGGAAGAGTGTCATACATAAATTGCCATGAGTTACCCTAGCTCAACCTTCCTAGGCTACCAGACCCCCATCTTGGGTTACCTTGGCTTGCCTCTATCGGCCGTTGGACCCTCATGCAAAACTATGGGTCTCATCTCATCTCGAGCCTTAACCAATGCAAACTCAAAAGAGAGGCATTCATTATCCTTATTAGTGTGAAAGTTCCCCATTAATTTCTTTTAAGTTATCACTTGATTAAACCCTAGGTGAGTTACACTAATGCCCCTTTGTGTGTCAGACACCCACAAAGAGCCACTCTCCTAACGACTACATGGTACAAAACCACAATAGGTAACTAGATAAGACAACCTCTCCAATCCAAGGAGGCAACAAGTAAAGGGAACCCACTCCAAACACTGGAGGAAACAAAGATACAAAATCACTCCTTCCCAAGGAGGCACAACCACATAACCCTCTCCCAATCCCAAGGAGGCACAAATCCCAAGACAATCCAAAGGTTGACTATCATAACGACAACCCATACAATTAAATGAAACCCTATTTGGAAGACTTCATGACATCTACTCAATTTACACAATATCAAGAGTGATCAAACATAGCTAGCAACCACTTTAGACAATATAAATAAACTAACGTTTGGGTTTCCTAAACCCAAACCAAGCACTAGTATAGTACAAGAATTCAATTTAAATAATTAGCATTATTCGTTCGTACTCAAAATAAAACAAATCACTTGATGCCATTGAGAAATTTAAATTTAATATTTAATTCTATTTGGTCATTCATAGATAAGAATTAAAATCATCTTTATAAATAATTTTTTTTGCTTCCAACGTCCACTTTAAATAAGTCAACTTTTAAATAAATCGTTTGATTACAAAATCAACTTTTAATTAAATCATTTGATTATAAAATGAATTTTATTCCAGCTAGGATAATGAAATAACCACATTAAAATAGTTCATATTTTAAACAAAATGAATATATATTAAATATATATGTAAAAATATATACTTAATATATATATATATACAAATATACTCCTCTATATTTAAATATTTAACTATTATTTAAAAAAAAAATTAAAACACCCATTTAAATTCCAAATTCAAAATATATAAAAATAAATACTATAAACATTAATTAATTATATATATATATATGCATAGTATATATATGCATTATATACATATATATATAAATGTTTATATTTAATAATAAAAAAAAACTTAATATATATATATTTATATATACATATATAATTATATACATACATAATTATATAATATATACATATATATAGAATATTTATTTATTATAATATATATATATATATAAAAATTAAAAAATTAAAAAACCTAAAAGAAAAGAAAGCCCCCTGCTTCCCACGCAGCCCCTGCTACTATAGGGGTTATGCCCCTGTTGGGGGCAGCTGCCTCACAACTTTTCCTGTGGGGGCAGCTGTGGTGCAGCGCTACTGCTTGTGAAGGTAGCAGCGCTGCCTCATAGCTGCCTCCCATGGGGATGGCGGTGGGGCAGCCCCCAACCTTCCCAAAAAAACCTATGGGATTTTTTTTTGATAATTTTTTTTTTTGAAATTTATTTAAAAACAAACTCCCCTGGTAAACTCAGAATGAAAATAACAGGGAAAGAAATTTATTTTGATATAAAGAACTCTAGCCAACAGCATAAAGATTTGTATGCCAAAATAAAATATGTATATACATATGTATATATATATACATATATACATATATATATACATATACATATATATATATATATAAACTAACTTCCATTTCTCAGACCAAATTGGGAAAATTATCCACAGAAGAACTACACAACAAGATTTAAATTTCAAAAAACATAATAAAATTACCAATACCCAGGCACAAGGTTTTCAAATTTCATTGTTTCTTTCAAATTACCTATTGTTAAAATGGAGGATTTCTGTTGCAAGTTTTGATTTCACAACAGTAAATTAATTTATTCTTAAGATCTGATCAAGATTTCAACAAAGAATTTGCAACTAAGATTTAAAATAAAAATACAATTTTCATACACAAATAAATAAAGGAAACCTGTGATTGAAGCTTGAATGAAGGGTTTGAGAAGAAAGATGAGGTGCAAACTCCAACTCCTCCACTACACAACAAGATTTAAATTTCAAAAAACATAATAAAATTACCAATACCCAAGCACAAGGTTTTCAAATTTCATTGTTTCTTTCAAATTTCCTATTGTTAAAATGGAGGATTTCTGTTGCAAGTTTTGATTTCACAATAGTAAATTAATTTATTCTTAAGATCTGATCAAGATTTCAACAAAGAATTTGCAACTAAGATTTAAAATAAAAATACAATTTCCATACACAAATAAATAAAGAAAACCTGTGATTGAAGCTTGAATGAAGGGTTTGAGAAGAAAGATGAGGTGCAAACTCCAACTCCTCCAAAGCTTTTCCAGATTCCAAATTGCATCCAAGCCTTTCCAAATTCCCAAATTGCATCCACAAAACTTGAACTCCTCTCCCAATTTGCCCACAGCCCAATTCCAAGAATACCAAAAACCTCCCCAATTTCTTCCCCAAATTTGGTCAAAATCCCAAAAATATCCCATCCACCAAAATTTATTGCAATTTTGGGGATATTTTCCTTTTTTAAATTTAAAACAAATTTTTATTTTCTAATTCAAATCTCATGCATTTTTCAAAATTCTTTAAAACAAAAGAATACAAATTTTGCCAAGAATTTACTTTATCAACAATTTTAAGAAGTGAAATTAAAACACATTTTCATTTATTTATTTATTTATTTATTTATTTTAATTTAACTCTAACTATCAAAACATGATTTTTACTTTTATTTTTAATTAAATATTAAAATACAATCATGCCAAAACAACTATCTCATTTAATATATCACCATTAATCTAATTAGTCAATAAACTCAATCTAATTTTATTAATTAAATCAAATCAATCAATAAAATAAATAATGTTTCACATTGCAACTAAATACATTTAAACACCATTTTAACTACACCCACCATTTAATAACCTTTAAAATATGAAATTAAATAAATACCCAAGGTGAAATGGACCAAATTAAAACAACTAAACCCGACGACACACTATGACTAGGGTGACGACTTGGCATGAAAAACCTAGCTACTATCTCCTAATCGATTTCTGTTGGTCTCTGGACATGCTCAAACCTGCGAACTAGGTGGAGTCAATGTCATGTACCTATCAACCTATGAACAAAGAGTACATATATATATAATATGATCAAACACACCGTGAAGAGGAAATCTTAGAATCATAGGGCACTCACAAGTGAGTGATACAATCCCATCCCCTTCACCAATACAATATCACTAACTGACACATCTAACATCAATGATATGATCACAAGCATAAAACATCATTAAATCAAATGTCTTCTAAGTTAATCCAAAACATGCCATAAAGATAACATCAAAATAAAATAACATTACATTAAAATATAACATTCACATCATTTAACAATTGCAATTAAAAGTAACCAAGTTCAAAAGTCACAGCATAAACAAAAAAAAGCATTACAAAGAAAACACTACCGAACCAAACATCCAAAATGGAGGGGTGTTACATCCTCCCCCCTAGGGTCAGGCTTACTCCTAGAAGCCTGCAAATACCCCTAGTACAAACGCAATAAAAACACACATATTCAATGGTTCTAATACTGAACCACTCCACACCTCAGCATAAAACAACAGCAACTCGTGCTATAATCAACCCAACCAAGCACATTGCCAATCTATACAAACAACATGGTGAAGCAACCACCAACCACATCTCCAAAACACATATCCATGGATTAACATACATGATACACATATGCACCAATACACATCACCAAGAATCATCCCAAGGCCATACATAGTGCGATATCATTACAATGTTTACTCAAGACAAGGTATGCAACATTATCACTTCAACATTCATTTAACATTTTGCATTTTGAATCCAAGTACAATAATTTAACATCTACATGATTTATTAAGACTCAAAAATAAAGTTGGGGACTATAGGCCTCACCAACAAGATGCACCTATTATGCAATTAACATTAACATGCAATGGTTTCACTAATCCCTCTCCTCTAAACTTTTACTTACTGCATAACAATTTTCTATTCATAATGTACATTTTCCATGATTATGAATGCAACTTGGGGACTTAGGTCCTTTACCCAAGGTTTGATCTAATAAAACAACCTTCATGAATACATAAGCATTTTCTCATAAGATACAACCTACCATGGGTTTCTATACACCACACACTTAAGGACATACATCTTCGTTAAACTAATGGAAAGAGAGAGAAGACAAGAGTTATTTACAGTTCTAACATAAGCACAATGCCATCATGGTTTCATCAGCACACAATCACTTTCACACAAATGCATCAACCATATAAGAGTGTGCACAAATCTCTTTTAACTAACAACATGATTATTCATTTTCTATAACCATATTTCATAATTTCAAAACAATATAACATGCAAAAGCAACTCCAAACCCACATAGGGTCATTCAGGCAATCGCTTGCATAATGAGGTAAAGCACAAGAAGACATGCAAGGGGTGGAAGTAACAAAAAAACTGGTTGTCGTCCACCACACACAACACACCAAATTCACACACCACACAATTGTCCATAATGCATTCTTCCAGTAGGAAGGATATCGGTGCATTGTACACTACACCGAGGATCCTATCCTTCCCACTAGTTTCTTGCACCATTGGACCTACACCACCTCACAACAACTTCTGGGTAGACAAGTGAGATCAACCCAAAAGGAAAACATAACTACCGAATAGAGCGTCTAGGTCAATGCCATGGCTCATAGTGCCCAGAGTATAGACCTATACAACTAATAACTTAATAGGTCCACATTATCCCAGAGTGCCTGGTGTTTAAACTTGGGCTCTCATACCATGTGTAACGCCCCGCCATGCAACCCTAGGGGAAGTCTCCATTTACTACACAAACAAACTATTTTTATTTTTATTTTTATTTTTCAAAATGAACAATTAGAGCAATTAACATGCAAGTTCATTAACCAACTGCCAACAGCCCCTAAGGTTACGAGACTGAGTTACTTAAATCCAAACAAGAAACATGAATTATAACTATAACATTTAATTACTTAACAAATAAAGTTCACATACATTCCATAAATAATAATTTACATCAAAGAATATGAGATACCACATGATTTCAATAATATAATTTAAAACATAATTACAACACTCATTCCCTGAATGAGATAATTCCAAAAGTAAGATTACATATTACAACTTCCACCTCGATAACAATTGAGGGGTAATAAAAGACAAGATCAACTGAATGAATTAAACATGAAATGAAACTGGATCCCATGACCTCTCTAACTAGAAATCTCATCCACACAAACAAGAAGACGAACCAGTGGATTAAGGTGCACATTCCACCCAACCATGTGATACCCAAAGGCTCACCCCCATGCTAGGAGATAGTAACCAAGAATTCCTAAACAAGACCATCTACCTCTAGACACAGGTTAAAAACATACTGAATTGAAAAGGATACAAATACCCTAGCACTTAACAAAAAAGGTTACAATGCTTCTAGAGAACAATGATTATGTACACCATCTATACACCACACAATATTTGACTAACTGCTAATGTAGGAAGAATGTCATCCATAAATTGCCATGAGTTACCCTAGCTCAACCTTCCTAGGCTACCGGACCCCCATCTTGGGTTACCTTGGCTTGCCTCTACCGGCCGCCGGACCCTCATGCAAAACTATGCATCTCATCTCATCTTGAGCCTTAACCAATGCAAGCTTCAAGAGAGAGGCATTCATTAACCTTATAAGTGTGAAAGTGCCCCATTAATTTCTTTTAAGTTATCACTTGATTAAACCCTAGGTGAGTTACCCTAGCGCCCCTTTGTGTGTCAGACCCCCACAAAGAGCCACTCTCCTAATGACAACATACATGGTACAAAACCACAATAGGTAACTAGATAAGACGACCTCTCCAATCCAAGGAGGCAACAAGTAAAGGGAACCCACTCCAAACACTAGAGGAAACGAAGATACAAAATCACTCCTTCCCAAGGAGGCACAACCACATAACCCTCTCCCAATCCCAAGGAGGCACAAATCCCAAGACAATCCAAAGGTTGACTATCATAATGACAACCCATACAATTAAATGAAACCCTATCTAGAAGACTTCATGACATCTACTCAATTTACACAACATCGAGAGTGATCAAACATAGCTAGCAACCACTTTAGACAATATAAATAAACTAACGTTTGGGTTTCCTAAACCCAAACCAAGCACTGGTATAGTACAAGAATTCAATTTAAATAATTTGCATTATTCGTTTGTACTCAAAATAAAACAAATCACTTGACGCCATTGAGAAATTTAAACTTATTATTTAATTCTATTTGGTCATTCATAGATAAGAATTAAAATCATCTTTATAAATAAAACCATTTTCTTCTAACGTCCACTTTAAATAAGTCAACTTTTAAATAAATCGTTTGCTTACAAAATCAACTTTTAATTAAAACAATTGATTATAAAATCAATTTTATTCCAGCTAGGATAATGAAATAACCACATTAAAATAGTTAATATTTTAAACAAAACGAATATATATTAAATATATATGTAAAAATATATATTAAATATATATGTAAAAATATATAATTAATATATATATACAAATATACTCATCTATATTTAAATATTTAACTATTATTTTAAAAAAATATTTAAAACACCCATTTAAATTCCAAATTCAAAATATATAAAAATAAATACTATATACATTAATTAATTATATATATATACATAAATGTTTATATTTAATAATAATAATAAAAAACTTAATATATATATTTATATATACAAATATGTATATACATATATAATTTTATAATATATATTATATAATATATACATATATATTATATAATATATACATATATATAATATTTATATATTATAAAATATATATATATATATATATATAAATTAAAAAACAAAAAACCTAAAAGAAAAGAAAGCCCCCTACTTCCCACGTAGCACCTGCTACTATAGGGGTTACGCCCCTGCTGGGGGCGGCTGCCTCACAACTTCCCCTGTGGGGGCAGCTATGGTGCAGCGTTGCTACCTGTGAAGGTAGCGGTGCTGCCTCATAGTTGCCTCCCATGGGGGCGGTGGTGGGGCAGTCCCCCAGCCTTCCCAAAACCTACGGGTTTTTTTTTTTATAATTTTTTTTTTTGAAATTTATTTAAAAACAAACTCCCCTGGTAAACTCAGAATGAAAATAATAGGGAAAGAAATTTATTTTGATATAAAGAACTCTAGCCAACAGCATAAATATTTGTATGCCAAAATAAAATATGTATATACATATGTATATATATATAAACTAACTTCCATTTCTCAACCCAAATTGGGCAAATTATCCACAGAAAAACTACACAGCAAGATTTAAATTTCAAAAAACATAATAAAATTACCAATACCCAGCACAAGGTCTTCAAATTTCATTGTTTCTTTCAAATTTCTTATTGTTAAAATGGAGTATTTCTATTGCAAGTTTTGATTTCACAACAGTAAACTAATTTATTCTTAATATCTGATCAAGATTTCAACAAAGAATTTGCAACCAAGATTTAAACTGAAAATACAATTTTCATACACAAATAAATAAAGAAAACCTGTGATTGAAGCTCGAATGAAGGGTTTGAGAAGAAAGATGAGGTGCAAACTCCAACTCCTCCAAAGCTTTTCCAAATTCCAAATTGCATCCAAGCCTTTCCAAATTCCCAAATTAAATCCACAAAACTTGAACTCTTCTCCCAATTTGCCCACAACCCAATTCCAAGAATGCCAAAAACCTCCCCAATTTCTTCCCCAAATTTGGTCAATATCCCCAAAATATCCCATCCACCAAAATTTATTGCAATTTTGGGGATATTTTCCTTTTTTTAAATTTAAAACAAATTTTTATTTTCTAATTCAAATCTCATGCATTTTCAAAATTTTAAAACAAAAGAATACAAATTTTGCCAAGAATTTACTTTATCAATAATTTTCAGAAGTGAAATTAAAACACATTTTCATTTATTTATTTATTTATTTTAATTTAACTCTAACTATCAAAACATGATTTTTACTTTTATTTTTAATTAAATCTTAATATACAATCATGCCAAAACAACTATCTCATTTAATATATCACCATTAATCTAATTAGTCAATAAACTCAATCTAATTTTATTAATTAAATCAAATCAATCAATAAAATAAATAACATTTCACATTGCAACTAAATACATTTAAACACCATTTTAACTACACCTGCCATTTAATAACCTTTAAAATATGAAATTAAATAAATACCCAAGGTGAAATGGACCAAATTAAAACAACTAAACCCGATGACAACCCGACAACACGCTATGACTTGGGTGACGACTTGGCATGAAAAACCTAGCTACTATCTCCCAATCGATTTTTGTTGGTCTCTGGACACGCTGAAACCTGTGAACCAAGTGGAGTCGATGTCATGTACCTATCAACCTGCGAACAAAGAGTACATCGAACATGCATATATATATATAATATGATCAAACACACCATGAAGAGGAAATCTCAGAATCGTAGGGCACTCACAAGTGAGTGATACAATCTCGTCCCCTTCACCAATACAATATCACTAACTGACGCATCTAACATCAATGATATGATCACAAGCATAAAACATCATTAAATCAAATATCTTCTAAGTTAATCCAAAACATGCCATAAAGATAACATCAGAGTAAAATAACATTACATTAAAATATAACATTCACATCATTTAACAATTGCGATCAAAAGTAACCAAGTTCAAAAGTCACAGCATAAACAGAACAAAGCATTACAAAGAAAACACTGCTGAACCAAACATCCAAAATGGAGGGTTGTTACACTCTCTCCCTCTCTCTCTCTCTCCCACTCTCCCTCTCCCTCTCTCTCCCTCTCTCTCTCTTTCAAGTCTTGGTCTCTCTCACTCTCTTTAATATATAATGATTAAATTTATGTATTAAAGATCTGAGAGGGAGATGGACACTTCAAAGGGAGACTATGTATTAAATATATTATATAATATATAATATATTTAATATATATACAATATATATAATATATACTATAATATGTTCAATATATAATATATATTATATATGAAATATATTATGATATATAATTTATATAATAAATTTATTATATATTTAGAATACATAGCAAATGGATATATGTTTCATTGAGGACTTTATAATCTAATCCCTACCTCATTTTCACAACACTATCAATTGAGCAACGACCTCCATCATGCGCAACAACCTTCGATGTGTTCCAGGTATGTGTTCTTTGCATTTTTTTTCTTTTTTTTTGTTGCTAATTAGTGATTAATTTAGGTTTTTTTTTTCATTCTTTCTAGTTTTGTTGAATTTTTCATTTCAATCTAAAACTACAAAAAAAATTGAAACCCTAGTTAGTGGAAAACAAAAAAAAAACATCAAACAAAAAAATTGAACCTTCATTACTTGAAAGAAAACATAAAATTGAACCTCTAGTATCATAAGCAAACATAAAATTGAACCTTCATTACCCCTTTCTGCATTTTTTTTTTTTTTTTTACATTCTTGTCTATTTTTCCTTCTTCTTTATCACTTATTCTTGTGTTTCTTAAATTCTTTCTTTGTTGCTTATTCTTATGTTAGTATTTCTTTGCTAAACAATTTTTTTTTTTAATTTTTTAATTCTTTTGATTCTCCTTAGCTCTCAAAATAGAAGGGACCCTTGTTGGAAGTATTGTGCTCTAAATTTCAAATACTTAGTGAATCTAAATCCATAGTTAGTACTAGCCAAATAAAACTTGTCCTAGCAAGCATAAGGAAATGGGCGATGTTAATGGATAATAATCAATGGGCTATGCAGGAGGCAATCATATTGTATGATAGCCTCTTGCATAGTCCATCGACTATTACCCATTAACTTTTCCCATTTCCCTATGGATGTTGGGACAAGTTTTATGAAATGAGAAATTTTTTATTTAACCATTACTAACTATGTATCCTTATTTTCTAAGTATTGGCAATTTGGAGCTTAACACTTCCACCTTTGTTGAATCAATTTGGATCTTAACACTTCCACATTGCAACGAGGTAAAAATTTAATGTATTTTTAAATGAGATTTCACATCACTTTAACAAAAAAAAAATTCATTTACATGCCTTAGACATAAATGAGCTTTACACATTTTTTCATTTTTATTCAATTAAGTCATTTATATTGAATGGTTTAATGGGATTTTTTAAACATGTATTTTACACTTTGAAATTACAAATTTAATATACCTAGGTTCACTTATATCTAAATCATGGATCCATGCCCTCTAGCTCCACCCACTCCACCTTGTAACCCCCCACCTCCACCACCTGCATCCAATGGTGCTCAATTTTGAGAACAAATTGATGTGAATTTTAGAACCATTCAGGATCAAGTTAATGTTATTCAGAATGAAGAATGCGTTCACCCATATTTGAGGCATTTTGCATCAAATATGAAAAATGTTGTTGATGTTGTTAGTTCCATGGAAATGGACTTAGATGAGAATAAACAATGGCGAGAGGAGAGGAGACAGTCCCATTCTAAAAAGGAAAACACAAAGAAATGAAGAAATGCAACAAAGAGCTGCAAAACTTTATTAAGACAATGATCATATTTTTATATAGATTTGACCTTGGATGGATATTTTATAAAGAATTTGGTAGGATGGGTATTTTTAGTGTTGAATTTATTAATATAATACTATAATGATGAGACAAAAATTTAGTAATAAATATTAAATAATCTAATAATTTAGTGTTTGTTAATATATAGTGTTTATTCATTCATCATGGTTGAGTGATGTCTTATTTGTTGATCATGATTATTGTATAGATTTCACATGAACAATATAATGAACATGTATCTTGTTGTCTTGTAATAATTTTGTTTGAAGGTTGCATCAAACCCCTATGGTGAACATAATGTTCTTCTTTATGTATCATGGCTGAAAGATAATGATTCTTATTCATGATAATTTTATACCTTTTACATGAAGGATCTAATGACATTTTATTAATCTTGAAGGTTTTAATGGAAAGAATGTGGAATTGAGTTGTAATGGTTTTGTTTGATGGTTGCATCACTACTTATTCTAGAGGGTCCCAACATGGGAAAACACTCTTCCTCTCAACTCTCTCTCTCCCTCTCTCTTAGGTCTCTCTCTCTCATGACATGTTATTAATATTGAAGGTTTTAATGGCATGAATGTTGAATTGAGTTGTAAATGTTGAATTGAGTTGTAATGGTTTTGTTTGATGGTTGCATCACTTCTTATTCTAGAGGGTTCCAACATGGGAAAACATTCTTCCTCTCAACTCTCTCTCTCCCTTTATCATCATTATCTCTCTCTCTCTATGTCCCTCCCTCCCTCTCTTTGTCTCAACTCTCTCCCTCTCTCCCTCTCACTCTCAGGTCCCTCCCTCCCTCTCTCTCTCTCTCAAGTCTCTTATAGCTTCCTCTCTCCCTCTCAAGTGTCTCTCTCCCCCTCCCTCTCAGGTCTCTCTCTCTCTCTCAAGACTCTCTCTCCCTCTCAAGTCTCTCTCTCAAGACTCTCTCTCTCTCTCTCTCATATCTCTCTCCTTCACTGATCTCGATCTCCATCTTGAATCTCTCTCCCTCCCTCTCAAGTCTCTCTCTTTCTCTCTCTCCTCTCACTCTCAAGCCCCCTCTCTCTCAAGCCTCTCTCTCTCCTCTCTCTCTCTCTCTCTCACACACACACACACACACACACTCACTCACTCACTCTCTCTCTCTCTCCATTTCAAGTCTCTCTCTCTCCTTCTATCCCTCCCTCTCTCTCTCTCTCTCTCTCTCCCTCTCAAGACTCTCTCCCTCTCTCCCTCTCAAGTCTTTCTCTCTCGCTATCTCCCTCTCAACTCTCTCTCTCTCCCTCTCTCCCTCTCAACTCTCTCTCTCCCTCTCTCTTTGCCTCTTTGTCTCTTTATGTCTCTCTCTCCCTCCCTCTCTTCCTCCCTCTCTCCCTCTCAACTATATTTCTCCCTCTCTCTCTTCTCTCTCCCTCTCAAATCTCTCTCTCTCTCTCTTTCAAGTCCCTCACACTTGCTCTCTCTCTCTCTCTTGTGAATTAGCCGCACATCAATAAATGTATAGTATACTATACAAAATATATGTAGTATATAGTATATAATATAATAATATATAATATATAATATAATAATATAATAATACATAATATATAATATAATAATGTATAATATAATATATAATATAATATATAATACATATTATATAATACATAATATTAAATATTATGTATTATAAATAATGCAAGTAACAAATATCTGTTTTTTTCTGACAAAATCAATAGGCTCAGGATTTTGCTCAAGATTCGGTTTGGGATTGCCTAACCTAGAAATTCAACCCAAAAATTGTGTTTAGAAAATTTGCTTTGTTTTCTGAAGTTCACCCTTGTGGCTAATGAATTTTTTTATCCAAATTTCATGAAATGAAAAAGGTTTATAGAAAAAATTGTTAGATTTCTAGCAATATAAGTTATGCCTTATTTTGAATTTAATAAATACTTATTATTGATTTTCTGCATACATTACGACTAAAGTCTTGATTAATAGGCCGATTGAAAAACTTTTATAACTTTCAAACTACTTAACATTTTTCAAACCTACAAGATACATCACATTATATGCTTCACATACTATAGGATAAAAAAATTGAATTTCATAAATTTTTGACCAAGTTATGGTGGTTAGACACAAAAATTTTAATAATCAGGTATGTGCAAGATCATCATGGAAAAGGCAGGCCCTTAATTAGCAAAAAATTAAAAAAAAATAGAGTTAAGCAACTTGACGTAAAAAAATTGAATAAGTTATCTATATTATTTCAAAAATATGTAAGAATAGAATCTATAGAAATTTGAATGTAGTTTCTAAACTACTAGGTTTATTTAAATATATATATATATATATATTTGGTGAAATTTGAAATTTCAAAAGAGTACTTAAATTTAGGGAAAAATAGGGTATGCCCTCTAACAACCCTAACCACAATAAAATGATAATATTTTTTATAATATTTTAGATATAAGTAGAGGACTCATGTCCTGATGTGATGCATATTTTTTGTAATTTTTTTCTAGGTAAATAATTAATTATGAATTTTTTTTATTACAACTTTTAAAAAATATAACAAACTCGTCTTTGACCACCTTAACTTGCTCAAAACTTCATGAAATTATTTTTTTCTTTTTTAATCCTATAGTATGTGAAGCATAGAATGTGATGCATGTTTTGGATTCAAAAAATTTCATACTATTTGAAAGCTATAGATATTTTTCAATCAACCTATCAATCAGACTTTAGTAATAATTTGAATAGAAAAAGAATAATATTACTTATTAAATTCAAAGTAAAGCATAATTTATATTGGTGGGAAGCTGAGAATCTCCTTTAAAACCATTTTGTTTCATCAATTTTGGGTTAAAAAAAAGTTGTCAGCCGCATACCCATCATATTGCCACTTTTTGGCCCATCATGATCTTGCACATACCCAATTCTGAAAAGTTCTAATAAAAAAATAATAACTAATTATTTACATGGAAAAAAATTAAACAAAAAAAATCTAGCACATTCGAGCATGTGTCCTCTACTTATATTGAAAGATTCAGAAAAAATAATTATTTTTTTCCTGTACTTAGAATGGTCAAACATACACCTGCTTCTTATCTTTGACTTTAAAATTTAGTACCACTACATTGAAAGTTCATTTTTTTGCAAAACAGATTTACTTTTTTCCAAAAAGGGACTAGTAGCCTAGAAACTACATTCAATTTTCTACAACTTTTGTTCTTACATATTTTCCAAATTATGTTAATAACCTATTCAAATTTTTATGTCAAGTTTCCTTACTCTGATTTTACAAATTTTCATCACCACTTAGAGGCCTAGTTTGGACCCCCATGATCTTGCATTGACCCATGAAGTTTCCCCATAAGAAGAGAAATCAAACTCATCAAAATATAATCTCATCTCATCCCATAATTGAAACCCTATGGCACCCTATAGGATAAGTTGAGAAAGTTAATGCAAACTTCCTCATTCTCATCTTAGCTTCCTACACTTCATCATCAAAGACAACTAAAAATTAATCTAATGCCTAAATCTTAAGCACAAGCAAATGGATTGGAATAGAAACTTATCGGTGCTTTTACACCCCACCCACATAGATTTTGATTGGAAAAAATCAACATTCCCCTCATCTGAGACCACAAGTCAATCCTGCCAGGGGACTAAATGGACTAAAAACAACCATACATGCAGCTCTCAAAGTTTGAAAAGATCAACTTGAGGTCTAATTTTTGAAAAGTCAACACCCAATAAGAAGAATAGCTACTGCAATTATAAAAAACATCAGCCAAAATTACACCTCTGCTCATGTCCATGGCTATGAAAATCCTTTCAATTTTCACCAACTCACCATAGAGCCAACCTTTTCTCATAATCTCTCTCCAATCCATTGGTGGGGATATTAATGGACTCATAAGATACCTCCAAAGAGAGGTAATAACAAAAAATTTTCCATGCATATAGTCTTGGGCATGGAAAACCTCCCCCCTAGTGACTCCATCATCATGGGGCTACCAACTATCAAGCAACTTGTGTGAAAGAACCAAAGGAAATTTGTGAACATTTGACACCTCCACACAATAGCTCACCACACCAACATTATTAGATTCAAGATGACACTCTATTCCTTGCAATGAATCCACAATCCCAACCTCTTTATCAAAGGATCCAATCCATCACACCTTTTCATAGGAAGCAAACCAATTAGAGATAATGGGTCTTCAATCACCTTGTCTTCCTGCATCTCAAACAAAGAATTAGGAAATGTGAGCTCCGCTTCCACATCAAATATGGGACTTTCATGAGTTTGGAAACTATTTTCTTCTTCTTTCTTAGATTATATCCCTTGCATCATCTTACTCATGATAGTTCTAGATCCCCCATTATTCATTCCTTTCAATACCACCTTCCTATCACCATCTTGAAATTTTAGTTTCATGGATTTCAATTTCAAGGTGATTTCCCATAAAGAACGAACCCATTGTATACCCAAAACAAAATTTGTGTTGAAGTTGATGATTGAACTCCATAACACCAAAAAATCACCTACAAGCAATTATCCTATCACAAAAGAAAGATCAAATAAACTAATTTGATATGCAACCAATAGAGAAAAGATTAAATCTAGGAAAGAACTGATATGTGCAATGTATTAACCTAAATGGTTCTGAATTAATTAATTATTGCAATGAATGTGCAAGGTTTATAAAAGAATGCAAAAGAAAACACTAGATTATGATTACATTAGATAGTGACAAGTGTTCTAATCTAATGCAATGAGACAAATTTTCCTATATTTAGTTAAAACTAATAATAAAAAAGAACTCTTAAGTTTAGCTTAAGTAAACTAAAGTAATAAGGGACTTAATAATTAATTATCAAGTGATAATCCTAATTACTCGAACATCACCCCTTAAGATTAACTTAGGGAGAAGATAAAATCCCTAATGTAGAATGTAATGATGGATTCATGGATGGGTCCTAAATACAAGTCTTGATGAGGTACCCATGTACAAAATAAATGAATCTCTCATAACTAGAGAAAAGGAGAAAACCACATGTGAAAAAATCCTCTCCAAAAGAGAGAAAATGAAATGACTGCACTAGTGAAACAAGGATAGAAGGAGGACTCAATGTGACCCCCAAAGGAATTCTTCTATCATGTAAGTAAAATAGATACCCCCCAATAGGAGAGAGAAAATGAGGATATGAATCCCCCCACAAAGAAAGAGCTCTCATGCCAATGGTGAACACTTGAAGAAAAAATATGATCCACTACCTACAAACAACATTTCTCCCCTTAGGAAGAAACAGATCCATTAGTGATTGGAGAATCCAATCCAAAGAAATGGGTGAATCAAGAATCTAAATCCAATTGATGTGTGCCTCTGAAAACTACTCATGTATCCATGTGTTGGAAATCAATGACATCAATCCAAAATCCTATAAAGACTGATGTAAAACAATCTGCAAAGGTGATGAAGATGGTGGGCCAAAAACATTGATGTGGTTGTCAACAAAGAGGAGATGAATTTCCTCAATGTAATCATCCAAATCTGCAATATAGGACTCCACAACAAGGATGATATGTCTATTATATATGAATCCCAAGTAGCTATGTTTGGAAGATGTATGATGTCATGTTGCACTAAATCAATAGGGGCCAAGGATGTGGTGATGCCAAACTAATTAGGAACAACAATGGATGATGATGTAGTCTCACTCTAAATAGTGGAAACATGAAGACAAGTATTTGAACCATTGGAACATGCAAGACCTATGATATACTCAAGCTCCTCTAAAGTATCATCATCAAAGGGTATGGAATCTGCATCTACAAGAGGGATGAGACAATCTACAACAAGATCCTCTGGGTATGGAGAGATATGAGGGTCTCCACAAATCTCCAGAATTTGTGTCCAAAGTGTGGGGAAATTCAATGTTTGATACAACACACATAATGTCATGATCAACAATAGAACATATAACCCCTAAAATATGATCTTTGATGATACCCCATGCTAATAAACTCCCTAGTAGATTTGGTGTAGGTATGAGTCCATACAAATAAGGAAAAATATCAAGCCACCTGAGATGTGTCAAGATGCCATTTCTCCAAGACTCATAATTATCCTTATCCAAGTTGATCACAGAAGGATGAACACAAAAATGCATGATACTCACTCAAAGGAAAAAATCAAAGACTAAAAACCTTAGTATGGATAAAGCAGATCAAATGGTGGCATCTCACGTAAAAATATTCTTTATAGGTGCCAAGACATCCAAGAAATTAATCGGAATGTGAAAAATTAGAGACTAAAAACCTCAATATAGATAAATCAAATCAAATGATGGTATTCACATAGACATATCCTTTCCAGGTGCCAAGACATCCAAGTAATTAAACAGAATGTGAAATCAAAAAATGCTGAATAAAATGTACTTGGGGAAAATTTTAGAAAAAGTGCATGGATAGATTTGAAGAGCTTTGAAATACCTTTCTAATGCCACTTGAATCTTGAAAATCAGAGATACAAGAAAAAAAATGTGAGCTTAGAAGCACAAAATGAAGATCTAACTTTGACTAAAAATAATAGGTACCAACAACAAAATATGATAATGATACCTACGCCACTGAAAATTTCTTGGAACCAGCTTTCTAATGATATCTTGTTTTCCCATTTTCGACATCATATGCAAAAGCTACAGTCGATTTATGAAAATAGGTCAAAAAAGGAAAAAGACCTTGGCTAGTGGCTAGTGGGTGGCGAATTTCTTTTAAAAGCTTTTCTTCTTTTTTTTTCTTTTTTGATTTTTTTTCTTTTTTGTTTTTTCTTCTTTCTTTTCTTCACAAAAAGTAAAAAAATAAAATTGAAAAGCAAAATTGATGATTTTTTTTTTTTTTTTCTAAAAAAAAGATTAAAAAACCAAAAGATTTTTTTCTCAAGATAGGATCTCTCAAAATTCAAATGGGAAGCTATAGATCTAGAGCTTTGATAAAATGTTGAAGTTGATGATTGAACTCCACAGCACCGAGAAATCACCTGCAAGCAATTATCCTATCACAAATGAAAGATCAAAGAAGTCGATTTGCTATGCAATCAAGAGAGAAAAGATTGAATCTAGAAAAGTACTGATATGTGCAATATATTAACATGAATGGTTCTAAATTAATTATTACAATGAATGTGCAAGATTTATAAAAGCATGCAAAAGCAAACCCTAGATGATGATTGCATTATATAGTGACAAGTTTTCTAATCTCAGGGAATGAGATAACTTGTCCTATATTTAGTTCAAACTAATAATAAAAAGCACTCCTAAGTTTAGCTTAAGTGAACTAAAGTAATAAGGGACTTAATAATTAATTAATGAATAATTAATTATCAAGTGATTATCCTAATTATCATTGACTTCATAGTGGTTTAATAGGATCCTCAAATGTGGTATCATCCTAACACAAGACATTATATTACCATTTACAGCTATTACTCTGAAACCTCCAAATTTTCTAGTCTTAAGCCCATGTTGTGCCACAATATCTTTGTCAATGAAAATATGTGTAGCACTAGTATCAATTAGAACTTTATTCCCTTTTAACAACCCTCTAAGCTTGAAAGTGTAGAATAGGGAAAAATCAAGGTTAAGGTCATTAATCATCAAAACTAAAACCCTAGAGCCCTAAACCAATAATGAAGCACAATCCAACATAGAAACACAAAACATAAAGCAATATTACCTATACCATGGTTGATTCACCTCCATTTTCCTTCTACATTTTGTTATATATACTTGATTCCTTCAAATTTGAGTATGCTTGATAATAAGCCTAATGAGAATGATAGCAAAATATTGAAGAGTGTACTTGTCTCCTTTATAGAAAGTCAAATGTGAATGAAGGGTTAGGATTAAAATCCAATAAGATATGTCAATCAATGGACAAGATTGAAAGATGTAGTATGAAATAGGGTTAGGGATAACTTAGGGTGAAGATAAGGATGAATGGCTGAGATTGAATTATAAAATAATTCAATCAAGGGTGGAAATTGAATGAGATATGAAGAGATAAAAATGACACAGATAAAGAGGTTGACGAAAGAATTTAAATAATTATTAAATTATTTAATTAAGGAGGGATAGTGAATAATTAAATAATTAAAGCAATTATTTAATTATAAAGGATATGTGATAGGTTGACTTTTTTATTAAATAATGATTTAATTTAAAAGTGGGAGAAAAGGACAAATTAGTAAGAAATCTATGGAAGAAGAGGATAATGAATAATTAAATAATTGAAATAATTATTTAATTATAGTAGAAAATGCCAATAACTAAATAAATAAGAATTTATTTAATTATAGAAGGAAAGGGGACATTAGTGACATAATTAAATAAATAAAATTTATTTATTTAACCAAAAAGAAGAATAAAAGGAAAGTCGTGAATTAATTAAATAATTAATATTATTTAATTAATAGAAGAAGTATGAATTTAGACAATAAATAATTAAAATTATTTAGTTATTTAGGGAAGAAGGGGAATTGATGGAGAAAATAGCATTCACAAGCCTAGGACAATTTTTAGTGTCTACAAAAAGAATTGCTTCTTTGAAGGCTTGAGATCCTGGTAAGAGTCCCTTTCTGATGTAAACAACTAAATAAGTAAACCTCATGTTTTGATCACCTAGATCTCAATGTGAGAAAGGTGAGAGGATATGATGAAAAGGGGATCTTGCAATTACTAGAAAGACAAGCTAATTGGAAATAAACACCTTCCACTTTCTCATTACCCAGATCTCAATATGGGAAAGGTGAGAGCATATAGTGGTTGGATTACAATATTTGGAAATCATCTATGCTACTACTTCTTCAGTGGGGTGAGTAATCAAAACCAAGTGCGTGAAAGTAAACATCTATTTATTCAGCGGGAAGTACAAGAAAGGAAAATAACACTTGACGACAAGCTAACCAATCGCACAAGTATTCAACGGGCATAACAAGAAAGGAAATATAAGAATTGACTGCTTCTTCAGTGAGAGAAATAAGTAATAAAAGTAAAGCTCGACCACTTATTCAATGGGAGCAACCACTTGTTTAATGGGGTAAGTATTAAATGAAAATATGAGAATTTGCCAATGATACTGTTGATGGTGTTACAATGAGCTCAACCTAATCATATCAGATCATTACATATTGTTGTTATAAGAGGTAAACATTTGATAGAAATGTAAAGTATAACATCCTCCAAAGATGATATAATGAAGAATGAGAATATCCCCTTCAAACTAGAACAAGTATACCTCAAGATAGGGCCATTGGAGGTCAGTAGAAGGTCAAGTAAGTTGCTACAATAGGTCTGATAAACTAAATAGTAGTCTAATATGCATGAACAAAAAGTCTAAAACCCCAACTAGCAACCTTCAAATGAGCATAACTCCTCCAATAATCAATGGAATCTCACCAAACCACTTGCAAATGATGAAACAAGCCTAAGCATCCAATGTAAGCTAGTAATTCACCACCAACAAGATTGAACATCAATATCACAACCTCCCAGCTAAGCATACAACCTCCTAGGTAGGTTGAACAACTCTTAAAAATTCCATACTCCTAAAATCACCAAAACCTAGGAATAGGGGCATCTAAGCATGAGAAATATAATGAAACAATACCCAAAAAATAGTTTCAACTACTATGATCAGTGTGAGAAAAAAGGTGGATCATCTAAACACAAACCAACAACACCAAAGTTTGATAAAACACTCCAAAAATTCCTACAAAGTTGAAAATCATTACACAAAAAAAAAAATATATCTAGAAGACATTGAAACTAGCAAGAATTGAAATAAATGAGATAGCCATCACCAAATAAGCCCAATTGCAACCCCTAAAATGGAGCTACAACACTATTCAACTAGTAGATATCTTTCAATCTTCAAACTAAAGTTGACTTAGAGGGATTTCTTCCTCAAAGCCCAAGGAGGTCATTCTATATTTCGGCAACACTCCATTACATCAAAATCAACATATGAAAATGAGAGTAGTGAGGGTGTATATAAAGACTCTAAGGCCCAAAATTTTGAATTGCATTTTCCCTCTCAAAATGGGATGCCAAATTTGGAGAATAAAATATTTGATTAAAATCACTTAAGTTGTTCACTTTTGGTGTCCACCTTAGTTTATGCATAAAATTAACTTTTAAACACTTAAGTCTCCCATCTTGGTGTCCAATCTCAAGCCTACCTTTTAAAAACAACTTAAAAGTCATGCATCCTAAGTGTTGGGAAGTGACTTTGATAATGTAAAATGAACTTAAGTTGCCAACCTTTCCATTTTCGAACTCTAAGAATGGTGGAAAGGCCAACTACTAAAAATAACCAAATGCTAACCACTGCAAGTGCCATCATTGCCAAAAATAGTAACCCTATACTGAACTATTGCTAAGACCACTATCAAAAATAGTACTTACTAAAAATAGCATAATACTAAAAATAGTAAGTGTGTTCAAAATCAAAATAAGCACATTTTGAGATGCAATTGTGACTTACTAAAAATAAACAGTACTAAAAATAGTAGTGACTACCCAACAAGGATCTCAAAAAATGTAGAAACACCCCAAAAAAATCTAGAAAACTCCTACAACAACCTCTTGAAAATTTGATGAGAAACATCCAAGAAACTTGGAAACCCTACAAACGCCTCTGAGTAGCCTACAGGTGTCCAAAAATAGGCTAATGGTCATACAAAAACATAAGGCTAAAAATGGGACATTACATTTCACTCCATGTTCAGAATTTCCCCCATTGGACAATGAAGGTAAGTTAATCCTAGAACCTGAGATCATTTTTAATACATGGAAGAAGAAATTAAAAAAACAAAAGTACCCCTGAGTATCTCATTAAGTGGAAAAGGATTCCAACAAAAGACACAATCTAGGAGGGTTCCAAGATTTTTGATCATCCAAATTTGAAATTGATTAAGGACAAGAAATCATAGGTGGGGAGGACTGTCATGCCCCCAATTATGAATTAATTCATTATGAGGTGGTGATTCCTTAACTCCATGATTATAATTTATGATAACAAATTAATAAAGGAATTTATATGTATCAAATAGGAGACAATAGTTACATAAGAAAGGTGGCATCAATTAAGTTCTACTAAGGGATTCCTCCCTTTGTAAGGACATCTCTCCCAATATATTCCCCCCTCTTGGGGATTTACAAGGTATAAATGTGGAGATTGAACAAGGGGAAGAAGCATAATATTGAATAAAATATATTTACACGTAGAAAATAATTAGATCATATCATAATCAATTATTTGCACTTAACAAACAAGGGCATAATAAACAATTAATACATTTTCTTTTGAGAATATAGTAGTCTTATGCTTTAATAAATATTGTGGTATGCTTTATCATGATTATTGTGTATAATGATATGTTTATTGTTTATAATATTATGAATATGGATATATTTATTGTTTGTAATTCTCAACAAGCAACCAAGAGGAGTATGGGAAATACTAGTAGGGTGAGAAAATACTAGATTTATTTCTAAGTATGTCACTCCATGTTCAATGCTTGTGTGTCTACCACTTGGGGCCAAAGGGGTGAGTGTCCACCCTTGTGCTTGGAAAGGGGAATCTACGGGCCTCCTATTGTAGCTTTCCCCCCAATTTCTACATGGGTGGGTTTTTGGGATGGATTCAAGGAGTCTCAATCATAATAAGGATGGATAAGGCAACATGGATAGGGAAGAAAGATACAAGTTTATCCACTAAGTATGCCACCCCATGTTGGATTCCTTTGTTCTTACCACTTGAGGACAAGAGGGATGGTATATCCGCTCTTGGGATTAGCATGGAAGCTGGTTTTCTTCTTGATTTGTTTCCATGGGTGTGGGTGGTGTTGGTTTGTTTGTTTCTTCTAATTGGCGAGCAATAGAATGATGTATACACCTACGCTCTTCAACATTTTAGTTTCTTTTGGCATGATTTTTAAGTTGTGATGGTGTAGGAGTGGGATTATCAACCATTAGTTTATTTTCTTCCCTTAAGGGAGGAACTAAAGGAACCACCAGGAGTTTAGAAACCACTGTCTCTTTAGGTTATAGACTTTTTTTTTTGGAGGCACAAAGGGATCATCTTATAAATTGTCTCTTGGTCTTTTGTAGGAGATGGGTGGAGGAATTGCAGTGAATTTATTTTGGTTACTTGGAAGAGATTGTGGCTCAATCATAGGTTCATAAAAGGTAGGTTGGGGAGAAAGAACAACCATGGACTTATCAGACTCAAGAATACTAGTATGAGATAATTATGCTATATATGCTTTGCTTTTGAATTTTTGATATGATTTGAAAAAGAAATCTTCATGAGGATTTATAGGTTCCATAGGACTAGGCCAAAAGAAATCCAATAAAAATTTTCCATGAGAAGAAAAAGGATTAAATCCACTAAGATGTACTATAAATATCTCATTCCCCACAAGAAAATTTATGTAATTATCAATAACTGATGGGCTGAAATTCATGGAGTGTAACATGAAAAGCATAGCTTCACATGGAATTGATTTTGACATTGAGATCATAGAGAATGACACGTCTAGTTTTTTAGGTCAAAATTTTAATGGAAGAGTGATCAAACCTATCATAGGGAAAGCAAAACCATTATGTGTTTTAATCCATGCTTTCGGTTGTTTATAAGTATCTTGATAAAGCTCTAGCACAAACGAGAATTCCTTGGTGATCACATTCTCTACACATGTGGGATCAATAAGTATTGCTTGTGTAGGTATGTTATTGATACAACTAGAAATGTAGAGAGTACAATGAAGAAATTTTTTAAATGTATCATAATTAGTGAAGGAAATATTAGGTAACAAAGTGGTTTGTCCCTTACAAGGTTGAACATCAATGAGACCAATCATGCCTTGTAGAGCATCATCCTCATTATCACTCTTATCATCATCAGTCATGTCTTCTATCTTATCAACATTCATCATATCATTTTTATCCTCACTAGATTTTACAAAGTTGATTGAATGATTTGGCATTGGGTTTGTGAAGATTTGAAAATTTTAGTTGGGTGGGGCAACAAACATATTCCTTTGGTCATTAACACTACCCAATCAGCTATGATTGGAATCAATGAGGTCTTTTACTTGATGTTTAAGATGCATGCATCATTCCATATCATGTCCAAAATTTTGATGATAGTGACAAAAGGAATTTGGGTTATCGTTTGGAAGTAAAGGATTAGTTGTATCAATAGGTCAAACTAGAGGTAAAGTGATTAAGTTCTTTTTCAAGGTTTGCATCCTAATCGAATTAAGGGAATTAGGAAGTAGGGTGAATTTCCTCCCCTTAGGCTGAATTTGGTATAGGGTTATCTTAATGGCAGAAACTTGAGGCTTAACATATACAATTGATTGAGGTGGATTAATAAAACCTTTGTTTGGATTCTTGAATGATTGAAATTTATTGTGAGGCATAGATTCATATTTTTCATCACGGTTCAAGGAATTTTTCTTTTCATATTGACTAACCGAATTCTGATGATCATAGAGATCCACACACAAATGTGTAAAGGATGGAAACTTCATCATCCCAAGATTATCTCTTATGTTCTTTTGTAAATTTTCAATGAGCATTCTTTGAAGATCCACATCAGGGAGATTAATATTGATTTTGAGTAGAGCAGTTGATAACATGCTATAAAATCTATTTATTTTTCTCCTTGTTGTTACTTACACCTCATTAAGTTAGGTAGATCCATCTTAGCACCAATGTGCACTTATAAATGGTTATGAAAGGCATAAAAAAGCTCATTGAATGAGAAGATTAAATTATTTGGTAATGAGAAAAACCATTCCAAGGCTTTTTCTTTTAAGGACCTAGGAATGATTTTAGCCAAGAGTTTATCTTCAAAGATGAAGTCGCTACATAAGGCTATGTATGCTAATACATGGTTAATAGGGTCTCATTTACCATTGTATTTCTCAAAGAAAGGTACTCTATACCTTGTGGCACTTGTGTTTTCAATATCTCCAATGATAATGGGTTTTATTTTTTACATATTGTGAAGGTTGTCCATTTTGGTCTTGGTTCAATATTGTTATTTGTTGTTGAAGGGATATGAAATTTTTCAAAAGTTGGTTTATGAAAAAATTATTGGTTGTGTTTTGGGATGGAGGTGAATATGGTGGGGGTGTATATGTGTTAGGTAGACAATTATATTGCAATTTTGTAAGAGTTGATGGATTTGGAGATATTATGTTTGAGTTCACAAAACTAAAAGGATTCCAAGTAGAAATACCCAAGGTTGGAGCTATATTGTTGTTTGGTTGCAGCATTGTGGTAGCAATTTGATTTGTATATGTATGAATAGAGGTTATATTTGTAGGGGGAGGAATTTGATTTCCTCCTCAGCTTTGAGTATATCCCAAATCTTGAACACAACTAGCCATTATTAGAACATGATCATCGATAATATGAGCTATTTTGTACATAACCTCCAATCCTTGGTCATTATCAAGCATTTTCCTCATGTTATCCATGATAGGAATTGTAGTCCCAACAATATATTTCATACTCACATAGTCTCGAAGTTTCTCTAAATCCTTTTCCAATAATTTGAGTTTCTCTTGAGGAACATGAGAAACCATGGTTTCAACATCAATGATAGTAGTTGATGGCAAGGTGGTCATGGGAAATGTGAAATTGGGGATGGATTCCAACATGGGTTGAGTATTGTTAACACATTATCTAAAAAGAGTTGGAAAACCCAAGATCCACATCGGATGTACCAGTGTGGGATGCCATGAGTCTCAAACTACGTCTCACTAGAGTATTGGAAATAGGACACTAGGTTGTAAAACTCATGCAATTTTCACCACAACAAAAGTGTACCCAAGATAAACACAAATATATTAAATAAAGACAACAAAGAAACATGAAACAAGTAGGAGAAAACACTAAACACAGTAACAAAGGTCTCAAAAAAAAAAAATTAGCCAAGATAAGAAAGACAAGGTCATCCAAGGGAAAATGAATAAGACTACTTAGGGGTTCTGAGAAATGAAGGTTTGACTATAAACTAGACTACTTAAAGATATTGAATCTACTTGAAGACAATTGAAATAATAAATGAATTTTCAAAATTTGCTTAATGTATTTCAATTTGATTGTGAAATGCAAGTATGCAAGAATGTAAAAGATGTTTGAAATTTTTTTGATGCAATCTTTAGCTATGAAATATGATAATTGAATAATTTAAAATGCAGAGGCCTAAAAATGATGACTTTTGAATGTAAATTTTTATTTTAAACAATTCACTTTCTTTTTACCAAATGAATTAAATATAAAATTCTTCAAAATATGCAATTTTTGAAACTATAATAGAGATCTACAAGTACAAAGAATCTGTATAGACATAAACAAAAATGTGTGTAAAAGCACCTATACAAGGATAGGGTCACCCAACGCTGAATGAGTCTTTGTATAGGGTTTTAAAAAATCAAAAGCTGAGTGTTTGGGTTAATGTTTGTGATTACTATTTCTAGTTACAAAGTGATTTTACAGTTATTTTTTTCCTTCTTTTTTTTTTGATGAAATATAAGTGCAAACGTGTGACATTATGTATACAAAAGTGACATTTTTAGTGCAATTTTGAATGAAATTCTACTCTAAATTATTGAAACACAAACTAATTCAAACTATGATGCAAAATGTATGCAATATTTTTAGATTTTTATGAGTTTTAATGATGCAAGCATGTAATATGTAAACCTAAATGAAGAATACAAAACACAATGAAGCAAAACCTAGATCTAGAGTTTGAAATATTTCCAAATCATAAAGCTATGATGCCAACTTTCATGTTTACCAAAATGAAAAAATGGGAAAGGGGGGGGGGGACCCTAGATCTTTAATGTAAAGAACTTAGGATTCAAGGGTCCCTCTTCCCAAATTTCATTAGAATACCAACCACAAAGCCAAGAGATTGACTTTCAAACTCACTGGTGAGTCAATAAGACCTAGGTTAGTAATTCTTTAGGGGCTTATGATGATTAGGAATGATTTGAAATAATGAAACTAAATGAACTATATGACCTACTATATAAAATGTAGATTCTTGAAGATGTATGTAAACTGTAACAACACTTTGTAGGAAGATCTGGGAGATATCAGAGGTCATGTATGTTAGATGTTGTTGATATGTGGTTTTCATTGATGTCAACACTATTGGCATTAATGTCTTCAAGGCTGTGTATGTCGAGGATATTGAGAAAATTGTAATGAAATAAGTTGTAGGTTGATAGTGATGAAGTGAATTTTAGTATGTTTCTGAGATTAGTACGTTGATGATCAGAGGTTGTGGATTAAAGGGTTTTTTGTTTATTATATCTAGTTTATCCACATTAAGTTTCAGAGATCTACATGTAGATTTGATCGAGTTATGAGCAGTTGTGTTTTGGCAGTCATTATGTTGCTTCAATTGGTGTTCCTGAATGAGAATGATGTGATTCTAGTAAGTTCAGTTTTTGTGGATTCTTCTCTGGTGATTCATGATTCTTGTGGATGTTTCTAGATTATGCTCTATTTGTGTTGCACATCTGCATTGATCGTTGTGCTCACGATTGGTGATTTTCTCATTTGTGTTCATGTTTTTCATGTTCATGGCCGACAAGGTGATGGTAGCATGTTGTGGATCTTCATGGAATAATTTTTGAAGGTGTTTCATGTTCGAGGATTTTCTTTTGGGTCTTCATTACGTTGTGGCTGACATTGTCTGATTTGCATTGAAAATTAGTTATTGTTTTGCGCCAACAATTTGCATATGTTTTATTATTTTGAAGCTGACAAGTAGCGATGTAATCTCTTGTTGCTGATATATATAAGTCATTGTTTATTCCATTTGAAGGAATGCCTATGTATGAGATGTGTGAATAATGTCCTATTCATTCAAAGGTAGAAGCAGAGTGAAGAAGAGTGAGCAGAGTGTGAAGAAGTGTTCATGTGCTTAACTAGAACTATAATCAGGCATTAGTAGATGCTATTTTCTCAATTCAAAATCCTACGGATGTAATCTGAATGTTTATGTAAGATAGTGTGTCTTCCTTTGGGCAGTAAGCCTTATTGTATTTGAGGAGTGAACTCTAGGTAGTGTGCTTGAATGCATGTGAATTCCCCATTTATTATTCTTTATACTTTTAATAGGGTATAATCTTGTGGACTAACCTCCACCATGGTTTTTCCCCTAACGGGGTTTCCACATTAAAAATCTTGGTGTTATGTGTGTTTTTGATGTGTTGATGATTTATGCTTTCATGGTTATTAATCAAATCTAAGAATAAGTTGGATAAGTTTAATAATTTTAAATTTTGGTGACAACTGATTCACCCCCCCTCTCAGTTGTCTACCCTTGTGTTGCCAACAATTGGTATCATAATTGGTTCCTCAGAAGAACTTTGATAGATTGAGGTGATCCAGGATGGCGACATACAAGAAGGATAGTCTAAGATTTGATGGAACTAATTATTCTCTATGGAAGGCTCGAATGGAGTGTCATATGAGATGCATTGGTGAACCCTTCTAGAATATTACAAGGAATAGGTATATCATCCCACATAATGGTCCTTCTACTACAATTGAGATTAAGGATGTCGAGTACAATATTAAGGCTAAGAAAGCATTGTTGAATACTCTGACTGATTCTAAGATGACAAATTTTATGGATCTGAAGACTGCTTATGAGATCTTGAAAAAGTTGGAAACTTTGTATGAATGTGATGCACATGTGAAGGTTGCTAAGTTGCAAAGCTTGAAAGGGAAATATGAAATTTTGAGAATCAATGATGATGAGAACATGACATCTTTCTTGTAGAGAGTGAATGAACTTGTGTGTAGTATTAGATGTGTTGGTGGAACATTAGATGAATCAGAAATTGTTGCTAAAGTACTCAGATCCTTGCCTGTTGCATACAAAGCCAAAGCTACTACTATTGAGGAGATCCAAATTGTGACAAATGTAACCAAAGACATGTTGATTGGTAAGCTTACAAATTTTGAGTTAAGTGAGTTTGGTGATGCTCTTCCTAAGATAGAATCTTCATTCACAACTACTACCTCTAGAAAGGATAAGCAAAGATATGATTTGGGAGAAAGTTCTTCTAGAAAAAATTTCAAGTATGAGGAAATGAGAGAGATTGAAGAAAAGGAGAGAAAAATAGATGAGCTTGAAGCACTTATTGTCAAAAGGGAAGCTAGAGGAGAAAGTAAGTATAAAGGGAAATTTCCTATTAAATGTGTTTCTTGCAATAAGATAGGTTATTTTGCATCAAGGTGTCCGGAAAGAGTTCATAAGCCAAGATCTAACAAGCCTCGATTCCAAAGAAAGTGTTATTATGTTGCTAATGAAGATTTGATAGATGATGAATCTAAAAAAGGGAATGTAAGTGAAGATGAATGGGTATTTACTGCTATCAAGGAAAATGATCCTATACCTACTAAATCTGCTAGCTACTCAAATATGGAGAAAGCCCTAGCAACCAAAGTTGAAGAAAAAGATGAATGGGTGATTGATAGTGGATGCTCTCATCACATGACAGGCGATAAAAGAAAATTTGTGAGTCTGGTAAAGTATGATGGTGGTGTTGTAAGATTTGGTGATGACAAAGCTAGTGTAATCCATGGCAGAGGATCCATTTCTCTTGATGGTAAGAATAATACTAATGATGTTCTATATGTGGAAGGTTTGAAGCACAATATCTTAAGTGTTGGATAGATGGTTGACAAGGGATACAATCTTCAATTCAAGAATGGAAAGTGTAGAATATTGGGGATTTCCAAAAATGTGATTTTTTCAGGTACAAAAACAAAAGGTAACATCTTTCACCTGAATGCTATAGGTAAAAGTTGTCTAATTGCTCAAGTTGATGAAAGTTGGTCGTGGCATAGGAGATTGTGTCATATAAACTTTTACAATATTATCAAGATAAGTTCTACTCAGGCTATGAGAGATCTTACTAAGTTGGTAAAGCCTACTAATACTATATGCAAGGAATGTCAGTTGTGGAAGAAAACTAGAATTTCATTTTAGAGCAAACAACATTGTTCAGATAAAGTGTTGGAGCTTGTTCATATCGATTTGTGTGGTCCTTATAGAATCAAAAATTTACAAGGAGACAAGTACTTCATGTTAATTATTGATGATTACTCTAGATTGATGTGGGTTACTTTCTTAAGTGAAAAATATGAAGCTCTAGAGAAATTCAAGATTTTTAAGGCTATGGTTTAGATAGAGACAGGTCTGAAGATTAAATGTCTGAGATCATATAGAGGTGGTAAATTCACTTCCCATGAGTTTAATTCTTTTTGTAAAGTGCATGGGATAAAGAGATAATTATCTTCCCTGTGGACCCCTCAGCAAACTGGAGTTGTGGAAAGGAAGAACATGACAATTCAAGATGCTGCTAGGACTATGATGCTGGAAGGAAATGTTCTACATATCTATTGGAGAGAAGCTGTGAGTACTGCTATTTACCCTCTCAACAAGGTACAAATCAAAGGTGATACTAGTAAGACCCCTTTTGAGCTATGGTCTGGTCATAAGCCTACTATTAGATATTTCAAAATCTTTAGAATTAAATGCTATATCAAAAGAGATGAAGATATAGGAAAGTTTTATGCTAGAAGTGATGAAGGAATCTTTCTTGGTTTGTAGTGCCCCTCCATTCTCATAGTGGATGTGCAAGATGTTTGACTTTGAAACTTGGAGATGAAAGTAAAATAATAAAGACAATTAAAAGTATGTGTTAATGATGTTAAACAATTGATATTGTATATCATGAATTTATGGACTAAGTAAAAATGTTAGGAAATAATTTATTATATGTGTTTAAGGATATATTTATCATGATGTGTGTATTCAGACATGACCATTACTACGATGTATATTATTGACATATTGATGTGATGAAAGTGTTTTGTTACCTTTGGGGTTTTCCCTTGATTCTAATATATTATCATTGTGTTGTCATATTATTATGATTTTAATTATGGTTATCTTTATTATCATAAAATATACCGATTTGTGTTCAAGCTTTGTCTTTGCAAGATGGGGCATGAGCTTCTATTAGTGTTTTGGTGAGTATGATGCATATTGTTATGTTATTGTTATTATGTAGAGATTTATCTGGATAACTGAGTGATACAGTAGTATGTTTGTTAGGATAAGTGGAAAGGGCGACATCATACCATTGGACGTATAAGAGACATACAAGAATGAGATATGATTGCTAGAGCTTCTTTCCTAGTGCTTCGGCTATTATGCACATGTGCTCTAATTTGTATGTTTAAGTGAACAGGTACTAGGCTATGTCTCTACCTAAATTAGCAGGTTTGAGCGTGCATCTAATCCCAATGGTGGTTGAGGAGATAACATCTAGGCCCAAATTATAACCTAACCCTAGCCATTGTTCTCAATTAGAGACAATTGATGAAGAATGTGTTAACTTTTTTGAGTTGTCATGAGACAATGTCCGATCTCCTTTACTCTATGTTTGGAGTGTTGCATTTATTCGATTGTTTCTTATGTGAAATGTGATTGTTTGATTTTGTTGTCTAACCTTAGTTTTAAATTCCAACTTGTTGGTGTTAAACTCTGAGGTTAGTTGTATTGTTATGATTGTGATTAGTGTTATTTATCTGTTGATGTGAATGTTGCTCTTTCATATGAAGTTATTTTATGATTTATATTTTACCTTAGTTTGTGAGTTATTTGAGTGAAATTAGATATTGAATCTATTATTTTTATTGTTATAATTTTTATTAATGTGTTTGAAGTGTAATATAATATTATCCATAAGTGACATTTATTTATGTTATATTTTATTATGTTATTATTTTGAGGAATAATTATTTAATTATTATTTATTATTATCATTATTTGGTATTTGGTTATTGTTTATTGAGTAATATTTGTTTTACTTTTGTTTAGATGTAATTTTTGCATTGTGTCTCTTGATTCATTTTATTAAAATGGTCACTTAATTTATGTTTTATGAAGCTTTTATGTGGTTTTAATGATTTAAAATGTTACCTATATGATAACTTTATGGGTGAGAGGTATTTTTATTTTATAAAATTACGTTTTGAGAGTCCAGAACCCACCCTAATTACTCCATTATAAAAAGTGACGAAAATGGAAGTTAAAAGGGTGGCTGGGAGGTTGTCTTTTGGTCTTTTGGGTTCTGCAAGTGTTCTCTTTATTTGGGAGTCCAGAAAAAAATCGTTTCTTCTTTGTTGAGTTATTCTATTTTGGCATGCATGTTGGATTTAGATTCTTTTTCGGGAGAGATTTTTCCATGCTTGCAAAGAGGAAGGAGCAATGAGAAATTTGTGGAATTTGAGGGTTTTGAAAGTTGAAAACTTTAGAACTCAGCATCAAGTTTCTTTCATTCCCAAGCATTGGATCTAGGTTGGATTTTTAGATCTTGTGTTAAAATTTTCTTTTGTATGCATGAATGATTTGATTGATTTCTTTCTTTTGATTTTTGAAAATAAATATTGGATAGTTTTATTTCTATGTGTGAATGAAATATTTATTTATTCTACAGTAAAAATCAATACATATTTGTGTTCTTATTTTTATCAGTAAAAGGGTCTGATTGCGTTGCCTATAAATCTAAATTTACAAACTGGGTTGGTGAGATTTTTAAAGTATTTTTTTCATCTCATTGTCATTTAAATTCTATCCAAAAATTTTAAAAACCCAAATCATAGTTTGTGAGATATGGTTGAAACACGAGATTGTTGTCAAGTTGCTCCTCTATGACTACAAATATCTTTATTTCTCTTTGTAACCAGCCAAAGGAATATTGAGATTTTAAATTTATAGCGGTTTGAAATAGCTTAAGTTAATTTTAATATATTTTTTTTTTAATATTTTATTTTGGATAAAATATGGTTGTTAAGTTACTTATTTTGTCATTTGACTGTAATCGAGTATTGCTGAAAAGAGGGTTTTATGAAATTTGTCTGTTATTTTGCATTTTATGAAATTATTATTCATTTTTAGTCAATTTTTTTCACGTTGCTGAGTAGTCGACATCTAAATCTGAAATGGGTATTTTATAGATTTTAATTTCGAGTTGATATGACTATTTTATAGTTATTTTATTGTTAACAGATTTGACTATTGTCAAGTGAGAATTAGTTTAGTTTTAAAAATTGTATTTGAAGGTATAACTATATTCTTTGATCTATATTGTGTTATACCATTTTTATTTAATTGTGTTTACTATTTTCATATTATAAATCTCTTCATATTTGTGAGATCTTGTATTGAAGCTTTTGTATTTGTAAAGATCAATTATGTCAGGGATGTGCATTATTGGTCTTGATTGTGAATTACTAAACTAAAATGAGTTATTATGTTATAAGATTGTGAGATTGATGTAATATACTTTATTGTAGTGTTGTGGTTTAATGATAAGTTTTTTAATTTTCTATCCATTTGTGTTATATGAATGTGTCTATAGAAGTACCTAGAAGTATTGTGAAGTTATTGTAATTTTTGGTTGATTCTTATTTTGGTAGTCTTCTTGAATGTTTAATGTCAGCCACTTATGGTTTATGTTCTGTTGTTTGCTTGTTTGTGGGGTCTAATGTCTCCTAGCACGAAGGGAGTGGGCCTCAGGGTTCCACATAGTAAGGTGGTATTTCTGAACCATCCATTGGGATTTAGGTGGTGCAATTCATGCGCAACATGGAGTCTTTCTTTTCACTTCATTCTATAGTTGAATTTATGTGCAGGTGATATTTTCATAAAAAAATTATGTTTAGTGTATCTTATACATATGTACCTCTTAGATTTATGAATTGTATTCATGGTAGCATTCTTGTATAAGAAAAGTAAGTGAATTGTTACAATCTTGATTATACATATTTTAACTATTGTTTAGTATGTAATAAATAGGTTTAATGTAAAAATATTGTATTTATAATGCATGAGTATAATTAAGTAGTAGATATGATATATCTTTATGTACTTATTTTATAACATTGATTAAGAATAGATTTATATTGGCATAGTGTTAGATGTGGTTTGAAGATAATTTCGATATGTTATCATATGTAATTTGATGTATGAGATTAATTTACATTCAAGTGTTAGTAAAATATAGTCATAGTGTATCAAATATGTTCTTTAGGCTTAATTAGTATAGGTGTATCTTAGTAGCGATGTTAGGGGACCATGGTGGATAGGTGTGCAAATGGGTTATGTTCAATATTACTTTTATGTTATAATGTTATTATAATATCATGTTAATGTAATGATGTCATTCATATTAATTGGTTGAGTTGCATTAGTTAGTGTTGCTTTAGTTTCAAAAAAAAAATTGGCTTGGTGTTGATGGTCTTTTGTGTTAATCCACTTGGTCCCTTAGCAGGGCGTTACATTGTTATTCTACTAATAGTAAGGCCTACCAGTGCTACAACAAGAGATTGAGGAAAGTAGTTAAAAGTGCTAATATCAAGGTTGATGAAGACACAACTAGTCCATCCAGAACCTACAGATATGATTTAGATGATCATACTAACAGTTTAGTTATAGGAAAGAAAGTTCAGACTCAATAAAGTTCAGATCATTCCAATGAATTAGCAAAATCAAGAGGAAGAAACTAGTGAAAGTGTAGAAGTTAGATCACAAGAGCCTGGAGTTCAAGAACATCCTAAGACTCCAAGGTATGTAAGACTAAATCATTTAGAAGATCAGATTATAGGTGATAAGAACAAAGTTTTCCAAACTGGGAGAAGAATCACAAAAAAATACTATTTGATTTCAAACATTGAGCCTAATAGTGTCAATGAACCATGCAAAGATGAACATTGGGTGGAAGCAATGAAAGAAGAACTACAACAAATTGATAAGAATAATACATGGATTCTTGTTTCTTGACCTAAGGAAAAAACGTAATTGGAACTAAATGGGTCTTTAGAAACAAACTAAATGAGCAAGGTGAAGTTGTTAGAAATAAAGCAAGACTTGTGTGCAAAGGATATTTTCATATGGAAGGAATTGACTTTGAAGAAACTTTTTCCCCTATTGCTAGGATTGAAGTTGTGAGACTATTTCTTGCTTATGTTTCTTAAAAAAACTTTAAGGTTTATCAGATGGATGTCGAATCAACATTTCTAAATAGTGAACTAGAAGAAGAAGTGTATATTGATCAACCTGATGGATTTCAATTGACTGATTAGGGAGATATGGTTTTCCAATTGAAGAAATCATTATATGGACTTAAGCAAGCCCTAGGAGCATGGTATGCCAGATTGGACAAGTATTTGTTGAAGCTTGGATTTAATAAATGTACTGCTGATAATAACTTGTATTTCAAGATTGATCATGATAAATATTTGATTGTTGAAGTCGTTGTTGATGATATCATTTTTGTAGGAGATGATAGTTTGTGCATGAAGTTTGTTGATGAGATGCATAATGAGTTTGAAATGTCTATGATTGGAGAAATAAAATTCTTTTTGGGATTTCAAATTACGTAGCTAGATAAAGGGATCTTTATATCTCAATCCAAGTATGTGAAAGAATTGCTAAAGAAGTTTGGTATGGAAGATTTAAATCTAGTTGGTACACTTATGGTGACTAGATGCAATTTGACACAAGATGATGATTCTCTGAAAGAAAATGAGACTAGATACAGATCGATGATTGGTGGATTGCTCTATTTGACTCAAACTAGACCTGATATCATGAATGTTGTATGCATTGTTGCAAGATTTCAAGTTGATCCTAAGGAATCTCATGCGATTGTTGTGAAGAGGATTTTCAAATACTTGAAGGGGACAGTTGATTTTGGCCTATGATACCCTATAGATGATGACCTTACTTTGAGTGCTTTTATTTATGTTGATTGGGTAGGTGATGTGAATCACAGAAAGAGTATTAGTGGTGGTACATTTTTCTTGGCTAAGAAGCTGATTTCATGGTTAAGTAAGAAAAAAAATGCCATTTTTTATCTACTGCAGAGGCAAAATACATTGTTGTTGCTAACAATTGTACTCAAGTATTGTGGATGAAGCAAATGTTGAAAGATATCAAAGTTATGTATGATGAACCTATTGCTATATTCTATGATAATTCAAGTGCAATTAAAATTTCTAAGAATCTGGTGTTGCATTCAAAGACCAAGCATATATCTATCAAGTTTCATTTTTTGAGAGAGAAAGTGAGTGAAAAGGAAGTTAGATTGGAGTATGTGTCTACCAAGGAATAGATTGTAGATATCTTTACCAAGAATTTTCCTAAGGATACTTTTGAGTATCTCAAAGGGAAGTTAGGGTTGATTACCCCTCCTAATCAAAATTAAGATGCATTGAATTGCATCAGTCCATGCATTTCACAGTCATATCTTGATCCAGATTGATGTTGTGGTGGCTGTTACTCAGAGGGAGTAGTCAAATGTTTAGTTATGTGGTTTAGAGCTTGTGTGGAGAAATATAATTTGTATCTTTGTCATTGATGTCAAAGGGGGAGAAGAGTCATGTGAAAAACTTTGTGGGAAAAAGATTTATGTGAAAGAGTTGAGGTGAAAAGAGTCAAAATCTAAGGGGGGGAAAGTGTTAAGAGAAAGTTGCATTTATGGTGTTTTTCACATCATGTGTTGTCATCAATGCAAAAGGGGGAGATTATTGGATTTTGTTGATATGTGGTTGTCATTGATGTCAACACTATTGGCATTAATCTCCTCAAGCTTATATATGTCAAGGATATTGAGAAAATTGTAATGAAATAAGTTGCAGGTTGATAGTGATGAAGTGAAGTTCAATATGTTTCTGAGCTTAGTACGTTGATGATTAGAGATTATGGATTAAAGGGTTTTTTGTTGAGTATATCTAGTTTATCCACGTTAATTTTTAGAGATCCACATGAAGATTTGATTGAGTTATGAGTAGTTGTCTTCTAGCAGTCATTTTGTTGCTTCAGTTGGTGTTCCTAAATGAAGATGATATGATTCTAGTAATTTCAGTTGTTGTGGATGCTTCTTTGGTGATTCATGATGCTTGTAGATGTTTCTAGATCATTCTCTATTTGTGTTGCATGTCTGTATTGATCGTTGTGCTCACAATTTCTGATTTTCTCTTTTGTGTTCATGTTTTTCATGTTCATGGCCGACAAGGTGATGGTAGTGTTGCGGATCTTTGTGGAATAATTTTTTAAGGTGTTTCATATTCAAGGATTTTTTTTGGGTCTTCATTATGTTGTGGCCGACATTGGTTGATTAACATTGAAAATTAATTATTGTTTTGGGCTGATAGTTTGCATATGTTTTATTATTTTGAAGTCGACATGTAGCGATGTAATCTCTTGTTGCAGATATATATAAGTGATTGTTTATTCCATTTGAAGGCATACATGTGTATGAGATGTGTGAATAATGTCCTAATAATTCAAAGGCAAAAGTAGAGTGTGAAGAAGAGTGAGCAGAATGTGAAGAAGTGTTCACGTGCTTAGCCGGAAGTATAATCAGGCATTAGCAGATGCTATTTTCTCATTTCAAAATCTTGCAAATGAAATCTGAATGCTTTTGTAAGACTGTGTGTCTTCCTTTGGGTAGTAAGCCTTGTTTTATTTGAGTAGTGAGCTCTAGAAAATGTTCCTGAATGCATGTGCATTCCCATTTATTCTTCTTTATACTTTTAACAGGGTATAATCTTGTGGACTAACCTCCACTATGGTTTTTCTCCTAATAGGGTTTCCACATAAAAAAATATTGGCGTTATGTGTGTTTCTAATGTGCTGATGATTTATGACTTCATGGTTATTAATTAGATCTAAGAATAAGTTGAATAAGTGTAATAAGTTTAAATTTTTGTGACAACTGATTCACCCCCCCTCTTAGTTGTCTTCCCTTGTGTTGCCAACAATGTACCTATCACCAAAATTTGATTCTAGTATGTGTAGAGGGAATAGTTCACCACTGGGTGAATGGGTCCTTGATAAGACTTTTGAAAATAATTTTTATAGTTCTCTAATGCTAGATCTAAGATGTTGATTTCCACCTGCAAATTTTTTAGAATGAGAAAATGAATTTTGCAACTCAATTTTTGTGTCTTGACAAGAATGATGACAACAAATACAACAATACAAAAAAATTCTTCAAGGTCTCTTCAATCTTCTTCAACCTATAACTTACACGTACACAAAGAGGGAAAAAAATTGTGCCATATATGGGTTTACTTCAGTCAAACCTCATGAATAGTGTTCCCAATTTCACAATGGCAATGTCAATGATAAAAACCTTGAATGAAAAGGAAGAAAATGATGAAAAACTTGTTGCAACTCACCACCCTTCAATGGCTTCCTTGAAGGACTGAAGTCATACACATCACTTTAAAGGAATTAGATCTTGCTTGCTTTATTTTCTTGAATGCTTGAATGCATGAAGACCTACGATGTTGGTTAGCCTTCTCAAGACAACATGAACACATATAAACTTTTACGTGATGTTAGGATCTTTATTGCTACTGCAAATGGCTAATAATGCTCCTCTTAAATGCTCTTGACAATAATATTTTCTCTATATTTTCTTGACCATGCGTGTTAGATTTCAAATGATAAAATGATTATATTTATAGATTTTTATCTAATTTCTTAAAAAATAGATTCCAAAATCTGACCCTTACAATTTGAATTTTGATCATTAAAATACTACCAAAAAAATATTTTAATTTAGGTTTTGGCTCATAAAGAGGACCCATTCTCCCATGGGAAAATGGGTCTTGGCCTATATTTCCAAGACACACATAATCTATGGAAATTTAATTATTAAATACATTTATTTAATATTGGTTCCCTTTAGGAAAATAGTAAGAATAAGGCTAGGCTAGGTGGTGATTCATGTGATGGCCATGCTGGGGACCTATTAAAGAAAGAAAATAAATGAGAGAAATCATGTGTATCTTTGCTCAGTCATTGTATAATAGGCATGATGGAAACACTAGTTAGGTTGGTTTGTACCAAGAGACAAATGGGATTTCTAGGAGAGATAATAGACCACAAACTAAAAATGGTCTTTAAAACTTGACAATCACTATAGATGGTTGTAATTAAATGGGTCATAGGAGATGATTTTCTAGTGGTAAAAGATAGAAATATAGTTAATACATATATTTCTTCTAGGTATTTGGCCTCTCTTATGGATTTAGGAGAGTCTAAAGAGATTATGAGGGGTATTGCTAAGGAGTTGATTAAAAGAGAGTTTCTTGGTGGCCTAGATGAGATTCTAGGTATGACGCAGCCTAGGTTTGGCATCCTCACCAATGAAACATTTTCAATCTATTAGATGGAAATGTGGTGGTGCCATGGCTCCCTTTTTTGGAAAATTTTATGAAAATAACATTGGAGAAGAATCACATCAAAGTTACCAATGGCTGCTCATTCCTGAGGAAGATGACAAACCTAGAGCCTATTTTTGGCATCAAATGGATGTATTCCTTCATAATTAGACTTTGGCTGAAAAGGAAGAAGATTATATTTAAAGGTTAATACTAATATGCATTAGCTAAATATGTAAAAAATTAGTTAAATTTTCCTAGGTATTCACATGGTTCATGATTTTTCTAGTCTCCTAGAGCAATATAGGGGCAAGGAAGTCTGATACAGTAACTACAAGTCTAGGTCCTAGATTTTGTTTATGAAATCTGATTTTTTTATTTTTTTTAATACAAAGCAACTCTCGTTGCAAGCTATCCTTAGGGATTGTAGGAGGAAGAAGATGGAGGACCACAGGAAATAGAGACCTTCCTTTGCCGCTAATGGTTATTTTTCAAAAAATTATGGTTGTTCTGTGTAGCCCACAGGTTTTCATGGTACAAATTGGGGCCAAAGGAGAGATGTTTTCTATCCTAATGATAAAATTCCAATAGATTAGGTCTCACTTCTTTAGGAAAATCCATTTATTCAATGAAAAATTGATTTCCTAGCCCAATTAAGGGTTTGAAGTGTTTTCTTGGTAGTGTTTTTCACAATGGGTGTTGGATACCTTATTTCCATGATTGCAATCACTCTACTACAAATTTTTGGCCTTTTTCCCGAAGCAAGAAATTGCTTAATAGGGAACAACAACCTCTTTCAATATTTGTGCTTTGGATTCTAAAGCCATTGAGGATTCTTCAAGCTCCTCTCGTTCTTAGGCTGATGTGGTTTTTGAATGACATATTCTTGCAACTTTTCCAAATAATGTTCTAATCAAACTCAGAGTTCCCTTCAATCCAAAGTTGTAGATTCATCCTCTTCACTCTAAAGAATGGGAGGGCTCTAGATTTGAATCTGGTTATGTTACCCTAGAGGAAAAAACACCTACATCATTCCCTAATAATATAGCTTGAAAGCATAAATATTGTTATCAGGTTCTCAACTTGCAGTTGAAGAATGCTCAAAGGTGTAAGCTCAACAAAATGTCATCATTTGTTCTTGATCATGGTCCAAATGAATTTCCTTTCAATAAAAATGTGCAAAGCAAGGGGGAGAAAAAGTGGGTTTGTAAAGAATCTGGGACAACGACCTTCAAAGATTTATTGAAAGAATTTATGATAAGGGGTTTTGCTCAACCTATGGGGCCTAAGTATTTTGTTACATTTCTAGAGGCATTGGTGCAGCCTCAAACTCAAGATCTACAAGTGCTTGCTCTTATTGGTAATTTCTAGAACTTTTCCTCTGAAATAGATCTTTTATAATAGTGGATATTTGATGAATAGGAGGGGTCTACCCAAGTTTTTTATCTTGATAAAGGAGCAGGGTTTTTTGTTGTTATTTTTAAATCTAAGGATGCTAGAAACTTTGTTCATTCTACAAAATCCTGGTTTTGTGAGGGGCATGGACTTTACACTCTTCTGTGGTCCCCAAATTTCAACCCTTCTCTTACTATGGAAAAGTTTATACCCTTTTAGGTACAGTTGCAAGGCCTCCCCTTGGAATATAGAGAAACAAATCTTATTGAAATTTTAGTAAATCATTTAGGCATTTTTCTTAGTCAGGATCTGGATTTCTTTTCTATTCCTTTGCATCTAGTAAGGGTTTCTGTTCTTCTTGATGTTTCTAAAACCCTCCCTTCACAGATGCTAATAAATTCAAATAATGGCATTTGGAAGCAACCAATTGTTATTGAATGGCCAAAGGAAATTGTATCCCATCATCATTTCTCAATACATCCACTTGTTTCTTGCAAAGTGGTTAAAGGTGGGTATTCAAAGGAAATATCATGTACTGAACTAGTTTTGGATCCTAAGTATACTACACCAAGGGCATCTACTAAATTTGCTTCCCACTCGTCCCTGGTTACTAAGAGTGCATCTTCTAATGAACATGATATTGTTCAAGGTTTTGTTTCTACACCAAAACATCTCTAGTCTATAGTATTTTTTAGAGCTTCTATGAGCGCAATGGTTAAGTTGGAATAGAATGTTCACAAGTTGGATTGTTCAAAGAGTATGAAACTTGGATTAAGAAATGTTTTTAATTTTGCTCAAACAACTTCTAACAAAGGTTTTCATACTCATGTTTCTTTTTCTAATTTTTTCCTTATGAAAAATAATGTATTTATTGTTTCTTTCTCAAAAGAATGGAGGAGCACATATCTTTCTGGTGTTATAGATTTTCATAGTTTGTTATATCTATATTCACTTCAACTTAAGTCTATCACCGTGCAAGAAATTCACTATATAGCTAGGCTTATTACTTCTGGGGTTTTTATGGCTGCACTTGGGAATAGTGATATCTCCATTCAACCACAAGAGGAATGTAAAATTTTAATGCCAGTTACTTTCTGTGAGGATTTAAGTGACAATGGTATTCACCATTCAGATTCAAATGGCAAGATAAAAAATTTTGTTGATAAATCCTTATCACTAGTTGTAGATCAAATGATTGATGAAATTTCCTCAGAAGTGTTGGGAGAGGATGGAATTTTTGAAATTCCACAAACTTTATCCATATTACAAAATCCTTTTACCTACTACTAACAAAAAGACTCCTGTAAAAAGGGGTAGGAAATCATTAGAAACTAAATTACAGGAGGAAATTGAGTCTGGTACCCAATCTACTTTGAAGGATACATTATTTGCTATTTTTAACAAATAAAAAATACCAAGGAGAGCATGTTTCTCTTCCAAGGTGTAATGTAAATAATTTATTGGAATATCAGAGGCATTAATGCCTCTGATAAGAGAACTCAAATCAAGCATCAGTTGGATGCTTGTGGAGCAGATGTGGTTATTCTTCAAGAAACAAAAACTTCTATTGAAGCTTTTGATAATATGTCTAAAAAATGGTCTAAATGGAAATTCATTCATTGCCCAGTGCAAGGTGCTTCAGGAGGTCTCTTAAATTTATGGAATCCAAAAACTATCTTCATTGACAATGTAACAAATGAAAGCAATTGATAACTAATGCAAATTAAACATTATGACATCTCTTTCTAGTTAATAAATGTTTATGGGCCAGCAAGCACTGTGGCTAAAAAAATTCTTTGGGATACGTTAAAGCAAACCATGGATCAGTTGGGTCAAGAAAAAGTTATCCATGCAGGTGACTTTAATGCAATTGCTTCATTATCTGAAAAATAAGGGGGCATTTTCCCACCCTCAATTGTAGTGAAATTTTTTCAAAATTTCATAAGAGATAATGCATTAGTGGATATAATGTTGGCAAATGGAAAATTCACATGGAAAAATAAACAAAAATATTTTCTCCAGATAGTAGAAATATTAGATAGGTTTCTTGTCTCTCCAAATTGGATGGCTACTGATTTCGTTTTGTCTTCTAAGATTTTGGCATTCAATGCATCAGATCACTTTGCCATTTCTTTGAATATTGCTCAAAATATTTTATAGTCAAAGCATAAGTCTTCATTTAAATTTGAATCTATGTGCTTTTTCCATCTTGATTTTATTCATTTTCTCAAGAAATGGTAGTTATCTGCACCCTTTGTTAAAGGTTTATGAATGTTTCAACTGTTCTGTAAAAAGCTAGAGCATATGAAGCTGTAAATTAAAGATTGGTATCTCTCAGTTTTCAAGAATATTTTTGTACATAAGGATTTGGTTTACAAGTAGTCATAAATAAATGAACAAATAATTTCTCAAGGTATGGATAATGAATTTTTTGAAAAATAGAAAAAGTTGCAAGAAGAATGGAGTGAATTATTATTGAGGGAAGAAGTTTATTGGCATCAAAAGTCTAGGGAGCTTTGGCTTAAGGATGGTGATAGAAACACAAAAAATTTCCATATCTCAGCTCAAATTAAGCGTGTGAAGAATTCAATTTTTTCCATGCATGATAATGAAATAGGAGTGTTACTTACTAAGGAAGTTGATATTCAAAAAGAAGGGATTAAATTTTTTTATCAATTATTTTTAGCCAATCAAGCATCTACTTCACACTTTGTAGAAGCTAGAGAAGAAATTTTGGAATTGATTACCGAATTGATTCAACAGGAGGATAGTGATAAAATTTTATCCTCTTTCACCTTAGAGGAAGCTAAGGTTGTGTTTTCTTTATCGACGGATAAAGCACCAAGGCCAAATGGTTTTACTGTAATCTTCACTAGTACACAAAAAACAATATATGACTAAATAAACTACTAAAAATTGTATATAAATGACTAAGTTTAGTCATGTGACTATTAGTGGTTTATTTGTAGTCATTTATAACACTACTAAATTTATGACTAAACTATTTTAGTCATTTATTTAGTCATTAATTTTTGGTCATCGATTTGGTCATTGATTTGGTCATTGATTTAGTCATTAATTTAGTTGTTAATTTAGTCATTTATCCATAGTAGTAATTTATTTAGTCATTAATTTATTCATATATTTAGTAATTAATTTAGTCATTGATTGTTGTTAACTGGTCATTTATTTAGTCATGGTAGTCATATATTTAGTCATATATTTAGTCATATATTTAGTCATTAATTTAGTCATTAATTTAGTCATATATTTAGTCATTAATTTAGTCATTAATTTAGTCATTACTTTAGTCATATATTTATTCATTAATTTAGTCATTACTTTAGTCATTAATTTAGTCATATATTTAGTCATGGTAGTCATTAATTTAGTCATTACTTTAGTCATATATTTAGTCATTAATTTAGTCATATATTTAGTAATTAATTTAGTAATTAATTTAGTTATTAATTTAGTCATTAATTTAGTCATATATTTAGTCATTTTTATTTACTAGTTTCCATTAATTGGTAGTAAATATAGTCATGAAATGAATAATTTATTAAGTACCATAAATTTTATAATGCAAAATTAACATAATATTAAACTTGAACTAAAACATAAAAACAAATAAAAATATTACATATACAAACAAGCTACAGCATGCTAGAATTAAAAAATTGGTTCAACATCATGATAAACAAAGGTAATATGCAATAAAAAATTTAATGCAAATATATATATATATAGTTACAAGATAGAAAAGCTATCTAAGAGTATATATGTGAATATAATAAAAATTGTCAAAGTTATCTGAGAGTTTCCAACTCTTTCAAATTATACACCATAATAATTAAGATCCTTGAACAACACATTCAAAATACTACATAAAGCAGTGAGCCAAGATGTCTAACATTAACTAGTACATGATAAACATGTTCAACTATGTCTTTTTTTACAAATATTTTAGTGGCCGCCATGTGAAGGTTCCCTCTCTCTCTTTTAGACGAACAACTCCATCTATTTTTTCTCCATAAACAAGGGGTATGTTACTTGTGACCTTTAGAATGTTTACATTTACATCTCTTGTTCCTTTCAAGTTGACTCCCTAACTTTATCCCCTTCTTTGAGTTTATCAATACATTTCTACTAAAGGAAAAGAAAATAACACATTATATTACATAGGTAATGATTACCCTTGTTTGCATAATAAAGCAAACATACTTAAATAGTACTTGCATGTGTGTGTTAAAATAATTGCAAAAGGAAAATTTCAAAAATAATTGCAATGATCAATATAATTTACTAAAAAACCAACTCATTGCACTGCTTACAATGTTACTATTATCTTCATGCTAATCAGATACAAAGGCCAAAAATATAATTAAAAACTTCATTACCATGCACGCAATATGAGATCACTACTACTACTATTGCAAGGTGAAGGTGAAATACATTGGGATGTTCTAAAATAGTGGCATTAAAGCCCTGAAACATAACCCCATGCATGGTTGGAACCTTCTGGAAGGCTCAAAAGACTAGGTCAAAATCTTCCAAGCCAAGTACTTGAGAAACAAGAACTTTGGCTACTTTCTGTCTCAAATGGATCTCCCTTTTGACTCTACCCTATGGAACCACCTAATCAAATTAAGGAATGTGCTAAAGTTGGGGGAAAGGAAGAGAATAAGGAATGGATTTAACACGGACTTTTGGAAGGACCCTTGGATAGAGAATGTCACCCTGTCTGCTAATGAGGATTTGAATCCCCTAAAGGGAAACCTCCATAGAATTTGTGGCACAAAGGTGAGTGAATGCATAAATTGGGAAGGGGAGGAACCAAAATGGAATGATTTTGATGCCTTGTTAAGGAGAAATAATTTGAGGGGTCAAAAACAGGTGAATTAGGCTCCTCTCCTCATCAATTTGCATAATTTGATTGGGGAGGTGAAATGGTTTGATAGGGGAAGGGAGGAAAATGGCTCTAGAAAAGAATCCCCTCTAGTTGTTTCTTAGTTAGAAAGACCTATGAAGACTTGGTGAGGACCCAAGATGTTGTTCCTAGTTCCTTTTGGAAAGTGGTGGGGCTTAAGAATCTGATTCCTAAAATAAACTAGTTTTGGTGGTCGGTGGCCCATGTCAATAACCTTACCATTGATAACTTGGTAAAGAGAGGTTTTCATCTAGTTTATTGGTGTTCTCTATATAAGCAAGAGGAAGAATCGATAACTCATTTGTTCTTTCATTACAATTATGTGAAGGAAGTGTGGTCCAAGGTGTTGCAGTTGTTGTCTTTGGATTGGGTTTTTCCTAACCCAATGAAGTTGTTTATTGAAGGTTGGTCTAATTGTCCTTTCTCTCACAATGTCATAATGGATCTGTGGCATCAAGTTCCCCCCTTCGTTACTTGGGGTATTTGGAAGGAGAGAAACAACAAAATTTTTAGAGAGGTGGAGAGAAGCAGTGAGGAGGTGTTTCAGATAGTTAAAACTCAAATTAAGGAAAATATGGAGCTAGGAAAACTCAGCTTCTCCAACTCCTAGCCGAACTATAAGGAGATGAGAATAAAACAAAATTGGGGTATAAGTAGAGACCTAACCAATCTAAACTAGTCTAAGATGCTTAAATGGTTGGGTATTGTCTAGTGTCCTCCTATGAAAGATTGGGTGAAATACAATTTTGACAGTTGTTCTAAAGGAAATATGGGTCAGGCTAGAGCTGGTGGCCTGGTGAGAAACCAAAATGGTGACTACATAATGGATTTTGGTGTGACCCTAGGGATCTATTCAAACAACAAAGTTGAAGCTATGGCTGCTTTTGGAGCTTTCAAATTCTTAAAGGAGTTGGGGTTCATAAATGTTATCATTGAAGGGGACTCAAAACTTATTGTGGATATTTTAAATGATGTTGCTACTCCCCCTTGGGAAATAAAAAATATTATCGACAAATGTAAATTTATTAAAAATTATTTTACTATCTGTTAGGTTCTACATGTGTACAGGGAATGGAATTGTGTAACTGACTATGCGACCAATGTGGCACTGGAGTGTAGGCATTGGACTGGGTGGACTAATGGGAACATGACATAGACTTTGAGAGATATCATACTCAATGGAAAGTTTGAAAATGCATACCAAACGAATATCTGAGAAGTTGGTTGGTGGAAGGATGGAAGAGTACATTGTGGCGTTGTCAAACTTTCCTTATAATGATGGCTTATGTGGTATGTGCATACATAGGAGGATCCTTGAGGGAGATTTTTTCATTAATTTCCCATTAAAGAATATGATCAAAAATTGCATGCCGATTATAGTTCTCTTAAAAGCTATCTTTTCAACGTGTGCCGATTTTCTCTTTGTTAGTTGTTCACAAATTTCTATAGAGGGGAATGCAAAGATTTTAATTACGGGTGTTATTGCTTGAAAAAATCATAATTCCTTTTGGGCTCCGAGAAATGTGAGGCTATCATCCATAAGAAGAAACACCCTAAATTGCAACTCTTTTGTCAGTTAGTTTTTAGCTTGGGTTTTGAATGTTGGTTTTGGTCCAAGAAGAAAGTTGGTTGTCGGGGAGAGTATGAATTCTAGCTAGTCTTTGCAAAATAATTTACAGACGAGCAAGATGGGAGGCCCAAGAAAAAGAACTGAACCACCTAACGGTCAGCCACTGAAGTAGAATGTCAACCTCTGGAGAATTTTTGAAAATGCGGGAATGGCTTCCTTCTTCCAATCCCTCAAAGGCTATAATGGAAATTTAACAGTGAAGTTTACAAACTCTTGGAGGAGAGGTTGTGTTTCTATTGGTGCTGTGAAATTTGAGGTGACTTCTCGTTTCATAGCAGAGGCCACGGGGCTATAAAATTATGGTCTAAAGGTTTTCAAAAAGAGTGGAGCTGATTACCAATGTTTTGTGGATAATTTTATATACCATGGGGAAAATCTCAAGCAGTTTCAAAATGGGTATCCCAGACTCGAACTTCCTCCTCCTTTTTCCCTTGTGATTTTGTTTGTTATGCAATATTTCACTCTAGAATGTCACTATATGTCTGTTCATGCTTACCATTTTCCTATTTTAAACCACATTAGACATGGCGAATGCATAAACCTGTCATTTTACCTTATGTTCTCTATGTAGTTGAATATTGAGAAAGGTGCTAACCCACCGCTTCACTAGGGCTTAATGCTTACTCTGTACAAATTTTCCCTTTCCCAAAATCCCCATGGTAATTCTCTTAATGCTAGAGAGAACCCTGACCTTTCTGATGAGGAAAATGTTGAGTTTCAGAGGGTGGATAACCTTGAAGTTGATGAACCTCTGGTTGTTGATCATTCTCCCCACAACCCCCCTATTGTTGTTGCGAGACATTTACTTATCCCTGCTAAGAGTTCCTCTTTGGTGGCTAATGTGTCGAACCCTTCTACCGCTCGGTCCCAGAAAAGTGAGGACTCAAAAAATGTGGACTTGCTACTTACCAAAGCTACCCCTAAAAAAAGAAAACACTCTCCCCTACTGCTCGAACTCCCTAAAGCCAAGAAACCTAGCAAAGAGGTCAATCCTTGTGAAGTTGTTCATATTTTAGAGGATGTGAATCAAAAGGAAGAGTCAAGGAGAAATTACAGGGCCAGTGGAGTGGCGGGACTAGTGAAAGGAGGTCGGGACAGCTAGTGAAGGTAGCCTCAAAACAAAAAAAAGGGAAAGAAAAAATATTTGTTCATGTGGAGGATATCCCAGGTTATGAGGAATTTGAGGCTCAGGAAGATGATGATTCTGAAGATTTTGACTTTGAGGAAAGTGCCTATGATATGGGGGAAGGTGAACTAGAGGAGGAAGAAAAAGATGAGGAAGAGAAGAAGCAAGTGGAGCCTGTTGTACAATTTTTGCACACACGCCCCACTAGAGGCGGGGACCCTTTTTTTGTCTTTTGCATCTCTGCCTCTTGGCTTGGTCAAATTTTGGTTTTGCTCTTCTTGGGAGGTTATTTTGCGATTAAGTCTAGACTGGGTTTGATGAGGACAATATTTTGAGGCTCTAGGAGAAATTCACCTATCTTGAAATTTGAAAATGGGGATTTTGAAGTGAATTTTCAATGTTATATGTAAATATTTTTTGTACCTGTGGATAGAGGATGAAAAATAGGCTAGGTTACTTTTTGAACTTTTTGAAAATTCCTTCTAGAAAAAAAGTTGAGGTTTAGGGGATTTTGACCTTGTAGGGAATTCAGGTATTTCCTTGATGGAAATCCCCGAAATTTCCAAGACCCCTTCAAAATCCCAAAATTTTTTATTTTGGAAATTTCCAAGACACCCTCAAAATCAGTTTAAAAATGGAAAAATTCAAAATGAATTTTTTTTTCCCCGAATAGAATTTTTCCAAAATGGGAAATTTTTCTAGAAATTTTAAAATGTTCTTGAAAATGAAATTCTTGAGATGGAGAAAAAAAAAATTGAAAATAAAAATTTCCAAAAATGGAAAAATTTCTGAAAATGGAAAGTTTCCATAAAAAAATGTGAGCTACTAATGATGTTATCTATTTTTCAAGATTAAATAGATATTAAAAAGGGAACTTGCATATGGATTCGTGTCAAAAGGGAAATATGGAAGAGTTCAATTCAAATTTTAAAAGTGGGGCTTGCATAAGAATTTGTGCCCAAACTGTTTATAGCTGGAAGGGGTTTCTAGAAGACGTGAAGCTAATTTCATCATCCAATCAAAATTTTTATTAATGACAAGTTGGCATAATATTGTTTTCTCATTGTTCCATGATGTAACTGCTTCTATGCAATTGGATGATGATGTACCATGAGCTCCCAAATTAAATGTAACAGTTTGATGCTTCTAGAAGTGCAATTGCAACCATTGGATTGATTTAATCCTGGCATTTGATTCAAAATGTAATTTTCTAAATAGGCCAATACCTTCTCATTTGTAAGGGGTTAGATTGAGGGGTTAGAATAGCTAATTAGACGTTGTAAAAGGCCAAAATTGGCTAAGTTAGAGAAGTTAGTAGTTGTAGGAGAGGAGAGACTTGAAATTGTTATGTAATACTAGAGAAGTAATGCAACTGAGTTGTTGATTTGGAAAACTTTGTATTTATCTTTGATAGTTTATGGTTTCTTGTTCTCAATTCTCAATGTTAGATGTTAGTTTTTAGTTCTTTTGCAATAATGGTAAAATGTTAATGATGTTGATCGATCTCTGGTCCATACTTTTAGCAAATTGTTGATTATAAGTTGTGTAAAGTTAGTCTGAGCCTTATTTTGTGTTAAGTTCAACTGTGGATGCTTGTTTACATTGTGCCAGTTATTGAGTATCTGAATGAATGTTCAAAGTTTGAAAATATTTAGTTTCCTTAGAAGATTGCACTGTTTCTATGGAGTTGTAGGCTTGTCCTTGATCAAACAGAGATTGGTTTCATTGGGTATTTATCCATCTGCAACATGTTCATCATTGCTATGATTGATCTTAGGTTTTAGTGTTGGAAATCTCTCTAAAACCCTTATCTCTTTTGTTGTTTATTTTGAATCTGGGTTAGTTTTAGGATTAAAAGCATCTCCATATTGTTGTAACTAATGAAAGTACACTTCCAACATTGTTCATTTGTAAGGCCCCTTGTGATTACCAGCATTTTCACATACTATCTGAGTTGTTTATGCATTGTCAAGACCTAACATTAGAGACCTTGGGGTTATCTCTTGAGGCTTTCTAATAGAGATTTACCTTTCAAGAGAGATAGGATTTCCATATTCTATCTGAGTTGTTGTACAAAAAACACCGTCAATAGAGCCATCTGGAGAAAAGAATGTAACTAGGAATGAAGATGAGGCTGGGCTCTCTAGTCAGGAGAATAATTCTGAAGAATTGAGTATTAATTTTCTTAAAAGCAGACTAACCTTTTTGTAGGTCCAATTTGAGGATATGGAAAAGGCTTTGGTGACCCTGATGAGATTCTCGAATAGGCTGATGAGACACGTGATGCTGGAAGCAGCCTCAAGTGAAGCAAATATTAGCAGAAAACTAAAGAAGCAAGGAAAGGTTGACTCCCTCAAACTGTTGGATGAAACAGAGGGACCTGATTGGCATATGTGGCTCTCTTAAGGGAGTATGGGGACCTATTAAGGAAGGCTAGCTAATGGCTTGGGTTGTTTTTTTCCTGGTTTTGATGGGTTTTTTTTTTTATCAATATCTGGGACTGTTCATATTTAATCTTTAAGATCTGGTGGAATACCACCTGGTATACTATGGACTTAATCAATGGTCTTCATAGATTAAACTTTTCTGGTAGTAACTTTTTGTTTTTGATAATTATGGGCTAGACTAGAGCAATGGTTTTAAATCTAGGCCTATGAGCCATTATCATGCTATTTTTTGGTTTGGATGGTGGTGTTGTTTCCCACCTTGGTATCTTTTTTTTATCTTCTTTTTTTCCACAAGATTAGGGCCCTTCCTTGCTTATATTATCAAAAACATAACCCCATGCATTCAAAAATCAAGAAAAATCAGATTTAAAAGAAAGGTAAAAAAATTGTAGAACAAGAGATAAAAACTATTTTTTTGAAATTGAAAGACATTTCCATAGCCTAGAGATATAGAGAGAAAATAAAATAAAGAGTTTAACTAATGAATTGTAAAAAATAGATGTATGTAGTTTATATTCATATTTACAAAGTCAACCTAAGTAGTTATGCAATTACTTCACATTGCATAACTGATAACTAGTAACAATTGTCAATTGCATTTGCTTGTCATGGCATTCTATGAGACCACATTTCTTTGAGGCATTTTTTCAAATAGTTCACTGCCTTGTCTATTCTACCACATTTTCCATACATGTCTACCAAAGCATTTTTTCAAACAATTCACTTCCTTGGAAAAAATCTATCAAAAGCATAATAGTAAGCATGAGACCATAATAGTATGAGGCTCCATAAATCTTTCCCTGTCCCTAAATAAAAATTAGTACTATCGGCCTAACAATGCCTCATAGGTGGAACCCCCATTATAGCATTGTCAATGGCCCGATGAAAGCAACTCATAACCTAGTATCAATGTAACAATACCCTATTGGGCTGACTCTTAAGGTGCTCTCCCTGATAGATCGATAGAGTCAACAAAAGTAAGCACATCACTATGACACATGAACATCGATGGAGCAAATGTTTGCATTCCCCCAATGGCTTGATATAACCATGCATTATCAAGTGCATAATGTATATCGGTGGAGTTGGGTTGCATTAGGGTGATGTTATCTGGCGTCCCACTGATAGACCTAAGTAAATTTGTTCATCAATGGAGAAGGTGGCTATCAATGGAAGAAGAATCACAGTCTCATCGATACATCAATAATGATTATTCAAACTGATGTGACATCCTGAGGCATCGTCAAGATATTTAAAATTAATGTTCTCCCCCAATGACAAGACTAAAACAGGTGGTACATTTAGGGAGCTCTAAAATGGAGTAATTGTAGGTTTTAATTCTTGAAGTGAAAGAGAGAAGTGTGGAGTCAAGTGGCGATGATGAATGACGTATGCCAAGGATTTATGGAAAGGAATGTGAATGAAATTATTAAATACTCAAGGCATTACTTTATTGATGCTCCTCTACTATGGCAAACAATAGGTGTGAAAATGGTGTACAAGAGGTGGTGGCTATGTCACTGTAGAGGTGATGGAAGCTAGTTTCATGCTTAAAACAAAGAAACAACTCTCACACTTTTATGGAGAACCATCATTAAAGAGACTGATGGGGTGTTTCATGTACAACAATGAATGATTAGTGCAGTCAATGCAACTAATTTTGGGAAGAGGATTTAGCTAGCTCATGCATAGGTACATAAATAATTTGGACATTTATTTTCTCATAATGGCTCAGGGTTTAGATTTGGGAGAGCCGATTGAAGTTGTGAAAAGGGCAATGAAGGCACTAGTGCATAAGCATTATCTGAAGAACATGGACTCACTATTGGAATCGATGATTCTGGGAGTTGGGATGGATATCAATGATGGAATTGAAAGTGAAGAGGATGAAGAAATAGTGAAATGCATACCCTTTGTGAAATGGCTAGATGGAAAGAAGGAGCAACACATGGGTGGGAGGCTTTGAAATTGATTGTGGAATTAATAGAGGTTGAGGTAGTGATAGTCAAGGAAAAGGCTAAAGCAAAGCAGGTGAAGAAGTTGGAGCTGTGACCTCAGAGGAAGAAGAAGAATGGGACCTCTATGGAAACTGTGGCGAGTAGCTCGTTTGTAGCTCTATAGTTAGCATAATCCTCTACCATGAATTTGAGTTTTTTGGATTTTTGTAGTTAGTTTTTGGGGGTTTTACAAAACTATGGGAAATGAAAAGGAGTTTTTGGTTTGCAGGGTAGTTAGTAGTTATTCGTAAAAGACGGTGAATGTAATTTTTAGTGAAATTTTTTATTCTAAAATAGTTGTTAAGGACTGGCAGTGAAGTCACTATAGATAAACTGTAAATTTTGAAGATAATGAATATATAAACTCTCTAGCCATACAACTATAATCTCAAAAAATATTGTAAATAAGGAAATGAATAGTTTGAATGCAAGTAATATATGTTAATTTTCAAACATTAATATTCTCCAGTTGTCACCTAAACCTGATTTAATATGTAATAAGCACTTACTAGTAATCATGCATGCCCACCAAAGTGGCTCATATAGGTAAGAATAACCTCCCACTCCTGCAATAATTTTTCCATTATCATTGTTAGTATGTAAATTTATTTTTGGAAAGAATAGAGTTGCAAAAATAGAATAGAATGAAGACTCTAAAGAATTTATTTTCACATTGTAGCTTTCTGACAATCCAACATGACACTGGAGCTTAGTGTTTGATTTTTGTTCAACACAAAAACAAGAATTGAGCCATAGGATAGAACACTGAAATCAATTTTTTTTTCAAAATAAGTTAGCATACTCAAATGTGAAAGGAGATGAAAGCATAATCAAAGAAATTTGTTAAAAGGGCGGCTCCATTTATGTGTAGTGTAGGTGGCAATTGTCTAAATTTTGAATTTCAATATTGAAATTTTATTTAAAATTGAAATATAAATGTCCTTAGTTGATCAGAAGTAACTAGTAGATAAAGCTAACTAGTTCATGGTATTCACTATCATGTTTACACATTCCCTAATTATCTACTAAACAAATAAATCTTGTGTAGAATGTATACATTTCTAATTTGAAGATCATATTTACAGTCATGGAGAGTTACATGAGGTATAGGTCAGGTCTCTAGCTGATATATAATTAGTGCAAATCTAAGGTCTTAAGTTGTCCTATGCAATAATATTTATTCCAATATTTAAATGACATAAAAGATTGAGCCTTATCCTTTATTGTTCTCAAATTCTCAATCAAACCATCTTAACCATATCATACTAAAAGTCTATTGTCAGGGCCAAAAAATATAAGTTTTGAGAGTCCCACTCAATCTCAAGGCCAAAAGCATAACATCTAGCTTAAAACAAGTATAGACCAAAATATTCAAATAGTATAGTGATATCTTCAACAAAACCCTAAGTACTTAAATCCTTCCATGGTTTTTTGTTGATGTAATTAAATTATCATAGATGATCTAAAAGGTCAAAGGGCCTTCATTTTTCTTGTAAGTTGTAAGCCCTAAAAACAAGTCAATCAATCATCAAAGTAAATACATGACTAGAACATGGGTGAGATAACAGTCATCAAGGTGATTACATGACTAGAGCAAGTGTGAGGTAATAGAAGGAACAAGTGTGAGGTAATAGAAGGAATTATACCTCTATCCTCATCACCCAAATCAAGATTTAATGCAAGCGAAGGAATGTAGCCTACTCATTGCTTCTGCACAACAAAATTTAATCTATACTTTCTTTATAAATGTTCTAAAAAAGAATGTTGTATGACCACCAAAATAATTTCAACTATCACAATTATATGATTTGTCATCAACACCATCTCATCACAAAACCATCAGTTATAATTTAATCCTGACTAAGGAAATACATACCCAGTACATCCTCTTCAATACAAGGAAGGTGAGCTTAGTCACTTGTTCAAGCTAACAAGTACTCCACAACCTCTCTCCTCCTAGCAAGTAACACCCCTTGAGTTCTCTCAATGGACCCTTCTTCCCATCAAGCTTCAATATGATGGAAATTTTTAGATGCAAAGCAATTTGACTTTGAAAAAATCATCACAAAACAAGTTGATTCAAACAACCAATTGATTCACAAAACTCTTCCAAATCACTCCTTTGCAAAAACTCTTTAACTCATCTAGTAGGTTTGTAGACCCAAATTTTTGACTTTATCTCGCAATGAACAACTCAACAATCAATCTATCTACTCTTTTAGAAACCCTTTAAGGAAAACTATAACTTACTTCAAAACCATCATGGGTCACTTTGGACCATCTCACACAAAACCTAGAAACAATGTTGTCCTAATAGACCAATTAGGTCTTTGTTTCAAGGGAGGTACCTCAAATTCTTTCCTCCAACTCCAAAAAACCACTTAGATCTTCTTATCAGTCAATTAGGGCCCTAATCAACAATTTTTAGATGGTAAAACTCTCATCTAGCCTCTAAAACTAAAAACCTTCACTTTACACTAGATTGGGGTAGGGTTTATTGAAAAATGACATTACCAACCTCTCACAGCTCTACCACCGCCTCCAACACTCTTCATTATTCCTATACATGCTTACAATATGAATTGTTCAATCATGACCTTATTAATGACTTCTAGACTCAAAACTCACACTGGCCTAAGAACTCCATGAATCAACATTTCACAAGTACCTTAGTGCTCTTACACCAATTTTTAAATATTTAATTCAAGAAGAAATAGAGCTATTTAGATATACAAGTCAAAATCAAATACATTTTTACATTTATGTATTGGTATTGCAAACTCTTTTATGAAGGCTTTGACTAGGGTTTTCCTAATTGGTGCCTCTAGATTCTAGGTTAGAATCTTACAAGAGGGCATGTGCAGGATCATGGTATGCCAAACAGGCCCTTAAGTGGCAAAAAATTCAGAAAAATCAGTGTTAGGCAACTTGACGTAAATATTTGAATAAGTTATCTATATTATTTCAAAAATATGTAAGAATAGAATTTGTAGAAAATTGAATGTAGTTTCTAAAATACTAGGTTTATTTAAAAATAAATAGAATCTATTTGGTGAAAATTTGAAATTTCAATGCAGTAGTACTTAAATTTCAGGGAAAAAATAAGAAGTAGGTGTCCTGACCACCCTAACCATAATAAAATGATAATATTTTTGTAAGATTTTATATATAATTAGAGGACTCATGTCCGAGTGATGCATATTTTTTGTAAATTTTTTCCAAGTAAATAATTAATTATGAATTTTTATTACAACTTTTAGAAAATATAAAAACTCTATGTCAACCACCTTAACTTGGTCAAAATTCATGAAATTTAATTTTTCTTTTTTTAATCCCATAGTATGTAAAGCATAGAATGTGACACATGTTTTGGATTCAAAAAATATGATATCGTTTGAAAGTTATAGATTTTTTTCAATTAGCCTATCGATTAGGACTTTAGTCGTAATTATAATAGAAAATGAATAATAATTATTTATTAAATTCAAATTAAATCATAATTTATATTTTTGGAAAGTTGAGAATCTCCTCTAAAAACCCTTTTCATTTCATTAATTTTGGGTGAAAAAAAAGTTGTCAGCCACATACCCTACAAATATTGCCACTTTTTGGCATACCATGATCCTACACATACCCAAGACTTAAATAGTGTACATACCAACCTCCACTTTACTGTCAGAACAACCTATGTTATTACTTTCCCCCTCAATCCATCATAGTACCACTTCCAAGAGTTACCTAGAGGTCTCTAGTAGATGATAAGGTGTAATCACCAAGAGGGGTGTATACCTATGTCCCAACCATAGAGGTTTCCTATGGTCAGGTAAAACCCCACCTTGAAACCCCAAACCATATAAATTCAGTGCTCCACAGGGACCTGTCCTAGAAATGTTTCGGGGACTTGGGGGACTCAGAAAATTCCCCCTACCTTAGCATCTGATAGTGACACAAACTTGAGCTTCAATTTTGATACAGACCTACCAGTTGCATCTGTTGATTAGGGACAACCATATTTTTTCTATGTTTTTGTCATTTTATAGTTGAAACTTGAAGCCTTTGGGAATTTTGTTATAATTCTTATTTAATATGTATGCACATTGACAATAAAATAATTTGAATTTTGTTACTTTTTTTGTCAATTCTTATGTGAAATCTCAATTCAAGTCTAATGTTATGTATTAATCTTCTATAATGCCTATGATGAATGCTTTATCAATGTTATGATATGAATATTTGAAATTTCTCTATATTTTAAAAAATTTCCCTATTTTTTATAGCCATCCCCTACCATCTCCTAAAAAATGACCCAAAAGTACTCCCGTACCAAAAAAAAATCCCATTGTCCCCTGTCATCCCCATCCCTGAAACTTGGGGGAGAATAGTATAAACTTGATTTTATGAAAAAATACATTCAGGCATATAGGAAAATATAACTCTACAACATTGAAAACACCAAATAACAATAGCTATAGGAAAAACTAGCTTAAGTAGACAATATATGCAAGATGTAGAATTGTTTGACAAAATACCTCAAAGAGATGTCATCTCATGGAATGAAATGATTGATTGCAAAATGTGCACAAAATGGATTTTTCAAGGAACCTCTCAAAATATTTGAATTGATGAAGCACTATGGAAAACATCCTAACATTGTAAGCTTTGCTTGGGTTCTAGGTGCATGCAGTCATGCAGTTTTAGTGGATGAGGGTTACACATACTTCACACATTAGTAACCCTTATTGCATTACAATTTACATATATAGTTGATCATTAGGTGTGCATAGTTGATCAACCATTCATATTTTTAGTTGGATCCTAAAAATTTTGCAACTTATGTTCTTCTCTAAAACATTTGTATGAGGTTCAAATAGTAAAGAGATTGATGAAAGATAGAGGAATTAGAAAGATACCTGAATGTTATAGTTGGATATGCTCTGGTAGACAATATATGCAAGATGTGGAATCGTAGACAAAACACTTGAATTGTTTGACAGAATGCCTCAAAGAGATGCCATCTCATGGAATGAAATGATTGATTGTAGAATGTGTACAAAATGGATTTTGCAAGGAACCTCTCAAAATCTTTGCCCAAATTTTAAGATCTCTAATGTTTAAGGCACATTTTTTCCCAAAACAACCTGACACATTTTTTGCCCATGCCCTATTGTTCTTTATCACCATTTTGCTTCAATTCCCTGGCTCTAAACCAAATCATGATGATCAAAAAAGAAATCCCAATCTTCTAAGTACACTTGTCTTCATGTTGGGTTGTTTCAAAAGATTTGATTGTGTTTGAAACACCCATTCAACTCTATTTGGTTCCAAACAAAATTTTCCATATCATCTAAAACAAAATACTTGAACTCAATCTGCTTCATTCTGATAGAAATGGCTACAAGACTTCACACACCAAGGGTTCTATTGGTTGGACGTGTCTTCTGATTCCAACGATGCATTGAAGGTTCTATTTTTCATTGGTGTCAGGATCTTCTATCAGCGGGATGAGGTCTCCTATTCCCACGATGGTCCGATGGGGATGTCATCAGTGGAATGGTTCTATTTTTTCATTGGCATGAGGATCTTCTAGTGGTGGGATGAGGTCTCTTATTCCCGTGATGGTTCAATGGGGATGTCATCGGTGGGGTTCCACCAATGACTTCCCCATTGAACCATCGCAGGAACAAGAGACCTCATCCCGCCGATAGAAGATCCTCATGCTAATAAAAAAATAGAACCATCGATGCATCATTGGAACTAGAAGACACGTCTGGCTGATAGACTGATAAGGTGGGGGCAGCTAGTTCCATTTTCTATAATGTGGTAAGAGTCATACAGGTAAACACCATGTCAGGCTGGGGAACTCTTCTTGGAGGTTCTAAATGATTTGCCTCTTTTTTATAAGACTTTGTTGGAAGTGCCACTTGAATCACAGTTGTTTGGTGGGATTCCAAACCTAGACAATGAGGTGTAGTTGTGGAAATCTTATAGAGAGAAGCTACAAGCTACCATGATGATTTTGTTGAGTAAATTTATATTAGAGTCTTGCTTAGTGTGGCTTAAGACATGTGTAGATGATATTCTCTCTACAAATAGGCTTGGGGGAAAGTATTTGCTTGATCTTGTGAGAAGTGGCAAGGAACTTGCAAAGAATGAGACATTGATAAGAGAAACATTGGATAGTCTAGATACATTTGAAGGGAGCTTGGAGTGGCTAAAAATGGTTTTTGGTTCAAATGTTGAGTTTCCATGCCAATGCATGTGTGAGATTATTTTGAAGCACTCAAAGAGTCTATGGGATGAACTTTTTGAAAGATTGTTTGTTAGTAGGATGAAACAAATAATAGATGATGTATTTCCAAATCTACATGAGAGAGTTAAGGTTGGTAAATTCCTTGAAGCCATAGTTACATCTCTGGAAAGTTACAAAGATGCTAAAACCTATTTGCACAAATTAACTACTAGTGAGGGTTGGCTTGTCAAGAGAGGGGACCTAAAACGTCTCAATTTACCTGGGTTGAGTTTTAGATTTATGATGACAAATGATGAAGATTGGTTTGGTCACCTTAACGCTTATTTTGGAACTGAGGTTAGTCAAATAAAAGATACCATAGATGAGGGGTCCAAGAATATTCTGGAAGACCTCCTAAGTTTTCTTCATGCACATAAATCTCCTTCAAGGATAAATGATTTAGCACCTTATTTGCAAGATCAATGCTTCCATTTTATCTCAACATTGATTTTTGAGATTGAAGAACATCTTGCACATCTTTCAAAAGCTCTTTATCAAGAAATGAAAAATGAGGAGATGCCAAAAAAAATGAACAAGGAGACACTAGAACCAACAGTTATAGTGGAAAGGGCACTTTTCTTAGGAAGGATTTTAGTTTCTCCCAATTTTCATTCAAATTTCCTTCAACTAGTTCTTAGCTCGTCTTAGCTCTGATTTGTTGAGAACAAAGCTTCAGTTTTAGGGAAAGTATCTTTGACTTTCAGATATTCCAGTACTAGTTTTGATTATCCTCTTCTAAACAGTTTTGGAAGACAAATACTAATGAGAGGGGTTGGTTTGAAGCCCGAATCATAGGATAAAAATAATAGCACCAAGTTGAATAAACTAAGAACTATGCACAATCTTTGTATCAAAGCTCATAACATGTGGATATTGTGGATTTAACTGAAGAGTTTTTAGGCATTCTCACAAGATATATAAGGGAGGATGATTCTTTATCCATGACAACTCCTTTGAAGGCCTGTATTCTCATTTGCATTGCATTTTTTGTTTGTTGAAGCTTATGGAGTTGGTTTTATTTCCATGATTCATCTAATCATTGATCTCTTCTTGTAGTTTTCATGAGATTTCTTCTAGTTCTGATTTAATTCATCATGGTTTATATCTAGATATATTAATAACCAAATGAGAATAAAGCATCTAGAGTAAAGAGCTACATTTGATTATTTCAGTCACTTCAAACTCTTTATTGCCCAATAAATGGAAAAGATTAACATGTGCCCTTTCAACCCTTCTAGTCCATATTAATCATGGAGATGTAATCTGTAAGTATATGGAAAAGTATAAAAGGGGATCCAAAAGGTTAGATATTTTTATAGGGCCTATCAATAAGCTCTTGTTGTTTTTATATGAAAATATTGTTGTTTGTTTTCTATTTATAATATCTATTGGTGTCATTTGGGAACTCCTATTTTTGGGAATTCAGTAAGAGTTCTCAAACAAAGTAGGATAACATCTATTGTACAATAGAACATTTAAATGGAATTTGAAGCATGATTTTATTTATTTTTTAATTTGCTTCCTTAAGGCAGCCTCATAAAATGCCCTTTTTTGATTGTATATGAAAATACCTACTACTTCCTTTCTTTTATTGCTGCAAGTCACAATTGTAATGTTGTATGCTTGCTCCACCTTTTGTAGTTTTTGGTTCCATGATCTCAAGGCTTACCATTTATTAGTCTATGATCTATAGGTTTGGTAATAAACTAAATTGAAACAAGAGCATGAGGGTGGGGGTTGACTAGAGTTAAGGTTGGTAAATGCCTTGAATCCATAGTTACATCTTTGGCAAGTTACAAAGATGTTGAAACCCATTTGCACAAATTAAATACTAGCGAGGGTTGGCTTGTCAAGAGAGGGGACCTAAAAAGTGTCAATTTACCTGGGTTGAGTTTTAGATTTATTATGACAAATGATGAAGACTAGTTTGGTCGCCTTAACGCTTATTTTGGAACTAAGGTTAGTCAAATAAAATTTACCATAGATGAGGGGTCCAAGAATATTCTGGAAGACCTCCTAAGCTTTCTTCATGCACATAAATCTCCTTCAAGGATAAATGATTTATCACCTTATTTGCAAGAAAAATGCTTCCATTTTATCTCAACATTGATTGTTGAGATTGAAGAACATCTTGCACATCTTTCAAAAGCTCTCTATCAAGAAATGAAAAATGAGATGCCAACAAAAATGAACAAGGAGACACTAGAACTAACAATTATAGTGGACAGGGCACTTTTCTTAGCAAGGATTTTAGTTTCTCTCATTTTTCATTCAACTTCCCTTCCACTAGTTCTTGGCCTGTCTCAACTCTGGTTTGTCGAGAACAAAGCTTCAGTTTGAGGGAAAGGATCTTCAACTTTCAGATATTCTAGTACTGATTTTGATTACCCTCTTCTAGACAGTTCTAGAAGACAAATACTAATGAGAGGGGTTGATTTGAAGCCTGAATCACAAGATAAAAATAATAGCACCAAATTGAATAAACTGAGAAGAACTATGCACAATCTTTGTATTCAAGCTCATAGCATGTGGATATTGTGGATAACTGAAGAGCTTTCAAGCATTCTCACAAGAAATATAAGGGAGGATGATTCTTTATCCATGACAACTCCTTTGAAGGCCTGTATTCTCATTTGCATTGCATATTTTGTTTGTTGTGGCTTATGGAGTTAGTTTCATTTCCATGATTCATCTAATCACTGATCTCTTCTTGTAGTTTTCATGAGATTTCTTCTAGTTTCGATTTAATTCGTCATGTTTTATATCTAGATATATTAATAACTAAATGAAAATAAAGCATCTAGAGTAAAGAGCTACATTTGATTCTTTTAGTCACTTCAACCTCTTTATTGCCAAATAAATGGAAAAGAGTAACATGTTCCCTTTCAACCCTTCTAGTCCATATTAATCATGGAGATGTAATTTGTAAGTATGCAAAAAAATATCAAAGGGGAGCCAAAAAGTTAGAGATTTTCATAGGGCCTATGAATCAGCTCTTGTTTTTATATGAAAATATTGTTGTTTGTTTTCTATTTATAATATCTATTGGTGTCATTTGGGAACTCCTATTTTTTGGAATTTAGTAAGAGTTCTAAAAAAAAGTAGGATGACATCTACTGTACAACTGAACTATTGTTCCACTACATTGTAAACGTTAAACCCCTACCATCCCTACAATCCTTTCATTGTACTCTACATGGTTGATATAAGAAGAGCCACTTTTCACTTTATTATTGTTCATCATTTTTCTTTATGTGCTACTATGTCTTTTACACTCAACTTCAAAAGTGATTTGCATGCCCCCTCAAAAAGTGGAAGCTAATTTTAAGAGTTAAAATTTTGAAATTTGTATAGACAACTCAATCTACATGTCCCTTAATATCATTTTTATAGATAAAAGTAAGTTCTCCTATGAACTATGCAATTTGATAGTGGAAACTTTGAAAAGAAAAGATCACTTTCAACATCTCATAACAAAAAAGAAAAGAATAAAAAAACCTCGATTCCAAGTTCTCTATATAAATCCTTAACTTATACAACACAATATGGATCTTCTTTTCCATAATTATCCTAAATTAAAAGAACATAATCACTGTTATTCAACAAGCAACTAGTAAAATTATTAAAAAGAATGGATCATATGGATCATATGGCCTAACCGCGTACAAATTTGAAGAGTAAAATTAACTAAAACCATGGAAAGTGACTTACCGCAAGATTTTGCACAAATCATGTTCAATGCAGAAAAATGGGTAGAGGTTGCAATCCAAAATTAGTCGCCATGCTTTACTTCTCCATTTTGGTGGGCTACCTTGAAAATAAGGTTTTGACTAACTGCTCCATTTTGGCGGGCTACAGGTTTCGACTGACTGCTCCATTTTGGCAAGCTACATTGAAAATAAGGTCTTCACGATGGTTTTAGAGTATGTTTATTAAAATGAAAATTATGCTTATTAAAAAAAAAATTGGTCCTTTTTCCTCTTAGATTATTTGGTTGCTTATTCTTATCTTTTGTTTTTTCTCTTCCTTTTGCTAATTTTTTTTTTGTTTTTCAAGGTTTTTGGGTTTTACTTTTTTAGGTTCTCTTACGGTTTTTTGTTAATTTTTATAATTTGGTGGTTTTTTGTCAATTTAGAAGAAACTTTGGTGTTCATATGATGACACCACAAAACAAAATATTTATTCCACAAAAAACATTTATTAGTAATTTTGATTGTAATATTTTATTATTAATTATGGCGGGCTACAATTGAAAATAAGGTATTGACGAAGGTTTTAGAGTATGTTTATTCAAATGAAAATTATGGCCAAGATTTTAATAATAAGCACATTTATTTCGTTATTTATTTATTCATTTTTTATTTTTTTGATATTAGTCATTTATTTAGTCATTTTTATTTGTCTAATATTAGTCATTTATTTAGTCATTTAGTTGTGATTTTACCCGATGACCAAATTTGTCACTTATAAATGATCAAATTAGTCATTTATTTTCCAAATAATGCTAATGTTAGTCATGTGACTAAAAGTGTTAGTCACGTGACAAATTTTTAGTCATGTGATTAAAATTTTTAGTCACGTAGTCATTTATTTACCAAATTCTACTAGTGTTTTTTTCAAAAAATTTGGGATTTCATTTACATTGATCTTTTAAGAGCAATGGAAGAATCATGAAAGTCTAGGGGAATGGTTAAGTAGTTTAATGTCATGCATATTGTAATTTTTCCAAAACTATATTCTCTAACAACATTTTTTGATTTCGGCCTATATCTCTTTGTAATACAATTTACAATATTTTCACTAAGGCTATCTATTTAATATTACATCCTCTTATCTCCAATATTATTTCTAAAGAACAAGGTGGTTTTGTGCTAGGAAGAGAGATGACTGAAGGTGCTTTAATAGCACATGAAACTCTTTATTCTATTGCAACAAATAAGCTTTTAGCAATGGTTGTGAAACTTGATATATGTTGAAGGCATATGATAGGGTTGACTGGAAATTTCTTATTCAAGTCTTAAAAAAATTTGGATTTAGTCATAAATGGTGCAAATGGGCGCTTTCCTACTTATCTAATGCAAAGTTTTATGTGATTATAAATGGTTCACCTGTGGGATTTTTTAGTTCCACACAAGAGGTTCAGCAAGGATATCCTCTCTCGCCTTTTTTATTCATCATTCTTCCAGAAGTATTGAGTAGAGTTGTCTCCAAATGTCATGCCCAAGAGTTGTTATAGGGTATAGTAATTCCAAGTACAAATATATCTATCACACACTCTTTATTTGTTGATGATGCATTGATTTTTGGAAAAGCAGCATTAGGGGAAGCAAAGAAAAGCAAAGTTGTGTTAGATATGTGCACTCAGGCTTCTAGGAAAAAAATAAATGAAAGTAAATCCAAGATTTATGTCTTTAACACAAAGGAAATAGTTTCAAAACATATTGTCAAGATCCTTGGGTTTCAAGAAGTAGATCTGCCCAGTAAGTATTTAGGAATTCCTTTCTTTATTGGGCAAAACAAAATCTCTTAAATTGGCATAAAATAATTCAGAGTATTCAAGCAAAAATCAGTTCTTGGAAAGGAAGATGGTTGTCTTTGTCAAGCAGGAATTTAATGGAAAAATAAGCTTTATCTTCAATTCCTAATTATTTTATGTTTGTACTAAAAGCCCCCAAATCAATTGTGGTACAAATTGAAAATTTGTTTTGAAACTTTCTATGGTCTGGAAATATAGATAATACAAAAAAGGTGCCTTTAATATCATTAGAAAATATTTATATGGATAAGTTAAAAGGAGGAGCATGGTTGCACAATATTGCAACAAGGAACATTTCATTGGGTGCTAAGTTGGTTTGGCATATCTACACATAGCCAAATAAGAAATAGTGCAAGGTCATGCAAGCAAAATATTTAGATAATCTTAATCCTTCTAGAATTATCACTGTGTTAAACTCCCCTTCAGACTCACAAATGTGGAATTTTCTAATTTCATGCAGGAAATATATAGTGTCACATCTAACTTGGGAAGTTAATAATGGTGAGGAAGCTTTATTTTGGAGAGATTCTTGGAATGGCCTTCCACCAATAAGTTCTATTCATGATTTTCAACATACTGAAAATATATTAATGTCAAGTATTGGGGTGTTAAGGTTAAAGATTATATAGACTATGTTGATATAACAACTCAAAGGGTAGCATGGAAGGATTTATCAAATTGCAAAATTCCACCTACAAACAAAGTGTTGATAAAGCAGATTTTGGATAAAAGATCAATTTACTTATCAAATAAAATTGATAAGTTAATGTGGGAATTCTCTAAAATAGGTCAGTATTAAGTCAGAGATGGTTATAAAGTAATTTCACAAAATGGTATACAGATTGGGTACCAAAGGGCTTATACATTTTGTTGGAATTTTATGGTTTTTCCTAAGGCAAGATATTCTGCATGTCTTGCAATTAAGAACAATATTTTGACAAGTGAAAAATTGTCCAAGTTGGGAATTACAGATCCATTTCAATGTGTATTGTGTAGGAAACATTATGAAGATATAAATCATCTCTTTGTAAATTGTAAGGTTTCCCAAGCATGTTGGTTTTTTATATTAAACAAAATGAGCTAGTTTACACCTTTATCAAACAAATTGTGGGATATTTTCTCAAGCTGGCCAATTCTATTCAACAAATCCTTTTTTGCTTGCATCTGGAGAATAATTCCAGCAATGGTTGTGTGGGAAATATGGTGGGATAGAAATAAGTGCATATTTAGGAAAGAGAAATGTGGTTTGGATAACCTATTGGTTGGATTAGAAAATTGTATCTCTGAAGTGGTCAACAGTTATGTTTATAGAACAAAAAGGGTTGATTCAACACTTACAAATTGGGATTCAACATTAATTCATAAGTGGCGTCATATTTGTCTACCATTTAAAGGAAGCAAGATTCAACTTGCACAAAACAAATTTGATTGGACAAAGGTAACTTGGAATCCTCCTCCTCAAGGTTTGTATAAGTTAAATTTTGATGGTTCTAGTAAAGGTAACCCAGGTGCAACTAGGCAGGGGTGGTTATTAGAGATCATAATTGCAGTGTTTTAGTGGCAAAGTCAATCAATCTTCCAATTGTTGTGAATAATGTAGCTGAAGCTAATGCTCTTTTGTATGGATTAAAAATGCAAAAGTTAAAAATTACTAAATTACAAATTGAAGGAGATTCTCTCATAATATTGAATGCTTGTAAAGTGTGTAAAATTCTCAATTGGCATCTTCAATATATTCTAAAGTAGATATGGGTTTTACTGGATAATTTTAGCATGTATCAGATCTTTCATACATATAGAGAAGGGAATAGGCTGACAGATTGTTTGGAAAACCTTGGTTCTTAACTAAATGAAGAAATAGTAACACATGTAATAGATCGCAAAAACACAAATGGAAGTTTGTGTAATATTTTAAAGAATGAAGGAGGCTTGTAAAGAAATCACAATGGTGAGTTGATCATTTCCAGGTAGATATTTTATTCTCAAATTTTTTATTGTTAGAAGGATATCGATGATATACATTTTCAAGAATAAAGTATGGGTACAAAGAAGTTCAAATATCTTGCTAAAAGGGAAGGGGCTATGCAATGGGGATAAATTTAGTATCTTCTTTTATCTACAAGTTGTGTGAGCACTAAAAATTGGATACTTTCTTGAGTATGCAAGTGTCAAGTTGGTGTATTAGTTGTCAAATAATGCTGAAATAGGGGATGGTGACAAGACATCATGTACAAAACTAAGAGGATTCATCATGTATACAATCAGAAAGACTATTACCACATAATCCTTCACATATGTGAAAAATATGCTAGCGTATATGATTATGAAATATTCTAATGAAATGATCTCACATAATGTTGATGAGAGTTTTGGAGATAAAAACATGTTTTGTCCAAAACTATGCACTTTTCAAGAGGTCACTCTAAATTGGGTAAATGTTAGGCCTCAGATAACAACAGAGTTAAAAATGGAAAAGATTATAGTAATCAAAAAGATTTGCATTGTTTTATTCTCTGTAAGGATTTTAAAAATGGTTTTCTTAGATTTCATGTGTGTTGTCAGAACAATGCACATTAAAATAGAATTTTGGATGCAAGCTTCAGATGGATTTGGTACTACGTAGCAAGGTTCGAGCATGGGAAATATTTCACCTGGTGGATGCAAGATTAACAAAAGTTCATATACTAATGTGTGTTTTTTTGTGTAGGAAAAAGGTATGCAATTTTAATAGAACTATAATGAGGTGAAAGGCTTTAGTCATGAGGTGGAAACATAAAATTTTTCTCAGGACAAATTGTTTAAAATGAAGTGATTGTTCCAACATTGTATTTGTAACTCATACGTGCTTTCTGAAACTAAGGCATTATCACTTGCTTTTTTCCCTCAAATTTCTCAATACTTGGGTTCATAGTATGGTTATTGACTAACAAACCTTGGGATTCTAGTGTGTTTTTTAATTCTATTTATAGGCTTTCTTTCACATGAAGATTTCCTTCAGTCAAAGTCTAGTATGTTCTGTATGGTGAGTGAAGTTTGGTATGTTGAGCGACTGAGCTTAGTTTCCCTGGTGGTTGTCAAAGTCTGAAGATTTTGACCTAGTTTTGTGTTTCTTTCTTGCACCTAGTTTTCAGATTTTATTTATGTTTGTTGATACACATCAGAGATGGAGTATTTCCTAAGGAACTATAGAGCTAAATTCCAAGTGAGGCCATGGGAGATGCCATTTTCTGAGTTGTTCAAAAAGGAGCAGTTGCAACATGCATTCAAAGTGGAGTGTCCATGTATCTATAGTGGCACAAAGATAGTACTTGGTGATGAAATTATCAGCCCAAAGACCCAGAGGATTATTTTCCCATCCAATCCGGTATCCATCTTTATCTCCAAATTAGTTGACTTGGTAAATGACTACCAAATGGTGCTAAGCATTGCAGTAAAGTCTATAAATGAAGTGTTTATGGAAAATGATGATTTTCTTCAAAGTGTGCAAGCACCTGATATTTAGAATGGTGAAGCATATATTGGTGGAATCTTTCCAAGACACTTCTTGATTCACAAGACCAAATATGTAGAAGTTCTTGATGCATTTAAAAGGTCAATCAAAATGGATTGTTCAAGACATCTTTACCAAGCTCTTGCCAAGTATTAGTTTGATTTGGGAAAGGATATAGTTGCTCTATTTAAAATAAAATATCTGGTAATTTCAATTCTCCTCACTCATGTGTGTGTTCCAGAAAGTCATCCAATGTGACCTGTAAGTCAGCCAAACTGCCCTCCACATGTTCCAGATATTAATGTTACTCTTCATTCACAATCAGCTAATGGAGTCAATGAAGAAGTTGGAGAAAATTTGGTGCATGGTATTATTGTAGAAGGAGAAAATCTTTAAATGGTAGTGGCGATGTTGGAGATAATATATGTTGATATGCATATATAGGGTAGAATATAGATAGTAAGCTTCCTATTTTGAAAATGGTTGATAGCATGTAAAAGTTCATAAATAGTGTGGAGCAGCCCTCTTTTGCTATAATGCTAATAGATATCAATGTAATAAGAGAATTTTGTTGAGTGAGAGGGACAAAAAAGTTGACATTAGAAAGCATAGTCATTCCTGAAAAACAAATGTCAAATTATTTTGACATCTTTGTAATTACAATATCTTATATATATCAATATAATATATAGGCTTATAGCCTTTTCATTAAAAAAATTTAAAAAAAACCTCTCATTGCAAGCTTACTGATAAAAAATTAAAAAATTAAAAAATTTAATTTTAGCCAATTTAAGTTCAATAAATTAAAATTTAATAAATTTAAAACAAAATTATAAATCACAAAAGGCCCCTTCATGGCCAAAATTTGATGTTTTTTAGGATCGCAGAATCGCAGCACGCACCCCTATAAACCGCAGCTGAGCCTGTAAACTTTTTAACATGACCGGCGGCGCTGGCGCGACACGCCCTCTAGTACCACAGGACGGGGGGGACTAGAACTCGTGACCAGCAGAGCCGCAACGGAATTACTTAGCCAACCGAGCTAGGGCCCCCGCCCGCCAAAATTTGATGTCTTAAATTGCAATTTGAACAACTATTTTTTGTTGTATTCATGGTAGTCTATTGACTGTCCTATTTCCTTATAATCTTTTCTATTTATATTGATTCAACATTTTTTTTACAAAAGGCCCTTTGATGACTAGAATAAAACATATACAATCAAAAGCTATTTTTTTAAGCAAAAAGGTGCAAGACACCTAAAGTGTATATTTATATGATAGTATACAAATTACAAAAGGCCCTTTGATAGCCAAAAATTCATAGTAACACTTTTAAAAGACAAACTAAGCTAGAGGCTCATTTACATTTATCAAACTAGGGCTAGCTTGGGTAGCATTAGTTTCTATAATTTCCACTCAATATGTGGGATTAATGAAGGTTTGCAGTAAATTAATAGGAAAAGATGAGCCTAAAATATTTCTTTAGTACACTCTATTGTAAACTATTCTTCCTCTATGAGCTCAAAAGTGAGTTCTATACAGTAATTTTTCATGAGCTATGAATGTCATGCTTAATGGCTAAGTAAACAAACATTATAGGTACAAACATTTGTGATCTTGAATAGACTTCCAACAAGAGCATTTATTTCCTTAAAAAATCATATTCACAATGAGCTTTAGAAAAGAAATCTTGAGAGGTGTAGGACTCTTAGTTATAGCAGAACACCAAAGAGTGGACTATTCATGCATCTTGTATTAGGTCTAATTTATTGGAAAATAATGTCGAGGTAATTTGAGAGGTAAATATTACCTATGGGTGGTCGAAGAGTTTCTCACAACTTGATGCCACATGTAATACATCCTCCACTTTAATGCAGTTTGTTTGGAAGATGGACCCCAATATTTATAAATTAATTGTACTATCAATTGGGGTCTCTTAGTTTTCAACTGGTAAGAATAATCACGTATTCAAAGGAGTATCCATTGTGATCTCCTCTAGCTAAAACACTTGCACTTGTAGAGAACCAAATAAAAATTGTAAATGTAGTGAAATCATATCAAAGCTAGATTTTAGTGACATCTACTCAAGTGAATCATAATTATTTCTTTTTGGAGGCATCATTAGCACATAGGAGAGCCATTGAAAGTTTTATTTGTATTGACATCTACCTTCAAGAAAATTACTTTGAAGCATTGAAAAGATACAAGAATTAAATGGCTTAATGTACCTTAATCATTATCAATATCAACTCACAATAAATTTTTATCATTAATTATTAAAAATTATCAATTTTCTAACTAACTTAATCATTATCATTTAGCATTTGATATTTTTTTCCATCTACTATATGATTTTTCATAAAATCACACATTTGTTGAATAATTAATTTTATAGTTTTCAACATCTATATAATATGCCACTAAAGTTATTTTATTTGTTTGAATTTACAAGTTTAATTTTCCAACAAAAATATTTTATGGGTTTGCATACATGCATAATTCGCAAATGAAATTATTTTATTGATTTGCATACAAGTTTAATTCTTCAACTGAAATAATTTTATTGGTTTGCATACAAGTATAATTCACCAACAAAATTATTTTATTAGTTTTAATAAAAGAATAATTTTCCAAGATGCCCTACAAATTTCTAGTGATTAAAAAAGATTCACAATATAATTTAATATTTTTTCTAAAAAAAGATTCATTAATAGAATTAATATTTTTCATAAATAATGCAAGATGTTCCAAGTTTTTTATATCTTTTCCTTGGGGTTTCTTAAAGTTATCCTTGGTACCAGCCCCATTTGTAGTCCCCATCATCACAATGAAATTCCCAAGACAGCTACTCCCCTATACAACCAACAAAGGATCCCTCCTAGACATGGCAGTTTACACATGTCACATTACACCACACCTGCCAGTAGTTGAAAATAATAAGAAAGCCTCAAAACTAAATAATGTAAGAACACAATTAAAAAATCACAATAGAAGTCTCATTAAAAGCATATAAAATGAAATCCTTGAAAGAATTAACAAGGCAACTCAATTCCAAATAGAAATCAATTTAAATATGTCATTGAGACAAAAAAGACCATGTGAATTTTAAATGGCCAAGTAGCCCAAGAATTAAAATTGAACATTACTTGCACAATAATAAATAAAATAAAACATCAATAGATAAATTAACAATAAATCACATCCTCACAAAAATCTACACATTACATATACCATGTGGCTTTGGTAAATCCACCTAAGGGGGGAGGGGAATGGTAGTTTCAACACACATATATAATAATAAAATGTAATAACATTGTGGTCTCTAATACTCATGTCATTGAAGTGTCAAGTATCTATAATCAAAAGTGGGAAAGAATATAATTACCACCTAATGCAGGGGCATAATGATGAGGGACATACTGCCCAAAACACATGATGAGGGCCACATAGCCCAAAACCCACAGAAATCACAACATATACCAACAAAGAAGATGCAAGATAGAAAAATGACTCACTTTCAATTATTTTCAGAAAATGAAATTACAGATTCAGAGCTTACATCGTACAACCTCATGGGCTTGATTCATTACAACAAAATCAACTTTGAAAAAAAATCTACTATTCGAAGCCATAATTTGCACTATCAGGGGCCACCTTCTACAACCCCCACTTAACACTTTTTATTTTCCTCAATAATCGCCCTAAAATGTTCTAGAAAGTTCAAATTTCCCCCTTTTGTTTTGGCGCCAAAAGTCCCATCGATTTATTTCTAGCCTGGAAGAAATTCTATGAAATTCACTTTTTAGAGGACCAACTTCGTGAGACCATAACTTTTGATCCAGTTGTCTAATTTGCTATTATTGCATATCATTGGAAAGCTCTGAACGAGCTCTACAATGCATGAGCCTACCATAAGTTTGTTTTATTGGATGTTGTGGTTATGTTTCTGATATGTGGTTGTCATTGATGTCAACACTATTAGAATTATTGCATTAGAAGTTGTATATGTCAAGGATATTGAGAAAATTGTAATAAGAAGTGCTACAGGTTGTTAGTGGTGAAGTGAAGTTCTTTCTATCAGTGTGATCAATACATTGTTTTGAGGTTGTGGACTAAAGGGTTTCTTAAACATTGAGTATATCTATTTTATCCACGTCAAGTTTCAAAGATCCGCATGAAGAGTTGATTGAGTTATGGAGATTTTCATGTTTATAGTTTTTATGTTACTTCAGCTAGTGTTCCTGAATGAAGATTATGTGATTTCAATAAGTTCAATTCTTGTGGATGCTTCTATGATGTTTCATGATGCTTGTGGATGTTTCTAGTTTGTGCTCAATCTGTGTTGTACATCTGCATTGATCGTTGTGCTCGTGATCTTATATTTTCTCTTGCATGTTCATGTTTTTCATGTTCTTGGCCGATAAGGTGTTGAAGCGTGTTGTCGATCTTTGAGTAATTAATTAAAGTGTTTCATGTCTGAGGATGTTGTTTTTAGTCTTCACTATGTTGTGGCCGACCTTGGTTGATTTACATGAATAATTTTTATTTGTTTTGGGCCAACTGTTTGTAATTATTTTGTTATCTCTTTATGGCTGACTTATAGTGATGTAATTTCTTGTTGTGGATATATAAGAGTGATTTTTTGTTTGAATTGTGAAGTGTGAATACGAAGTGTATGAGTCATGTGTGTGAATAAAGATCAAATCATTCAAAGGTAGAGCAAAGTGTAAAAGAGAGTGAAGAAGAGTAAAGAAGAGTGAAGTAGAGTGAAGAGGTGTTCATGTGCTTAACCAAAACTGTAACCAGGAATTAGTAAATTCTATTTTCTCAGTTCAAATCTAGAAGGTTTTATTTTGAACCTTTATGTAAGATAGTGTTTCTTCCTTTGGGTAGTAATCCTATTTGTAATTGAGCAGGGAGCTCTAGGTAGTGTGCCTGAATGCATGTGCATTCTCCATTCATATTTCCTTATACTTTTAATAGGGTATAATCTTGTGGATTGACCTCCACTGTAGTTTTTCCCCTAACAAGGTTTCCACGTAAAAAAATCTTGGTGTTAAGTGTTCTTATGATGTGTTGTTCATTTATGATTTAATGATTAATGATAATATATGATAATAAGGTTAATAAGTTGAATAAGTTTGAAATTCGATGACAACTGATTCACCCCCCCCTCTCAGTTGTCTACCCTTGAGTTGCCAACAATTGGTATCAGAGCTCATGGTTCCTTGGAAAAATGTTAACAACTTTAGGTGATCTGGGATGGAAACTTATAAGAAGGATAGTCCTAGATTAGATGGAACAAATTATTCTTTGTGGAAGACTCGAATGGAGTGCCATCTGAGATGAATTGGTGAACCCTATTGGAGCATTACAAAAAATATATATGTTATTCAACAGAATGGTCCTACTCCTTTTGTTAAGATCAGGGATGCTGAATATAATATCAAGGCTAAGGAGGCATTGTTGAGTGCTTTGACTGATATTGAGGTGACAAATGTGATGGATCTGAAGAATGCTTATGAGATCTAGAAAAATTTGGAGACATTGTATGAAGGTGATGCAAATGTGAAGATTGCTAAGAAAAAATTCTAAAAGGAAAATATGAAAAGTTAAAAATGGGTGATGATGAAAATGTTACTAATTTCATGTAAAGAGTGAATGAACTTGTGTGTGGTATCAGATGTGTTGCTGGACAGATAGACGAATCAGATATTGTTTTTAAAGTACTTAGATCCTTTCCTGATTCTTACAAAATCAAGGCTAGTGCTATTGAAGAACTCTGAACTATGACAAATTTTACCAGAGATATGTTGATTGGTAAACTTCTTTTGAGTTGAGTGAATTCGGTGATCCCCTTCCTAAGGTTGAATTTGCATTTAAGGCTACTACTTCTAGAAGAGATAGAAAAAGGCATGATCTGGGTGAAAGTTCATCAAGAAAGATATTCAAGTATTAGGATGAAATGAAATAGCTAGATGAAGAAGAAAGAGAGCTTGAAGAACTTGAAGCATTGATTGTGAAAAGAGAAGCCAGAGGACAAGGTAAGTATAAGGGGAAGTTTCCTATTAAATGTTTCTCTTGAAATAAGATAGGCCATTTTTCATCAAGGTTTCCTAAGAGAGTTTCCAAGCCAAGATTTAACAAGCCTAAATTCCAAAAGAAGTGCTACTATGCTACTGATGAAGGTGTGAGAAATGATGAATATGACAAAGGAAATGCAAGTGAAGATGAATTTGTGTTTATTTCTATTAAGGAAAATAATCCTGTGTCTACTAAATTTGCTATTTGTACAAATGTGGAGAAATCCCTAGCTTCTTGAGTTGAAGAGAAAGATGAATGGGCAATTGATAGTGGTTATTCTCATCATATGACAAGAGATAAAACCAAGTTTGTGAATTTGGAGAAGTATGATGGTAGTGTAGTGAGATTTGGTGATAATTCTGTTGCTGTGATCCATGGAAGAGGATGCATTTCTCTTGATGGTAAGTATAACACTGATGATTTCTTGTATGTTGAAGGTTTGAAACATGATCTTTTAAGTTTTGGATAGATGGTTGATAAGGGATACAATATCCAGTTCATGGATGGTAAGTGCAAAATTTTGGGAAATTCTGGAAATGTGATTGCATTAGGTACACAAACAAAAGGTAATATCTTTCATCTGAATGTTGCTAGTAAAAGTTGTTGGATTGCTCAAGTTGATGAGAGTTGGTTATGGCATAGGAGAATGTGTCATGTTAACTTTGATAACATTGTCAAGATAAGTTCCACTAAGGTTGTGAGAGATCTACCTAAGTTGGTGAAACCTACTAATTCCATATGCAAAGAATGTCAATTAGGAAAGCAAACAAGAATTTTATTTCGAAGTAAATAGAAAAATTCAAATGGATTGTTGGAACTTGTGCATACTGATTTGTGTGGTCCTACTAGAACTAGAAGTTTACAAGGTTACAAATACTTCGTGTTGATTATTGATGATTATTCAAGGATGATATGGGCTACTTTCTTAAGGGAGAAATTTGAAGCTCTAGAAAATTTCAAGATCTATAAGGCTATGGTTGAGACAGAGACTGGTTTGAAGATTAAGTGTCTGAGATCAAATAGAGGTGGTGAATTCACTTCCGGTGAGTTTAATTCTTTTTGTGAAGAGCATGGAATGAAGAGATAGTTATCTGCACCATGGACCCCTCAACAAAATGGAGGTTTGGAAAGGAAGAACAAAATAGTTCTAGATGTTGCTAGAACCATGATGTTGGAAGGAAATGTAACTCATATCTACTGGAGAGAAGCCGTGAGATTGTTTCTTGCTTATGTTGCTTACAAAGACTACAATTTTTATCAAATGGATGTCAAGTCTTCTTTTCTAAATGATGAATTGGAAGAAGAGGTCTATGTTGAGCAACCTGATGGATTCCAATTGACTGATTAGGGAGATATGGTTTATCGATTGAAGAAAGCATTGTATGGACTCGAACAAGCCCTAAGAGCATGGTATGCTAGATTGGATAAGTACTTGGTGAAACTTGGATTTAATAAAGGTATTGTTGATAGTAATCTATATTTCAAGAATGATGATAAAGATTTGATTGTGGAAGTTTTTGTTGATGATATCATATTTGGAGGAGATGATAGCTTGTGCATGAAGTTTGCTAATGAGAAGCAGAATGAATTTGAGATGTCAATGATTGGAGAGATGAAATTATTCTTGGGATTGCAAATTACTTAGTTAGATAAAGGGATCTTTATATCTCAGTCCAAGTATGTGAAGGAATTTCTGAAGAAATTTGGTATGGAAGATTCAAAGCCAGTTGGTACACCCATGGTGACTGGATGCAAGTTGACAATTGATGATGATTCTCCGAAGGTAAATCAAACAAGATATGAATCAATGATTGGTGGATTGCTTTATTTGACTCAAATTAGGCCTGATATCATGAATGTTTGTATGTATTGTTGCAAGATTTCAAGCTGATCCTAAAGAATCTCATGTGACTGTTGTGAAGAGGATTTTTAGATACTTGAAGTGGACAATTGATTTTGGTCTATGGTATCCTAAAGATATTATCTTACTTTGAATGCATTTACTGATGCTGATTGGGTAGGAGATGTGAATGACAGGAAAAGTACTAGTGGTGGAGCATTTTTCTTGGGAAATAAGTTGATTTCATGGTTAAGCAAAAAGCATAATGCTATTTCTTTATCTACTGTAGAGGTAGAATACATTGGTGTTGCTAATAATTGTACTCAAGTACTATGGATCAAGCAAATGTTGAAGGATATCAAAGTTGTGTATGATGAGCCTATTGTTATATTCTATGATAACTCAAGTGCTATTAGCATTTCTAAGAATCTAGTGCTGCCTTCAATGACCAAGCATATATCTATCAAATTTCACTTTTTGAGAGAGAAAGTAAGTGAAAATGAAGTCAGATTGGACAATGTGCCTACTAAGGAGTAGATTACAAACATATTTACCAATTTGTTGCCTAAGGATACTTTTGAGTATCTTAGAGGGAAGTTAGGGGTGATTACCCCTCCTAATCAAAACTAAGGATGCATTGATTTGCATCAATTCATGCATTTCATGATCATATTTTGATCCAAATTGATGTTGTGGTGGCTGCTACTGAGGGGGAGTAGTCATATGTTCAGATGTACAAAATTTTAGATATGTGGTTCAGATCTTGTATAGAAGATATCTTTGACATTGATGCCAAAGGGGGAGAAGAGTAATCTGAAAAATATTTGTGGGGAGAAGAGTTGAGGAAAGAAGAGTCAGAACCTAAGGAGGAGTAAGCGTAGTTGTGTTGATGGTATTTTTCACATCATGTGTTGCTATTAATGCCAAAGGGGGAGATTGTTGGATGTTGTGGTTGTGTTGCTGATATGCGGTTATCATTGATTTCAACACTATTACCATTGTTGCATTAGAAGTTGTATATGTTGAGGATATTGAGAAAATTGTAATAAGAAGTGCTACAGGTTATCAGTGGTGAAGTGAATTTCTTTATGTCAGTGTGATTAGTACATTGTTCTAAGGTTGTGGAATAAAGGGTTTCGTCTTGAGTATATCTAGTTTATCCATGTCAAGTTTCAAAGATCCGCATGAAGAGTTGATTGAGTTATGGATATTTTCATGTTGACAATTTTTTTGTTACTTTAGTTGGTGTTCCTAAATGAAGATTATGTGATTTCAGTAAGTTCAATTGTTGTGGATGCTTCTTTGATGTTTCATGATTCTTGTGGATATTTCTAATTTTGTGCTCTATCTGTGTTTCACATCCGCATTGATCGTTGTGCTCGTGATCGAAGATTTTCTCTTGCATGTTCTTCACTGACAAGGTGTTGAATAGTGTCGTGGATCTTCAAGGAGTAATCAATTAAAGTGGTTCATGTTTGAGGATTTTGTTTTTGATCTTCACTATGTTGTGGCTAAACTTGGTTGATTTGCATGAATAATCTTTATTTGTTTTGGGCTGACTATTTGTAATTATTTTATTATCTCTTTGTGGTCGACCTATAGTAATGTAATTTCTTGTTGTGGCTATATAAGAGTGATTGTTTTTTTGAATTGTGAAGTGTGAATGTGAAGTGTATGAGTCCTGTGTGTGAATAAAGATTAGATCATTCAAAGGCAGAGCAAAGTGTAAAACAGAGTGAAGAAGAGTTAAGAAGAGTGAAGAGGTGTTCATGTGCTTAACCAAAACTACAACTAGGCACTAGCAGATGTTATTTTCTCAGTTCAAATCCAGAAGGTTTTAATCTGAACCTTTCTATAAGATAGTGTGTCTTCCTTTGGGCTGTAAGTCTATTTGTAATTGAGCAGTGAGCTCTAGGAAATGTGCTTGAATGCATGTGCATTCCCCATTCATATTTCCTTATACTTTTAACAAGGTATAATCTTGTGGATTGACCTCCACTGTGGTTTTTCCCCTAACAGGGTTTCCACGTAAAAAAATCTTGGTGTTAAGTGTGCTTCTAATGTGTTGTTCATTTATGCTTTCATGATTAATGATCAGATTTGATAATAAAGTTAATAAGTTGAATAAGTTTGAAATTTGGTGATAACTGATTCACCTCCCCTCTCAGTTGTCTTCCCTTGAGTTGCCAACATGTTCGACCACTTTTTGAGCTATTTCGGGGCCTCTAAAGTTTTATATCTAAATTTGAAGCTGCACTAGAGAAATTTCCTAGGAAAAAAACTTTAATTTCTCCCAAACCATATAGGGTATTGAGGTGTGATTCTTTCATGACCAGAATTTATTTTCAGCTCTGCTCCTTGGGGTAAATTTTCATGTCCATATGAGCCCATTTTGGCCGACTTACTAAAAATAGTAAGTGCTCATTTTTCACTATTTTTGTTGCCTAACATTCTTATACCTCTTAAGTGCCATTATGGGACTCAAAAACACTAAAGAAAAATAAAGAAAACATTTTTTTGTGGTGATGCAAGATTGCCCTGCACCATTGGATGCTCCTACATTAGACAACTAGGGTAATTTGAAAAGTGACTCTGTCACTTCTCAGGAGTTAGAGGGAAACCAAGATGGTTAACCTCAGCCTTAAACAACCATGATGAATCTTCAATAGGTTTTCCTCTCCATTTCACCAAGTACTCTGCATATTTCCTGTTTCTTGTGCTTCTACCCACACGACTATCGAGGATTTCTTCTATCTCTTCCTTCTCTAAAGTAGGTGCTGAAATTTTTGAAACTGTTCATTTATTAGCCCCTCCTCTATATCACCTTCATGATACTCTGTCAAATCAGTAATGTTGAACACATGAGAAATGTTTATTCCACTAGGAAACTCTACCTCATAAGCACTTCCTAAATCATGCTTCTTCAGGATCTTGCATGGTCCAAACTTCTTCATCTGTAACTTTTTGTATGTACCAACTAGAAACCTTTCCTTTCACAAATGAACCATGACTTCATCTCCTACCTGGAACTCTTATACCTCCTTTTCTTATCTGCTTGAGCCTTATTTTGTGAGTTCATTTTTTTGATATGTTTCTTCACCTCTTCATACAAATTCTTCAGGTGCTCAACAAAATATTCAACCTCAGCACTACAATTCTTCCCCTTATCCATATTCCTCAGTTCAGGAGTAGTTCTTGGAGTACTCCCATATACAATCTAGAATGGTGATTTACCAGTTCTCCTATTGATAGAATTGTTGTAATCAAATTCCATCTGTGGTATAATCAAATCCCATCCTTGGGCTTATCTCCAACTAACCATCTTAGCAAGTTGCCCAAACTCATATTTACCACCTCTATTTGTCCATTAGTCTATGGATGGTGTGCAGAACTAAACTTCAAATCTTTCTTTAGCTTCTTCCATAATGTCCAAAAATAACCAACAAATTTGGTATCTTTGTCTAAGATTATACCCTTTGGTAGACCATGTAGTCTCACCACCTCTCTGAAAAAAAACTCTACAACATGAACATCACTAGTATTACGACACAGAATGAAATATGCCATCTTTGAAAATCTATCAACCACTGCAAATATGGAATCATGCCCTCTTTGTGTCCTTGGTAAGCCAAGAACAAAATCCATGCTAATATCCTCCCATGGCCTCTTAGGTATAGGTTATGGTTGATACAATCTAGTATTCTAACTTGTTCCTTTTGCCATCTGACATACTCTACAACTTTTTACAAAATTCTTCACATCTTGTTGTAACTGTGGCCAATAATAATTCTCATTGACAAGAGCAATGTTCTTATCTCGACCAAAATATCCAACCAATCCTCCACTATGATTCTCCTTGATTAGATTCTCTCTCATAGAACTCCTTGGAATGCACAATTGGCTTCCTCTAAACAACATCCCATCTTGGATTAAGAAATCCAACCACCTCATCCTATCCATTGTATCAGGTTCCAAACAAGCCTTCCAAGCTTCTGTAAAGTCTAGATCTTTTGGATACAAACTCTTGAGTTCATTGAACCCAACAACCTCTATATTCGTTTCTATCAACAAATTGTTCCTTCTACTCAAGGCATCTACAACTCTGTTTGACCTTCCACTCCTATGCTTCAAAACAAAGGTATAACTCTACAAAAACTCAACCCATTTTAAGTGCCTTTGATTCAACTTTCCTTAACTATTGAGATATTGCAAAGCCTAGTGATCAGTATATAAAAAAAATCTTTTGGCAACAAATAGTGTCTACCTAAAAGACCTTATTGAAATCTGGAAGTGCCAAAATAGGTTGCACTATAACTTTCTTCTTCAACATATCAAAACTTTTGGCTGCTCCTGTAGTCCACTTAAACTCTTTTCTATCCTGTCTCATCGCTTCAGTTAGAGGTACACAAATACTACTAAAATTCTTAATAAACTTTCTGTAAAAACTTGCTAGACCATGAAATTATCTTACCTCTATAATATTCCTCAAGGTAGGCCATTCAATGATAGCTTTCACCTTCTCTGGATTCATTTTAAGACCCTCTCCTAAGACAAAAAATCCCAGATACACCAACTCTCTCTTCACAAAACTAATTTATTCAAATTAATCAACAACTTCTTCTCCCTTAGTTTCTCAAAAACAAATTGGATATGCATCAAGTGCTTGTCCAATGTCTTAATAAAAATCAAAATATCATCCAAATAAACAATAACAAATTTTTCTAAAAACTCTTTCAATACCTCATTCATAAGCCGCATAAATGTGCTTGATGCATTGGTTAGCCCAAAAGGCATGAATAACCACTTGTACAAGCCCTCCTTGGTTTTGAGGGCTATCTTCCATTCATCTCCTTCTCTAATTTGGATTTGGTGATATCCACTCTTTAGATCTATCTTTGTGAAGTACTCGGCTCCACTCAAATAATCGATAATGTCATCCATTCTTGGCAAAGGGAATTTGTACTTTATGGTGATCTTGTTGATGGCTCTATAATCTATACACATTCACCATTCCCCATCCTTCTTTGGTGCTAGCACTGCAGGTACTATACATGGACTGAAACTCTCTTGAATCAATCCTTTCCACAACAAATCTGTTCAACTCTTCACTCTCTGATGGAGTCATACAATGAGCTTCCTTATTTGGAAAATTGGCTTTAGGAATCAGGTCCATCTGATGACTAATCTTTCTTACAGGAGGAAAATATTTAGGTACATTATCATAAATAATAGCTTGAAACTCATTCAACAAATCTGAAACCTCTATAGGTACCTCAACAATATATTCTTTATCAACTCTAGGGATCAATGAAAAACACATATGCTCATGCTTCATACCTTCTAGGAAATTTCCTCCATCAACCAAACAAATTCTTGCATTACCGCATACCTTTTCCTCTACTTCTTTCAAGGGATTCAACTTATGATGAACTCCATCCTTTGTCAAAGAATAGTTGTTGGCATGTCCATCATGTACTACTCATTGATCAAACTACCACGTTCTTCCTAACAACATATGACAAAAATCCATAGGCATAATATCACACAATACCTCATCATGGTAATTTCCAATCTTGAATTTTACTAGACATTGTTCATTTACCAAGGCTTTATTGTCCTTCTGCAACCAAGCAATCCAGTATGGGTTCAGATGCCTTCTTCTCTCCAACTACAACTTACTAGCCATTTTTTTTGAAACAAGGTTATTAGTACTACCTCCATCAATAATAACATTGCAAAATTTACCTTCAAACTTACATCTAATGTGAAAAAAATTATTCCTTTGAGTTGGCTCCTTCTCATTCAGCAAGGCTCTTCTAGTAACAAGAACCTCTCCTGTTTCTGCATCCTCAAAATGGGAAGACTCAACATCTTCATCAACATGTGCAACTTGTGCATTACTCTCAAGTCTTCTATTTTTCCTTCCTTGATGTTGAGGACATTCATAGGCTCTATGTCCTTCCTCTCCAGACTGGAAACAGGTTCCACAGAAGTCTCCTCTTGCAATTCCTCATCTAGATCTTCCTCTTCCTCTTTGGTCTCCATTGTTCTGATCACAAGGATGGTAGGTGTTATCTCCTTTCTGGTTTTGGCTACTAATGGCACCTTCACCCTTCTTTTGATCTTCATTTTCACCTACATATGACTATCCACTAGTCTTTCCTCCATGGCCTCCACCTCGTTGTTTGTTCTCAAACCTCTTGTTCAGTCATTCTTCAACCTTTAGAGAAAATCGATAAGCATCCTCAATGGTGGTCATTCTTACCAGTGCCAATTCTTCCTGTATGCTTGGCTTCAACTCGTTAATATAACAAGCAACTTTCTCCTTATTTTCCTCAAAATGTCCTATCTAAATCAGGACCTTGTGAAATTTCTCTGTGTATTCTTTCACTATCCTTGTCCCTTACCTAAATCTCTACATCTTTTTTAGCAGCTCTAATTCGTAATCAACAAGAATAAATTGTTCTTTGATTTTGACACCATTATGTCCCATATAGAAATTTTATCTTTCCATTGTCTTCTTCTTTCTAACTAGACCTCTTTCCACCATATACTAGCATGAGCTTTCAATTTTGTCTTTGAAAACCTCACTCTGTGAGGATCCTCAATCTCCTCAAACTCAAAAAATTCCTCCATATCATTGATCTAATCAATCAATTCTTCAGGATTTAGATTTCCACTAAAAGTTGAAGTTCCTCCATTTTAGGTCTCTTCCCAATGCTTGAGATCACTCACAGCAATCTTCTTTATCTAGGATCCATTGGATCTTTATCTTCCTCTTCCATTTCCTCTTTTGTTTCATCTTCACTATCATCTATGTCTCGTTGCACATCTCTTCTTTGAACGTCTTGTTGCAAGGTTTCTAATTTCCTTCTAAGGGCTCTGATTTCATCCTTAGGTGGATCTCTTCCTCCACCACCTCAGCCTCTACCTCTGCCATATTCGGCAAGTCTTGGAGGTATCTTGAACTCAACCCACACTCACAGGTCTTGCTGCAACTACCTCATGTTTGACATTATATTACAAGCTCAGGAACTCCTGCTCTAATACCACTTGATGAGGGCCACACCGCCCAAAACATTTGATGAGGACCACACTGCCCAAAACCCACAGAAATCACAACAAAAAATACCAACATAGAATATGTGAGACAAAAAAATGACTCACTTTCAATTATTTTTAGAAAATGAAATTATAGATTCAAAGCTTACCTGCTATAGCCTCATGGGCTTGATTCATTACAACAAAATCAACTCTAAAAAGAAAATATACTATTCAAACCCACAATTTGCACTATTGGGGGCCATCTTCTACAACCCCCACTTAACCCTTTTTATTTTCCTCAATAACTACCCCAAAATGTTCTAGAAAGTTCAAATTTCCCCCTTTTGTTTTGGTGCCAAAAGTCCTGCAGATTGATTTCTGGCCTGGAAGATTTTTTTTATGAAATTCACTGTTTAGAGGACCAACTTCATGGGGCCAACATAACTTTTGATCCAAGTGTCTGATTTCTATTATTGCATGTCGTTGGAAAGCTCTCAACGAGCTCTACAACACATGGGGCCATCGTAGGTTGGTTTAGCCACTTTTTGAGTTTTTTTTTGGGCCTCTAAAGTTTTATTTCTGAATTTGAAGCCACATTGGAGAAATTTCCCAAGATGAAAAATTTAATTTCTCCCAAACCGTGAGGGTATTGAGGTGATTTTTTCATGACTAGAATTTTTTTCAGCTCTGCTCCTTGGGGTAAATTTTCACATCCATATGATCCCATTTTAGTTGACTTACTAAAAATAGTAAGTGCTCCTTTTTCACTATTTTTGACACCTAATAGTCTTATACCCCTTAAGTGCCATCATGGGACTCAAAAATACTAAAGAAAAATAAAGAAAATGATTTTTTGGGGTGATGCAAGATTTCCCTGCACCACTAGATGCTCCTGCATCACATCATTCCCCACCTATTTTCATTGTAGTTTGGATTTCAGATTTTGGTTTGACTGTGCTCTTAGTTTAGTTTTTGTTTTGTTTAGTTTATTATTCCTTGGTTGGATGCAAACACATGGCATTTTGTTATAGACAAACAAGTTTTCAGGTTTCCAGCAAGGTTGTTTGTCTATACCATTGAAGTGCCAAATAAAGGAAACAATTCAAGTAAGATACAAGGAACAATTGTGGGGGAGAACGGATTGCATTGACATAGTTGGTGATATGTTGATGGGATGGTTATGCCTGTGCAATCAATGATAACTATGTTTTTTAAGGAACTGATTGCCCCTATTTGGTGAAAGGTTTTTGCTAGTAAGAGGAAAGAAATTGCCACTCTTTGAGTGGGGTTCTTAGCCAGTAAGAGGGATCAATGGGGAAAATAAAAAGAAATAATTTATTTTTATTTTGTTGATAAAAAGGTACAGTATGGGAGGTATCCTAATCACCTTCAATAAGAAAGAGATGTCGATAAGAAGCTAAGAAAGAGGAGTAATGAGAAAAATCAAGGAAAAATATGAGGTAAAGCATGACTGGAGGAAGGAACAACCCAGTTTTGTCTAACTAAGGGTTGTGAATGGGTAGGCAATGAATGTTGATTCCCTTAGAGTCATTGTACTCATATTTTGGCATCAAATTAAATACTTTTTTTATCTATTCTTCTTTCACTACTATTTTTAAGTACTTGGTACTTATGAAGTTTATATGCTATCATTTGGATAAGGAATGAATTTCTATATGTTGTTGTTACCTTTGCTAAGAATCGGTCTCATTGTTTAGAGTAGAATTTTGTAACTTTGAATTGAGTAATTGTTGATTAATTCTATCTTGGAGTTTTGTTATTTTTCTGAAGTTAATCAAGGTTGTCATCACCATGACACATAGGAATCCATCCTCAACCCATGGGATATTAATCTCAAGAAGTAGGTTTACACTATGAACCAACCAGTGTGGTTCTAATATGTTCTTGGGATTAGATATAAAACAACTTATATGGAAAATCCTAACCTTACAATGGAGGTTCTTTGTCTCTAAGCTCCTATTTATGCTAGCATGATCTCAATCAAGTGGGAGGTTTGATGCTAAGTGAAAACACCAACTTAATACAAAAAACATACTAATAATATATACCAACAGGAATGCACAAGCACACCATATTTAAACATTTACCTTCACATATATTATTTAAAACATATAAATTTAAAAAGGGGTACACATAGTTAATTTGTACATGATATCCACCCTACCCTTATCCCAAGTTGGATACCATGTATTACATACTTGATTCATAAAACACTACATTTATTGATTTTTCTACATGTCACAATAGATTTTCTACATGTCACAATAGATTGTATTTTCTATGAAATTGAATGCATCATACCACATAGACAAAATACACACAAACTTTAGTTACTCTTACAAGGTTCATTCACAATAGTTGAATAAATACAATTTTACGTGTATCTACTCATTTTCATTTGTTATCTCATTCTACACCATATAAAACTATAGTTTAGCTATCTACTACTCATTAGCTAAACTTTTACATGCATGAAGTATCACACTTTCAACTCTATCTTGTTTCACTAGGTTTTATTCATTTTATCCTTTACTAATTGTCAGTTTTCAAACATAAAATATAAGGTGATATTTTTTTCTATATTTGGCCTTAGCTTTGTTTTCTCTTTCTAGGAAAACTAGGATTACTATGCTTACAAATTTTCTAGTTATATGGTCAATCAACTCTAAATTTCCACAACACATCACAAAAAATCCTACTTTCAATGTAAACTATCAAAAAAATCATTTGAAAAATGTAAGGAGCATTTCAAATAATACATATATCTCAAGATAAATCATTACACTTCAATTTCCTCAAATTAAATCATTTAGTATGGTTCATAGTCAATTTTTATACTTAAATTTTATTGAAATTCATATGATACAAGGACACACACATGAGAAGTAGAAAGCTCTAGGAAAATTTGACATTTTATCAATTTCACTCACAATTATCATGCATAAGAACTTTCCCTAGTAAAATTCTAGCAAATGGAAGAATAACACCTAACATTGATTATATTTTAACATATCAAATTTATTTCCTTATATCTATTTAGTCTTGATCTTGATTGTTTGATTTAAACATAATTCATTACCCAACTCCAAAGAAATGAAATACTTTATGAAACATATAAAAATAGGGGTTTCGCCAAAATGGAATCAAGTGATGAACCTCCTATTTTTTTATATTTCATTCAATATGCAAGTTATAATGTGAAAATGAGAAATAGTAATGAAACCCAACTAATATAATAGTTAAAAGGAAAGTTTTAAGAGGGTCAAATGTTGTGTACCTTTCACCAAAAGTGATTTTTCAAACCTCACTGAGGACTCATTTTCCCTATGGAGAATGGGTCCTAGCTAGGGCTCTGGAAATTCAATTTCCAGGTTCTATTCCTCTCAGTCTGACCTCCTAGATTCTAGTCGGGCACTATCAAAAATTCAAAAATAAATCATGTAGCTCATTTTCTATGATTTGGCAAGAAAGGTGACAACTTTAACAACTTTTTCAATTTTTCTCTCCAATAGATCTTCAACCTAAAACCCGCAATCACAAATCAAAGGAGAGAAAATTGTTGTTTGTTAGGGAATAGGGGCTTTCCTTGGTCAAAACCCATTTAAGTAATTAAACCTTGAAATGAAACAATGCATGAAAGGAATGATGAGTGAACAAAAATGTAATGTCACAACTCACCACACCTTAGTTGAAACCTTGGATTGTAGATCTACAACTTAGAATGAAGTGGCCTCAATAAGTGTAGATCTTGATCATGAACCTCGATTAGAAATAATTCCTCTGAATATGCTTGATAGATCTTGAATACTGCATCAACATATTAGCTCAACAACATGCATGATGCATTATGCATTATTCCTTTAACATGATGAAATGAATCTTGATTGCTGCAATAATATTCTACAAATCTTCCCTTGAATTCCTTAGAAAATACTCTTGAATTCTCTTGAATGCTCTTGCTTTTGATCTCATGAAGTCACATAAAAATTCTAGGTGAAACGAAGTGAAATAGCCTTGTATTTATACACCTCTTACCATTAATTCCTGAAATTCAAATAACAAAAGCTGACATCAAATCATGGATTTGAAATCATTAAAATACCACCAAAAACATATTTCAAAGAGAGGTCCTAGTTCTAAATGAGGACCCATTTTCCATGTGGCGAATAGGTCCTATGTCACTCACCTAGGACACACTTCAGACAATGTGAAATGTTATGTAAAACTAGGGTCCTAGAACCTACTGAGGACCCATTTTCCATGTGGTGAATGGGTCCTAGGTCACATATCTAGGACGCAGACCTTCAAAAATTAAGTGTTGTGTAATATCAATTATGAATGTCGGGTTTTATCCCTCATAATCTGTAATTAATTAGGCTTGAATTTTAATTAAAGGGGAAAATAAGGAAAATTAGGCTCAATTAATTAATAAAGCCCTAGATTAGTGTGAAAATGCAAAGATATAGTTTACAACTCCCTAAATAAGGCACAATTAAGTCCATTTAGTCTAAAAGGGCCCTAAACTTAATGTGAATGTGTAAAACACATTACAACACTAGATCAAGGCAACATTAAGCTCATTTTAATATTAATTATTCTTAAATTAAGGGAAAAGGGATACTTTTTCCATTACTACACTTTAATAATGAAAACAAGAGGCCTCCAAATTACATATTTCCCAACTACCTTTTCATATTCATTCCTATTAAGTCATTAGCTTCTAGAAAAATAACATAAGAAATATAGTGTCCTAGACAAGGTTTTGATCCCTAATTATATTTTGACTCATAAAATATCTCTAAACAAGAATATTTCCATATTTTGATTACTACCAAGGGAGATATTTAAATACAAGATGAATTAAATTTTAATAGATACCTTTTATCCCTTTCCTACTACATACTCTTACATACATTTTAAAAAAATGTTAATATTTACATTTCACAACTATGATATTCAATCCTACAATAATAAAATGTAATGGGGTATATTGTTTGATATAACACTTTCAACTATTCAAGGTTAATTGTTTACTTACTAGAAAAAAATTTAAGCAATCCTAGAGGCTTTATTGTTTTGTTCATAGTGGAATAATATTGCACACTAATCTAACTTGAATTTCCTATGAAAATGTAAAAAATAAAAATGACTTCACATTTCAAGAAATTAGCTTACCAACCACAAAGTAAAGTATCTATTTTTTTCTTGCATTAAAAAAATCTTAATAACACCTAAGTTAAACCACAATACATACATACATATACATATATATAAACATATACACATATATATGTACATATATATGTATGTGTGTGTGTGTAGTGTAGGAAATTGTATACCTTTACAATTTCACACTGTATTTGGGTCACTTAATTAATTGGACTTAATTAACCTTCTAATTTTTCAAATTATGTATTCCAAAGCCTTATTTTTCTCTTCTTTTGAAAGGGGAACCTACTTGTAACTAATGCAATTAATATTTTAATCACCTCAAAATTAGTGTGTCCTAGACTTATGGGCCAAGACCTATTTTCCCAAGGATGAATGGGTTCTCCTTAAGTCCTAGGTCCCAAATTCTAATATGTTTTTGGTTCTTTTAATGATTCAAATTTCATATGTAATTATCAGTTTTGGAATCTAATTTTTTGGAAATTATATAAACACCTATAAATACATAGTCTTTTATCAATTCAAATCTAAGAAACACTAAGACACACAATCAAGACTTCATATGAGAAAATATTATTATTAAGAGAATTCAAGAGAAATTTTATCAGTCATTTGTTGCAGCATTCAAGATCTTACACAACAAATCCAAAAATAACTCTTTACAATATGGATTGTGGAAAACTTATGCCTTCTATTCAAGATCCTATCATCATGTTCAAGCTTATGTGTGTTCATGTCATCTTGTGAAGGCTAATATGCATTTTTTATCCTCAAAGCATCCAAGCATTCAAGTATCCAACAAATCAAGAAAAGAAAGATCAAGTTCCTTGGAGTGATGTGTTTGACTTCAGTCCTCTAAGGGAAGCCATTAAAGGTTTTGGTGAGTTGTATAAATAAAGTGTTCATTCATCATTTCCTTCCATTTATCAATTTCCCTTACCTTTCTATCAAGGTTTAATTAGCAAACTTGGGGTTTGACCAAGGCAAACCCCCATTTGCACCAAAAAAAAAAAAATTCTTCTCTTTGTTTATGTGCAAATTACAGGTTGAAGAAGGATTGAAGATATCTCAAACGAGAAACCTTGTATTGTTGCATAAGTTTTCATCATTGTTGTCAAGCCACAAAAACTAATTTGTAGACTTTATTTTTATCTTTCCGACAGTGGGACCTGTGTCAAACAGAGGCTAAGATCCAAAATTAGAGGACTATGAAAAATTGTTTCAGACACCCTAACATGGACCCATTTTCCCTAGGGTGAACCTATCCTCCAATAATGCTAAAAAAAAAATTCTAGTGCTAGGTATATGTGTCCAAACCCTTCTTAGATATGCCTGCAAACTATGATTTTGATTTATGTATCTTCAAGAATTTGCATTTTATCATCTAGATCATATTGTTACATTATTTTAGTTGCATCAAACTATTTCCATTTAATTTCACATCCTCCTACTATCCATAAGAAACTAAGATCTAGGTCTGATTGGCTCACCTTAGGGTTAAAATTCAACCTTACACCTTGTGATCTCTTTCCTAATGAAATTGGAAAAAGATGGGACACCTTCTTAAGCCTTGGGTTCTTTCCATATAGTATCTAGGACACCCCATCTTCCATTCCCCCTTCCCCTTTGTCTTTCATTTCAATATGTATATATAAATATACATATATACATATATATGTATATACACATATCTATATGTATATATATACATGTACGTGGATATATTTATACATATGTATATATAAATATGTACATATATATATATATGTATATACATGTGTTTTTGTATAAGTTTAAGGGGATACATAGGTTAATAAAAAAATTTAAGGTGTTCAAGGTATAAGCTCATAAATTTTTCAAATGTAATACCAAGCTATGATAATATCTCCAAAATGTGTTAAAAATTATCTTATAATTTTGTAGATGGCATTCTTAATCTTTAACAAGATTACAATTAGGTCATGGGAAGATGTTAAAATTACACATAAGATAAGAGATAAGAGTCTCTAATGATTTACACTTTCTAATCATATGATTTACTCACATTATGGAAAAATAGAAACCATGGTCTCTACAAGAGTCATATTTTATAAATAAAAATTTATGACTTAATAGGTTTCAAACTTACAGGGGTAAAAAAAAAGAAGTAAAATAACATTATTTACATATACCATTGTTTTGCTAAAAAAACACGTTTCTTAAAAATTTGACATATTTCAAAAATCAACAACTAAATTTTTAAAGGTTCAAGGTTAGAGAAAGGTAAAAAGTGAAATTTATTTAATAACATCAATTATTTTGTACTATTGTTTCTCTATTCATTCACATTATTTGCATTCCCTTAATAGTATTCTATTAATTTTGTTGGATTTATATTCACAAGGAAGGGTTACAACCAACAAGCTAATCATCATAAAATAAAACACCCACTTGAAGCATTTAATAAGTTTTTTTACCCTTCTTCATAATTATAAGTCCATTGAAAAGGTAAGTATGTGTACATAAATTTAAATTTTGATACAACATGAATTTACCTTAGATTATTCATTCAATCAAACCAGCCTAATTGTTACAAAGTAAATTTAACATAGCCAAGATACTCAACAAGTAAGATTCAATTCATTCTTGGAGTTCTTGATGTTACAACCTAGTGCTCTAATACCTATTATCATGCCCACGTTCTTACATGTAATCATGATCACATACCTACAATTTTTTTAAAAAATCTATACATTAGCCCTACTCATGGTTAACTATAGAAAACAAAATCATACCTAACCCTAACTAAATTATATTATCATTCACATGTTTAACTAAGTTAATATAATCTTAGCACATTAAAATGTAAGTCCTTTAAGTATCAACCAATTTTTTAAGTATAATTACCAACTTAATAAAGTGCAATTAAATGAGATTTAGATAACATAGAGAGACAAATAATTGAGTACATGCTTCCTCATTACAAAATTTAATGGTTTACTTATTCAAGGTTAATAATCTTTTTTTTTTTTTTTGATAAAAGAGGGGTAAAAACTTTATTAATAATTAGAGAAAAGCATTACAAAGCAACATCAAGCCAACTCCCAAATACACCAGAGCCAAACAAAATACAAGAAACCAAATCACTCAATATTACTGACATTTCTGTCCTCAGCAAGAATCCCCTCCAACTTGTGGCATAGCTCTGGAGAAACTTAACGCAACTCATCAACATTCCAACCCTCTATGTGCTTAGAATCCCAACGATCCAAACAATCAATAGCTTTGTTCCACTCCCTCGGGATGTGGACGAAGGACACCATCTCCATCAGAGAACTAATCTACAAAATCTGTTGAGCCAACCTAGCCAACTGCCAGTGAACACCCATCAACTTCCCATCCTTTAGCAAATTTATCATAACTTGTGAATCAGACTCACAAATAACCTTATGCCAGCCCAGAGAAAATGCCCACTCAAATGCATATAAGATTGCCAAACCCTCCATAAAATTAATGGGTTGCACCCCCTCATAAGCAAAAAAGAAGAAGACTGTCGATCCTGAGAAATCTCTGCCAATCCCCCCAGCCCAGCAGGCCTAGGATCACCCCTAGAAGAACCATCAGTTTTGAGCTTCAAAATTCCAATCGGGGGTGGGAGCCATCTACCAACCCTATGAACCCTCTGTCGCTAGCGCCGACATTTCTTGAGGCTAGTAGTAGCCAAAGACGATCCTTAGATCCCTAATCTGTCCACCACCCCAGTATCCCCCTTCTCCAAGGGAAACCTGACCTCACACTTAGTAGCCACCATTTCCTGAATCATACCCAGAATTCTCTGCCAGACTTGTTGTACAGCCAACTTCTCCCCATGGAAAATCCTATGATTTCTCTCTAACCAAATCTACCAAAGGATGAAAGTAGGCCCCACAAACCATACGTCTTGCAGAAAAGAGGACGTCGAAGGAGGCCTACCCAAACTGCTCCAAAAGTCAATCAAAGAGGAAGCATGAACACAAGAACTATTCCACGCTTCCCACCAGAAATGCCACAACTGAGAAACAAAGGAACAATGAAAGAACAAGTGAGCAGAATCCTCCTCCCCTCCACCACAAAGAACACAAACAAAGGGACCCTAAAAACCCTACTTCTGAATATTGTCCCACGTCAAACATCTATTCTGGGCCAAGATCCAAGCAAAACAGTTGCACTTTGGCCAAGAAAGCTTGTTCCACACTTTCTTCCACCAAGGCACCTCCACTCCCTCCAACTTACGAGATAACAAAACCTGATACCTAGAAGTAACTAAATAGACCCCTTTTGGATTAGGAGACTAGGGGAGGACATCCCCATCCAGGAGATAACTACAATGCCTACCAGAGAGGATATTGTGAAGCTCCATACAAACTTCATCCAAGACAACAACAGGCCACTCATCAAGACGCTTCCATCTTTCCGTTACCAGCTGGTCATGGATAGAGTAAGCCATAAAATCACTCACCCTAGCCCAACCAACCTCAAGAAACCTTTGACTCAAAGTCAAAAGATTAGGGAACTGAGCAGTAATGGGAGGGAAGCCATCCCAAGAATCTGACCAGAATTGAGCCATCGAAACCCCCTATAAATCTAGAAAAGGCCATCCTTAACAAGCTTCACACCTTTCTTAAGCGTACTCCAAATTATCGAGCCCCTCCCCTCCAAGGGAAAATAAGGAATATCCTGCCAAGAAACTCTAGGGAGGTGTTTATGAGATAAAATCCTATCCCAAATTTGATCTTGCTCCACACACCACCTCTAATACAGCTTTCCCACCAATGCCTCCCCATTCAAAGATGACTACCTTAACCCAAGACTGCCAAACTTACAAGGGCTACAAACATTATCCCAATTAACAAGGCTCCACTTTGAAGACAACAAGCTACCAGCCCACGAAAACTGCCTGGCTAAAGAATCTAAATCCTTAACAAACCCCATCGGGGCCACCTGAAGCATACATCTATAGATAGGAAGAGCCTGCACCACAGACTTAAGCAGTTGAACACGGCCAGCAAAGGATAGCCACCTGTGGGTCCAATGATTAAATTTCCCCTAAAATCTATCTAAGATATTCTACCAATAAGCCTTAGGCAGCTTACCAACAGAGATAGGCATACAAAGATAAGTCATAGGAAGAACCCCAATTTGAAATCTCAAGATATGGGCAATTCTCTGCTGAATGAGCACCAGAGTGTTAAAGAAATAGATAGAGGACTTATCTTCATTAATCTGCTGACCAGAAGTAGTAAGATACACATCCAACACCTTGCACAAATTGGAAGCTTCCCTAACAGTGGCCATGCCCATCAGAGCCGTGTCATCCACAAATTATAAATGAGACTACGGAGGCAAATCCCCTCCGCAACACCATCCCTGAATATGTCCCAGACAACATCCCTTTTGATTAGATTCCCCAAACCTTCCACCAATAGAATGAAAAAATATGGGGAAAGGGGGTCTCCCTGCCGCAAACCACGAGAGGCTCCAAAAAGCTTAGAGTGCTCCCCATTAGTTAACACAGAGAAAGAAACCGAAGTAACACAACTCATAACCCACTAAATCCACTCTCGAGGTTAATAATCTTCAATGATAATGTGGAAATTACTTAAATGAATTAAATTTTCAATTTTATCAAAATGGCTTCTTGTTGTTTATTCTCTTAAATTGGGTTTCAAAGTTATTTGACTTATTTATTGAGTCTTGAATTTATCTTAATAACCAATCTACTTTTCTTGTGTTAAATTAAATATTTAAATCACCCAATTAATTATTAGAAACACCTTTAAAATATTAAATTAGCTTACTATTATAGTCTCTAATACTCCTTTTTTAAAACCTTTCACTTAACTCATTTATTTAGATTAAACCCCAAGATGTGTAATTGAATAAGGTGCACAATCTTAATTTGACCTAACAAAAAGAAAGAAAGAAACTAGTTATAAGTTTACTCAAAAGGCTATTCATTTGAGGGAAAATTTGACCCAAACCTTATGATTATGAATTAATTTATCCTTTAATAAGTTGAGTATTAATTGTTTTCTTATACTAATATTTAAAAACAATTTAAGTTAAGATTTAAGTTGTGTACGTAGTAACATGCTCCCAACCATATCATAATTAGTAATTAGATTAAAATTTAGTTCTAATTAAATTTCAATATATACTAATAGGTTGTGCATTCAATCTCATCCCTTGAATGATAACCACTAATTTCTAGGGTATTTTTGTAAAAACCCTAATTCATAAAAATTACTTTTTATGTGAAATTTCTCATGCATTATCTCATTCTTCTTGATTCAATTTGGAGGATAAAGGATGGAAAGAAAATGAAGGATTGATATTCATTCATGGTTTCCATTTATCTTAGTATAATTTACATTCCCTATTGTGTTATAATTTTTTTTTTTTAAGATGATATACACTAATGTATGAATACACAAATATATGCTTTTGTATCTATACATTTGGGTATATATATATATAGAGAGAGAGAATAACTAAGGTTTTTTATTTTGAACTTTTTTATGTATATATTTTTTGGTCAATAAGAAAATAGTTATCTAATTTATTGTTCAAGAGGTTATATATATATGTATCTATGTATGTATGTATGTATGTATGTATCTGTATATGTATATGTATATGTATATGTATATGTATATATACATTGTCGACCAAGGATACTAGTATGGGCCGATTATGCTTGATTCATGAAGAATTGAAGCATAACGTAGCCACTAATACTCAATCTTAAACAAGATCATTCAAATGAAAGTTAAACTAAACATAATGAACAGTGAAAGAATTTAAATTTCTACTCTAACCCATTTAAAATTTATCTCATTTTAGAATTGGTGTCATGTTGATGTGGAACAACGACCCTTTCCCAATCTCATGATCAGTGAGCCTATTCCAATCAATTCTATTGAAGAGAATCGATTGAACCATTGTGATATGTGGATAAAAACATGATTTATGCTAAATTGAACATGATGCAAGCTAAATTAACATGATTTTATGTTAAAAATAATCTAAATATGTAAAAGCTAAGCTAATCTAAGTGGATTCCAAGCTAAAATATTCAAACCATAATCTATAAACAAGTTAAATGGATGCATGGAAGCCATTAATGGAAGCTTAAAGGTAATATGCAGCTAAAAAAGAACTAAAATATGCTAAATGTGAGAAAAGATGAGTGTGAGTATTAGTGATTCCAACAACATAAGTTTTCAAATTGAAAGATGGATCCATTTGTCTCCAAATAGTGTTCTATTTATAAGAAAAAAAATGAGAAATGGAGGGTTGAGATTGAAAATTCTCAATCAATGGTCAAGGATGGAGGAAATGGGAGGCATGGATCATGGATTCTCATCAACGAGTGAGAATGAAAGATGAGATTTAATCAAGGGTTCTCATTCCTTCCAAACAAACACACTTTTGCCCTATTTAAGAGGTCAAAAGTTAACTTGCTCAAGAGGTTTCAAGTTTAGCTTGCTCAAGAAGCCAAGTGAGAATATTGCCTTTTTCAAATGTTTGGAGAGAGAATATTCTTTGGAATATTCTCATGGGTGAGGAAAATGGTTATTTAGTTAATTAAAACTAAATTAAATTATGCAAAGGAGGAATATTCTATTGGGATATTAAATAACTTGGGGTTATTTAATTAAATATGAAGACTTAGGGAATGAAATTAAATAGTTTGATTTATTTTATTTAATGAGATGAAATGTTAGCACGAAAGGGGGTGAATTAACCTGATTTGATGAATTAGGTTAATAGACAAAAAATGACACAATTAATTAAATAGCTAGGCTAATCCAATTAATTATGTGAAAAGAGCACATATTTGAGAGGAAATGATGTTAGTATACCTGATTCGAGTGCATGATATCATTCAGGACATTTTTCAATGTCTACATTTTTTCCCTCTTTGAAGTGTTGTACCTGTTGCTTTAGTTGAAAGGCTAATTCTTTTTGAATTAAAAACTGCTGCCAAAATCAAAAAATAAAAATAAAATTGATTTTAAGATGCCCCACTACTAAAGGATAAAGTTGTTCCCTACCCCCTCAAGAAATCAGACGACTATTTTGAATTTTGGTTTGATTTCTTGACAAATGTAAAAAATATCCTCAGGGGTCCAAAAAGTCTCTAAGATGTAAGAAATATGCCAAAAACACAAAAAAGGATACAAAATAAGCTTCATTTTGGAAAAATTGGTGAAAATGATGATAAACCCTAGCTTGAAGGTTAAATTACGGCAAAAAACCCTAATTTTCTAACATAAATAAGCCAAGAAGGGTCACTTTCAATTCATTTGTGTATTCACATCTTAGAGAAATCCTGCTATTTTGAGCTCTGACCCTTCAATGAAATGGTGTGACAAGAGGTCCCATGACACATTTCTGACTGGGTTTGGTAGTACCAGTGACTTCCAAGCTCAGGACCAATGGTATGTAACTTGAAACTTGATTTGAAATTTGAATTTTTGATGCATTTATTGTTTTTTGAATTTAAAAATTTTGGCAGCATTGCTATATAGCAATGCTAAAATTAGAATCAGTGATGCTAAAATGAATTTTAGCAACATATATGTGTTTGGCAATGCAATTTTCAATTTAGAATTAGGGTTTCCAATTTTTAAATTGTGACACATATGTTTATAGCGATGCACTTTATAATTTTCAAATTAGGGTTAGGGTTTCCAATGTTTAAATCGTGACACCTATGTGTTTAGTGACGTGATTTGTAATTTGCAATTTGAAATTCCTTCAGGAATAGTAATTTGGAATTTAAAATATAGCAATGCTATTGTGATTTTTGAGCTTAAAATTCCAAAATAAGTTAATTTTTTTAATTTTGATGTCATGTGCATCATGGTTGCAGGAGGTCATTCCACCCTTGATTTCTCGTGAGCATTGGCCCATAGTTTTTGAGAGACTTGGCAATTTATCCAAGTTGTGCCAGGAGAACCTGGGGGAGATTGGTTTATGGTATATTGTGTATGTGCCCGTTGTTTTGAAACATATGGCTATGAAGACCATACTATGCGAGCGATTACATAGTGAGACTTCATAATTTCACCTTCCAATAGGCGAGGTAATAGTGACTTTAGAGAATATATGGAAGATACTATGTTTGTCGATACATGACAAGCATGTGATTTATGATGTCGACACTGGATATGATGCCAACCATGAGGTGATGGAGATTGAGGAACTCATTCTAGTCACTTCACAAATCGACCTTGAGATGTATAGAAGTCACGTGCCCACATTTTGATTGATCATTGTAGCCACCATTTCTCGTTTGTTCGCTCTTGACCGACAGAGTAGAGGATTTATCCTAGGATGGGGCTTGGTATGGCACAAGATGTTGCATAGGAGTACATTATTTTCATGGGGGGCAGTGATACTAGCCTCATTGTATCATGATATACATGACTTCATCTACTGTGATGACATAGCTATTGGCATAAGGGTTACCTTGCTTCATATTTAAGCTTGGCAGCATATTGTAGTGCTCAAACCAATTGTATAGATGGTCGATGTTGAGCTAGATGATCCTATGGTTTGGTAGTATAGAGGCACCATCACTCTTCAGAATACAAGGAAACTTGGACTTCCATACTGGTGATGGGTACTGGATGATATGACAGTGTTTAGATGGCGAACCTAGTTGAAGATGCCAACATGGTATGATGATACATAACAGCTCTTCTTTGCTAGACAGACCAAGTATATGCAGGGTCAGAGCACACAATCATAGAGAGATATCTTCTAGAATCGATGGCACGACAATTTGATGAGCAGCAAGATAGGCCAGATGATGCCTACAAAGCTATATTTGCAAGATCAGCTTGAGATGTTCCCACATGGGGACCTACTATCCCAACTCTAGAGGTGGTCGAGGGTTTTTGGCAGTTGGTTTCCCAGCCATGGGTTTATGATCAAGGATAGGTGGACAACACCTACTTATGATGCATGGTTTACACCCCCTCATAGGTTGACAAATCCAGCAGGTGCTCCTCCATGAGGGAGACCTAGAGAGAGGGGAGCAGGCAGGGGATAGGGCAGCCAAGATGGCCAAGATTGATAGATTCCTTGGGCACCACCAGTGGGACAACAATAGCTAGTGCAATAGTAGCCAGTGCAATAGTAACCCATTCAGCTACCACCACCAGATCCTCAAGATTTATAGATTTAGCAACTACAACAACAGGTGCATGTTATCATAGGTGAGTAGGATCAAGCTCGCCAACAGATTTTGGTGATCATTGCTAAGCGAGACCAGGCCATATAGTAGGTGGAGGCCATTAAAGTAGATAGAGACCATGAAAAGTAGTAGGTATAGGCTATTACTACTGAGAGAGATCAGGAGATCAGTCATCACTAGTAGATGGAGGCGATGACAACAACTACACAAGGTAGGACTGTATTTTCCAAGCTATAGAGAGGTGCTGACCAAAGCAACCTATTATAGTATGCACTATCAATGAGATGTTCTGGCACCCCTTAGATAGCCTAACTACTCATAGAGGAGTGATGCACAGCCTAGGGCTAAGGATTAGCTAGAGAGACAAACCAGAGAGGGGAGCAGCCACCAAGGATAGCTCAAGTGTACAGACACTTTTTTTTATTTGGTTGCTCTATTATTTGATACATATATGCATTCATGGGCTCCTTTTTGATAGCCTCATGGATATTGTATTTATGATCGATATACATACATTGATCCAGATATTGTACCATGGCATCCGTATATATATATATATATATGATATAGATACAGATTCGATATGATGTGTTCATTTTATTTCATGCTTATGATTGTATGGATTCACTATATTGATGCTTATGTGATATGTGATGATACATGAGATGTAATGATATGGGTGGATGCAATGTTATATTTTTTTTTCAATATCTTTTTTCTGAAATGTTATGGGATGGATGATATGATATGATATGCAAATGTTATGGATACATTTCTTTTTAATGTATTTTCTGTGAAGTTTTATGAGATAATCATGGATACATATGGATGTATGGATGGATAATGTAGATGTTTATGTTTATGATATGATAATGCAGTGCATGTTTATGATATGTGATGCAACAATTTAAGATGTTTAGAATAACAAATCTATATTATTTATCACAACTCAAATGATAATAATGATGCAAAATGTATGATGTGATATGCTATGATTATGCTAATAAATTATGCATGATGATGATTTGTCGATGCAAGATGGATGCATTGATAATGTTTTTGTTGATTGTCATGATACTAGGTTAGGATAGAGAGAAGATAGAAGAAACAAGATGTTTCTGATCATTTATTTTGATGATTGACTCAAAATATCCAACAATTCTATGATCCACCAAGACTTTATTAGGTATGGTGATGAGAAATTCATGATGATGCCAAATGTAGGATGATGATTTTCTCATATCTTGGGATTGGGATTTTTAATCATTCCTTATTGTTTGATATAACACAGACATGATGCATCAAGGTATTGATAACTAGGACAGTGTTGTATCTAGTGTAATAGATTTTGACTCTGTAAACAGATAGGATAGTTCTTGTTCACACCTTGACATACGAAAACCTCATTGGAATGTAAGTTAGAAGCTTAGAATATATTGGACCAAAGCATACGCAATACTCAACAATGTACTACAAACAACTTCCCTACACACAACTAAGCAAGTATGTTCCAAGATTATTTTACAAGAGTATCCACAAGCACAACAAATGAAAGATAATAATTGATGCCCCATTCCTCTCTCTCTGAATCATTTTGATAGACATCATCGAGAGGTCCTTGGAATGGGTCATTAAGATAAATTGTAAGAAAAGATCAAAGACAAACAATCAGTGTTATATATATCTCTTTCCCGTTTAAATTTAGCTAAGGTTATTTTTTATATTGATGTCCATTATAGGAAGGATACATCCTAGGACATGTTGATCAAGGGTTGTTTGATGTAGGATGATGATGCTAATGATAAGTCATTTATATAAACTTCACTGACGTATTTACCTATGATTTAGACTTTATATTTTAACACTTACATTTTCAATTTACGACTTGCTACAATTGTTTTCTATTTTTTTTCCCAAAGGTTGAAGGTGACAATTGATTTATTATGGATGGAGGTTTATTTGGGGTGAAAGTGAGATGGGATGGGTGGTTTTGGATTTTTCTAGAATATTTCAATGTTTTTGGTAGTTTTGAAAATGTTTTGACATTATTTTGGTATTTTTGAAAGTTTATGTGATTGTTTATGTTTTCAATTATTTGAGGTTGTTTAGGATTTTCTCTAGGATATTTGAGGCTATTTAGGTCTTTTGAATGCTTTCTAATGATTTTGTGTTTAATGTTTTTGTGTTTTTTGTTTTCAAATGTTTAGGGATTTTTTGATTTTTCAATTTTTTTTGTATTTTTAGAGATTATTTGGATGTTTTGGGATTTTTTGAGTTTTGACCAAGAACCTAACCTAAAAGACCTATCCTAGGGGCCTCTAGGGATGATCAAAGATAATCCTTTCCTACATTAACACACAGAGACCACATAGTTCAACTGACATGACTTATTGACAATGACATATGAGTAATTGAGGGATGCCAGTTTATTTTGACGAACTCCTAAAGGACTAACTTGGGGTATCGCAAGGGCTAATCAAAGATAAGCCTTTCCTATGTTCAAGCTTAAAGATGGCATAGTTTGACACTTGGGATTGGTATTTTTCAATGTTCAAATTTTTTAGGGTTTTTGATATGATTTGGATGTTTTGGATTTTGACTTTACAATTTTTGAATGTTTTTGAATTTTAGCTGTACAGGATTTTGCAAATTTTTTTAGATTTTTGGCCATACAAGATCTGGATGTTTTTGGATTTTGATGAATTTTAATGATTTTTTTGGATTTTTGATGATATTTTATGAATTATTTTGGGATTTTTTGATAACCATTAAGATATACAAGAGCCCGCTATGATCCATAACAAATTGGCCCCAGCGTGACATATGATAGACTACCTCAATATAGGTAGGACAAACTAACCTTTGGGATATGCCAAGTAGTACTGAGGGAATACGATAATTCACAACATCAAGCTATGATAGAGACATCGATAAGGTGATGGATGAATAAATAGAATGAATGATACAAAGAATGGTAGGATAAAGAGCCAAAGAATAGATGGCGGTGCTTTATTTACACAAGGTTTCTATTTTCCAGGTTTTCACCAAGATACTTGCCCAAAGTGCCACCGAAGTGGCTTTCACTAGAGGAAAATTGTTTTTTCTTTACTTTTTAAAATCCTTTTTCTCATTTTTTTTGGATTTTGATCATTTTTTGATTTTTTTGTATTTTCAAATTTCACAACCTTTAAGACAAGGCATAAAATTTTTTGAGATGCAAGTTGTTAGTTGGATCATGTAAGGGTTCACCTTTAGGTGTTGACAATTGGTATGCTCCTGATCTATAGCTTGTTGTGATCACAAAGGGACCCAACCAATTAGGCTCAAACTTTCCTTTACTGTTCTGATTCGGTAGATTTTTTTTGTTCTATTTTAGGACAAGATCCTCTACCTAGAAAGACTGACATATGATATTACTGTTGTAGCTTTGTTTCAGACAGCTTTGATATACTTGCAAGTGACTAAGGGTGTTAAGATGATGCTCATCCAAGAATTCTAGCTCATTCAGTCAAGATACTCTATATTCTTCATCGGTAATCAAGTTTTGTAGTGAAACTCACAATGATGGGAGCTCAACCTCGACAGGAAAGATGGTTTATGATCCGTAGACCAAAGGGAAATGTGTTGCACTTGTTGGTGTGTAGATACTGCTTCGATAGGCCCAAAGAGTAGGATTCAACTGCGGATGCCAATCATGACCAGCTTCATTTAACATTTTCTTTAGGATCTTTAGAATGGTCTTGTATGTAGCCTTAGCTTGACCATTTCCCTGGGGATAATTTGGGGTAGAGAATCGTTGTTGGATTTTGAATCTTTGACATTGCTCTTTCACATCCTAATTCTTAAAGGGAGTTCCATTATCTGAGATAAGGGTTTACAGAACACTATAACAGTAGATCAAATAGCTCAAGATAAACTTAGCAATTTGCTTCCCCATTATGTAAGTCATACGAATGGCTTCAACCCACTTAGTAAAGTACTCAGTGGTGATCATGATAAACTTGTGGCCATTGGATGAGGTTGGAGTGATTTTTTGTATGAGGTCACATCCCCACTATGAAAAAGGCCAAGGTGTGATTATTGGTTACAATTCTTGAGTTGGAGCATGAATTAGATCTCCATGTTGTTGGCACTGGACACACTTTTGCACATATTGATGAGCTTCCCTTTCCATGGTTAGCCAATAGTAGCTTGTCCTCAACAACTTCTTAGCTAAATTCATACCACTAGAATGGGAACCACATATGCCCTTGTGAACTTTGGTTAAAGCAGTTAAGGCTTCCTCTTGGTTAAGACATCGTAGTAGTATTCCTTCAATACTTAGGTGGTAAAGGGTATCACCTACAATCATGAATTGGGATGCCTTCTTGAAAAAGGTTTTTTTAAGGTTCGAGGTGATATCAAATGGAAGGATTCCTCTACTAAGGTAGATAAATATGTCATGATACCATTGGGATCCAGTACCAACAATGAAACACATGAATTCAAATTCAAGGATTTTGAAAGTTGGTATGAGAAGTTCTACCAAGAATTCACACTACATGACATTGTTGGGTGCTACCACAATAGTGTGTCTCACTTTTGGGATGTGTTGATTTTTTCCTGAAATCACTATTTTTAGAAAAACTAATGATTTAAGTCTTGAATGGCTCCATCTAAATGGTTTTAATTGAAGAGGGACACATAAGACCCCCTTAGATCAAACCATCTTGGATAGAACCCCTCTAGTATTAAATCATACCCACAATGAATTCTCCTTCACACCTATCAAAATGTTAGCAAAAAACACAGTTTCTTTACATTTTGAGGGATTAATAGCATCATTAAAAATTTATATTTTTCAAGATTGTAGCCCTCAAAACAAGATTTCCAACTAGTATAGATTTGACATATTTTCATTTTATCATGTATTTAATTTTTAATTTTTACTAAACATAGGTTTTTTTTGGAACATCAAACTCTTTGTTGTGCAAAGGTGGAAAAATAGTAAACCATTGTAAAAAAAAATTTAAAAATACCCTTTCCCTAGATATTGATGTCCTTGTCTCACCCAAAAAAAATAAAATTGGATTTCGATATATACACAACAAGTTAGGTTGTGCAACACATATGTATAGTTGAATTATAGTTATAGTGACTTCGAAAATTAATTCTTTTTAAAATATTCAACAAAAAATTATGAAAAAATATCCTTCCCCTAGATATTGATGTTGAGAATCTATATTCCAAAAATTAGAATTTAATCCTTTATATAAAAAAAGTTATGTTGTACGACACAAACGTTACTTTCTAAAAAAATGTTGTTTTTTGTTTAAAAGTAGTTATTAAAGGAGATGTTGAAAGATTCATGATTTATTTCAAAAAAATTGATAAAAAATATATTTATAATCTACACACAAATTTCCACAAATCACTAGTTCACATTATCTTCAAATTATTAAGGGTTTAGTTACTATAGGTCTCAAAAGATGACAATTCAGTTAAAAATATTGATGTAAATGTCCACCTTGGGAAAAAAGTGAGACACAGTATTGTGATTTCACCCTGTTTAGCATGTCTAATAATGATCCAATTGTTTCCATTACATCTGCTACTCTATTGTTCATGTGAGGAACCTATTCAAAAGTTATGTTAATGAAAAATTCCTTGAGATTCTCCACCATCTTCTTGTAAGGAGTGAGCTTATCATCCTTAATTTGATAGTCGTCATTGACTTGGTTGATAACTAGTTGTGAGTCTCCATAGACTTTCATATCTTGTATTTGCCATTGAACTCCTATCCTGAGACCTATCATTAGGGATTCATACTCAACAATGTTGTTAGTAGAAGGGAACGATAGCTGGTATGACTTTGGAATGCAATTACCTTAAGGAGTGATGAATAGAATACCTGCTCTTGTTCCATGTTGTGTGAATGATACATTAAAATACATCTTCCACTGAGATGTGAGATTTATAAGGAACATTGATTCATCAGGGAACTTAGATATTAAAGTGTTCTCTGCATAGATAGTTTCTTTTGCTAGTTGGTCTATGATCACTTGTCCTTTGATTTCCTTGTGTTCCACATACTCTATGTCAAATTCGGTTACGATCATTACCCATTTGGCCATTCTCCTAGTGAGAGTCACTTTAGATAATAGGTATTTGAGTGGGTTGATCTTTGCAATGAGCTTTATTTGATGGGACAACATGTAATGTCTAAACTTTTTTGAAGACAAAACTACTACTAGGCATGCTTTCTCAATGGGTGAATAGTTCATTTCATAACCAACCAAGGTCCTATTGATGAACTAGATAGCTCTTTCCTTTCCTTTTTCATCATGTTCTGCCAAAAGAGCTCCTAGTGCTACTAATGTTGCTAAGATATACAGGATCGGTGGTTTGTTTGGTATTGGTGGCATGAGCATTGGAGGTGTTAGTAGATAGTCTTTGATTTGTTGGAAAGATTTATCTCACTTCTCATCTCACTTCTAAATTATTCCTTTATGGAGAAGATGCGAAAAGGGGTGGATTTTATCTAATAGTTGTGTTATGAACCTTGTAATGGACTATAATCTTCCTTGTAATCCTCTCTTCCGATTCAATGTTTGTGGTGGTTCCATGTCGAGGATGGATTTTACCTTTGTTGGATAAATTTTTATCCCTCTTTGCGAGACAATAAAGCCAAGAAGTTTCCCTGATGTAACCTCGAAGACACACTTTTTCAGATTTAATCATACCTGATACTCTTCATGTCTGTCAAAAATGGGTCCTAAGACTCTTATCTGCTCACTTCTTTTCTTTTCTTTTTCTAAAATATCATCCACATAATCTTCAACTATTTTTTGGATCACGTCATGAAAGATGAGGGTCATTTCTCTTTGATAGGTTTCTCCTGCATTCTTTAACTTGAATGACATTCCATTCCAGAAATATGTTCCCCACAGACAAGTGAATGTTGTTTTGTGTTGATACTCCTTGGTGATCATGATCTGATTGTAGTTTGAAAACCATCCATGAGTGATAAAATTTCATTCCCTATAATTAATTAGACAATAAGGTCAATGTTAGGGAGAGGAAAATCATCCTTTGGGCATGCTTTGTTTAAGTCCCTAAAATTAGTGCAAATTTGGATGCCCCCAGTGGGTTTTGCGACCAATACCAGGTTTGAAACCCACTCAGGATAATGTATCAGTCAAATGTATCTGACGCAAGAAGCTTTTGTAACTCTAGTTTCAATAGAAGTGCTATCTAAGGATGCATCTTTCATAATTTTTTCTTGACTGGCTTGGCTTTAGGATAAACTGCTAAGTGATGCACAACTACTTTAGGATCAATCCCTGGCGTATCAATGTATGACCATGCAAAGTTAGCTTTGTGCTCTTTCAATAATTTTTTTAGGTTCTTTTGTTCTTCATCCAACAAATATTCAACATAGAAGGTGATCTTAGGCACTTCTTTTGTTCCCACATTGACTGGAGTAGCCTTTTCTACTAGCATTGTTGACTTTTCCGGATGTATTGCACTAAGGGGCAGATTGAATCCATCATCCTAGGGTGCCTTTGAGAAGTTTTCACCTTCAAATGCATCCTTTGTTTTTACCATTTTAGGATCAGAGAGTGTCATAGTGTGGTTTTCACTCAAGGATTTGCATGTTAGTTGCATTTCATCAATTTTATGATTGAAGGATTCAATCGTCTCCCCATAGTATGCTCCCATGTCGAGCTCTATGTCAAAACCTTCTTTGTGATCTGCCCATGGTAAGTTTTCATGGAGTCTCATGAATTTTGAGATCACTTCATCCTTTTTGAATAAATCCAAAATTGGTGGTCCTTGTTGGTCCATGCCAATGAGTTAGGGGTATACTAGGTGTATTTCAATTAGTTGATCACTTGGAGTGAAGGATGTTATGGAAGTCATGAAGAGGGATTTATTCTCAACTAGGCCAGAAAAATCAAGGGGGAAGTCATCTAAGGTCATATCATGTGATGTAGGTAACCAAGAGGAAGCCTCAGTTCATTTAGTGGAAGTACCTTTACCGATAAGGGTGACCTTGCTAGTAGTATAACCTAGGCCAAGATTCTTTAGTCATTTCTCAGGAACGATGGGTTCTAGTAAACCATTATCATTTTGTCCTAACTTATTGTTCTTGTTATATCCCTATCCCTTCATTAGCTACAATCCTTTGTTATCATACTCTATGGGAAGAGCGGGAACAGGTCATTCATCTTGATAGAGGATTTTAAAGATATTGTCCTCATTACTGCTAGATGTGGGTTTCCCATGATATTGAGAAATAGGTAGTTCTCCTAAGAGAAAGGTGTTCTACGTTAGCTTATAGTTAACACAACCATCATATTGGATCACTGATTTGATATCAGGTATGTTTTGGACAATGAGCTCTTTTGTTTCAGAGATAGATGCAAGGGATGATGGGTCAACAAATGAGATAGAAGGTGTACACCCTTCATCATTCTTGGGTACTTGGGGAATCTTATAGAACTTGGCCTCAATATTTTTGCAGTAATAAAGAGGATCAAGATATCCATGGATGGTAATCTCTCTACCCTCAAAAGGAAACTTCACACATTGATGATAAGTCAAGGCTACAACATTTAGGGCATGGATCCATGATAAACCAAGCACGATTTTATAGGGAAGATCAAGTTCTAACATTTGGCATGTAGTTTCTACAATGAGGGTACCCACTTGGATGGGTAATGCAATGATGCCTTGTGATACCTGTTCTTGGTCTTCATATGCCCTGAAGGTGGTACTCTTTGTCTTTTCAATAGTATCTTTTGAATAGCCCAAATTTTTTATCAATTGAAGGGTGCTAATGTTCAATCCAGCACCTCCATCTACTAAGACTCTTTTGACTTTGTTTTCATGAATGATAATCTTGAGGCATAAAGCATGGTTATGAGATGGTTGTGACAGTAGGTTTTTCTCAAAGAAGGTGACAAGGTGATTAACGATATGGCCTACCATAGCTTGAAATTGATCTGTGTCAATATCCTAGAGAATGGATGATTTGGAAAAATCTTTCTCCAAGATCTCCCTATGTGTGGGGGATAGCCTCAATAGTTCTAAGATTGACATCTGTGTAGGGGTCTTCTTAAGTTGATCTAGGAGATTTTACTTGATAGGATTGGATGTTGGAAAAGTAGGTTGTTCCTTAGATTGAGATGGGACTCCTTGGACAGTAATTTTTCCATGTCGTGTGGTGACTCCGCACTCTGTACTAGGCCCTTTGATGGTGACAATAGTAATGATGATATCATAAGAAGCAACTACATTGGAATAGGTAGGCTACATGTTTGTGTAATCCTTAGCTTTTTCATTGTTATTCCCTTTTATATGATCTCACATAGGGTTCTTGTATATCTTAAGATCCTGATTCCTAGCTGGTACCTCAATAGATATGGTGTCATTCTCTATGAGGTCTTGGATAATGTTTTTGATCCTCATGTAGTTTTTTTTTTTGTGTCTTTTAATCTTGTGAAAGTCACAAAGGTCTTTCTCATTGTACCAGGATGGTTTCTCTTGTGGTTCTTGGTAGTTTTCAAAGTTAGGAATTGTTATCAAATTTGACTCTACAAACTACTTCGTGATGGTTTCTATGGGTTTCAATAACTGTGTGTATTTGCATTTAGGATAGTTCTTGTAAGTGGTTCACCTTTGTTGCATGTCGGTGTTGTTGGCTACATAGTCAGTGGGATGTTAGCAATGTGATTGTTGTTTGGCCTAGGGGCACTTAGGACCACCTTAGCATCTACGACACCATCATTTGTTAGGGTATGTGCAAGATCATCATGGAAAAAATAGGCCCTTAAGTGGCAAAAAAATCAAAAAATAAGAGTTAGGCAACTTGACATAAAAATTTGAATAAGTTATATATATTATTTCAAAAATATGTAAGAATAGAATCTATATCAAATTGAATGCAGTTTCTAAACTACTAGGTTTATTTTAAAAAGAAAAATCTATTTGGTGAAAATTTGAAATTTCAATGTAGTAGTACTTAAATTTTAGGGAAAAATAAGTAGGTGTCTCTCCGACCCTAACCACAATAAAATGATAGTATTTTTTATAATATTTTAGATATAAGTAAAGGACTCATGTCCGATGTGATGCATATTTTTTGTAATTTTTTCCAAGTAAATAATTAATTATGAATTTTTATTATTTTTTTTAAATATAAAAACTCATGTCTAACCACCCTAACTTGGTCAAAACTTCATGAAATTCAATTTTTTTTTTAATCCTATAGTATGCAAAGCATAGAATGTGACGCATGTTTCATATTCAAAAAATGTGATATTGTTTGAAAGCAATAGATGTTTTTCAATCAGCCTATCAACCAAGGCTTTAGTCATAATTCAAATAGAAAATGAATAATAATTATTTATTAAATTCAAAGTAAAGCACAATTTATATTGGTGGAAAGCTAAGAATCTCCTTTAAAACCCCCTGTCATTTCATATATTTTGGGTAAAAATAAAGTCGTCAGCCACATACCCTACAAATACCCATCATATTGCCACTTTTTTCCCATCATGATCTTGCACATACCCATTACATTCATGTTCTTAGCTTAGACACGAGGTTTATCATTTGAACTAGTTGAACAACGATGATCTTTGTAAGCTTGAGTATTCGCTAGTGAGGTTAGAGCTCTGTCGACATTAAGGGCTCTCGGGACAAGCTCATCATAAGATGTGATGCATTGCATTTTCAAGTGCAATGATAGTTCTGTTAGCTCTCAAAAATGCAGGCAGAAAGCCTCAAGAGGCTGCCAATCTCTTGATACACTTTAGGGTAACAGACAAGGTCAAATGAATTACACCTACTCTTCAGGTGCTACCAGACCTAGGCAGGTGTACCTATCTAAATGAAGCAAAATTTATATACTTATGATTATCTTTCTTGCAGTGATTTTTCCAAAAATGGAAAATAGAAGTGAACAAATGTAATCAAACTTGATAATAATAGCAATCTTCTAATCTAAATCCTAAAATGCTTAATTAACAGATGTAAAGAGAACAAATGAATCTTAATGATGAAACTACAGAGACCAGTGCCTTATTGGGTAGGCAGAGTCAAATGAAATCGAGGTGAGCAACACTCTCTAGAGAAAACTCAAATTATCTAGCATATATTATGTTTACAACTTGTATAAACATGCAATACTGTAACTACTAAGCTCTACTTTAACAATCCAAGTGAATCTCTTTGATTACTGTGATCAATTAAAAGGATTTAATCTTTGCTTGAAAGAACCAATTGATTAATCACACAAATACAACAAATGTGCATTGATAAATTGAACATAAACTTGTTATGTCAATTTAAACAACCAGAAAGAATCAATCTTGGAGACAACTTAGTAGTATTTTTATTGAATTCAACAGACAATTGACATGAGAGAAATGCAGCAACATCAACTGATTTTCATAAATACCTCCATTCTGAAATCATGCAACAATAGTCTCTGATCTGATAATTTTATTCCACTGTATCTACTTGTTATGTATCGAATATCTAACAACCGGTTCCCATTTTACAATTATAAAATGCCTATTTATACACCAACATCAAGAAAATAAATCATATTGAAATTCCATGTCGGCCTTCCACAGAATTCAAGTTTCTTTCATGTCGGCCTGCAACGGTAATTTAGCAATTTACATGTCGGCCTTAGTTATTTGAGTTTCTATTTTTTACTAGTGAGATAGTCGCCAGGACAATCCAGCAGCTATGCTGAAGGCAATTCAATCATTGATTGCTCCGTGGGTGTTACCCGCTTTCGCCGTGACCTATCTAAGTCAGGGAGATATCCTGTAGATCACCTTATGTTTCCCCGAGAGCTCCTTTACCTTTCACTTGTCACTATGACTTATGATATCGGGGAGATGTCTCATAGAGCATAATCTTAATCCATTTTGAGTCACTGAGACAAGATCATACTCTCACCGACAAGGTCCTTTATTGTTTTCCATTGGCGAGACCGAAGGTCACTCACCGAGACCTCTTATCGAGAACCTTAACTCATACCGATATCGCATTGCTTTATCGCCAATCGGCAAGACACCTCGAATTCAGTGAGACCTCTTATCACATTCCTTTAGTCTAGCCGAAATGAATCCTTAATGTGTTTGTCAGTTGGTGTAACAATTCAAACTCGCCAAGACCACATGTCGAAAGCTTCAACTCTTACCGATACATGCATCCTTCCACCATCGATCGGTGAGACAATGTGAAGTTTCTATGACTTACTCTGAAGAAAAAGTCTCTCATCGACGAGCCTCATGTGTAATATCGGCGAGACCGAATGTCACTCACCACTGAATGTCACTCACCAAGATCTTACCCCAAAGAAAATCTCATGCCGATATGTATATGCATCCACCACCGGTTGGCAAGACTAGGTGAGTTCACCAAGATGCTTCATCGAAGGAAAAACTCTCACCGATGCATCTCCATATATCAGTCAGTGAGACATAAGGCACTCGGTAAGACCTCATTCCAAGGGTATAACATATGCTGATAGGAACCTTTTCTGTTGCCAAAACAACGTGAATGTCTTGCCAATAGCCACTAGTAGGTGAATGTCGATCGCTATAATAATGAACAAGTCCTGCCGATCACTTGCAACAAACATATGTTAACACCAAAGCATCACGGGTCGGGGAGACCTAGATAGACTTATGCCGATATGGACCACAACATGAAAAATGCATGACCCAATGGAAATTATGGGACCATATGGAAAAATATGGGTGAAATATACATGTAAAATCATCAAATTTTTACAGTTCCAATAGTAGCTCCATCTGGGGATGAATGATAGTGAGATCATTGCAAGGATCCAGAGCTTTTGGGTGAGCAGACCAGACACAAAATGATGAACCAGAGAGCAGAAAGGAATTGAATACAAAATGTGGTATAGCATGATGGAAAGAAAGGAAAGGGAATGCAAAATGGAGAAGAATGGAAAATGAGAGTGAAATGGAGAGGGACAAAATCCTAAACTATTGTGCATGGAAAATAATTTTAAAAAGGATAAGCAAGAGTTGTCCATGCACTGGCAACCCTTAATCCTCTATGTTGCTCAAGAGAAAAATTGCTTCAAGAATTGCCCATGAATAGGCAATTCTTGATCCTCACCAGCCATATTCTGTAAATAGTATGAGTCTTCACCCTTCTTTCCAACAACAACAAAAGGTCCCAGCCACAGGGCTTCAAATTTATCATGCTTGCCCTTCTCCTGACACCTTGCGTTCCACATCAACACCAAGTCATCTTCTTCAAACTTTCTATCCTTTTCCTTCTTGCCAAATAGATACTTCATCTATGTCTACAACTTCATGTTTTGATTTTGAGAAACTCTCCTTATTTCATCAAGTTCAGCTAGTTACTCCATTCTTTCCTCCATAGGTTCAGGAACATCCAAATCTTCCTGAAGAACAACCCTGTAGATTGGCAACAAATTCTACAAAGGCATCCTAGCTTGTACTCCATATACCAATTCAAATGGGTATTTTCCAATCGCCTTCTTAATAGTAATCCTATTAGCCCACACGGCCAGTTTCAGATTTGAATCCCAAGCTTTCTTGTTCTATCCTAACATCCTCCTTATAATCTTCAAAAGACTCTTATTGCTAGATTCTGCTTGACCATTAGCTTGTGGATGGTAAGGAGCTGCATAAGAAATGGTAATGCCATATGTGTCACAAAAACTTTTAAATTCATCTGACCTGAAACACATCCCATTCTCTGTGATTAATCTCAGTGGTGCACCAAATATGGTGATAATGTTTTCCATCAAGAAATTTGTCACCACTTTGCTTGTAGCCTGTTTAGTTGGGATTTCCTCCACCCACTTGGTAAAATAATTAGTGGCAACCAGTATCCACTTGTATCCTCGACTTGATTTTTCTTGTATCTCTCCAATCAAATCAATTCCCCATTGATGAAAAGGGGCATCAGCCTACAAGGGTTGAAGTGGCAAGGCTCCTTGATACTTCAATTTTCTAGAGAACTTCTAGCAGGCTTCACACTTTCTTACATGTGTGAAAGAATCATTGAAAACCTTAGGCCAGTAGTAACCTGCCCTGAGAATTTTGTGTCTAGTTGTTTTTGCTAAAGAATGTCCTCCATAAACTCCTTCATGCATTTCACTTAGAACATGCTTGGCTTGAGATTCATCAAGACATAACAACAGTATACCATCCCTTCCAAAACAGATCTCCATCCATGAAAGCATATTTAAATGCCTGCAACTTCAAAGTTCTTTTCTGGCTATCACTCAATCCTTCTGGACACTTTGTGTACTTAAGGTAATGCATGATATTAGTATACCAAGGAGTGTGCTCAATGCTTGCAATTGCAGTCCCTTCTTCTACATTACAAACTTGATTTTCTTCAATATTTGATTCTGCCATCAACCTAGCCAAGCCTTGACCTCTTACTAATTTGGTAATATGTATCTCCATGTCGAATTCTTGGATCTAGTTAATCCATTTTTCCTATCACTTTAGATTGTGTCAAAATATCTTTGATAGCTACATGGGGGACATAAGAAATCACCTTTGCTCCAACGAGATATGGTTTGAAAGCTTTTGTAGCTTTTACCAATGCAAACGCCTATTTTTCCATTATATCATACTTCAATTCAGACCCTTGTAGTGACTTACTGAAGAAAGACATAGGTTGTTCATGACCCTCCTCATTCTTTTGTAACATAGTAGCAACAATAGTATGCATTGAAGCAAATGAAAATATCTGAAAAGGCTTTGTAAAGTCTGGAGATTTAAGGATGAGAGCTTCCTTGATGGCCCTTTCGATAGATATAAAAGCTTCCAAGGCCTTTGTAGTCCATTCCATTTTCTGTCCTTTCTTCAACATTTTTGAGATGGGCTTAATGATCTCAGCAAAGTTAGAAACAAACCTCCTAACAAAATTAATCTGTCCAAAGAATGATTGTATAGCCTTAACAGTTTTAGGGATAGGAATTCTATCAATGGCCCCAACCCTCTCAGGATCTATTCTAACTCCCTCTCTTGAAAAAATATGTCCCAAGAGCTTACCTTATGTGATTGCAAAATGACACTTCTTAGGATTTAAGCTAATACCATATTCTAAAGCTCTTATAAATACCTTTTCCAGATGTTGCACATGATCTTTAGCCTTCTTCAAATAAGCAGTTAGGTCATCCTGGTACACCACCATGATAACATTGATCAAATTTGCAAATGCCACGTCCATAGCTCTTTGGAAGGTAGCTTCTACATTAGCGAGATCAAATGGAATTCTTATGTATACATACATTCCCCAAGGAGTTGTAAATGTTGTCTTATATTGCTTAGATTCTTTGACTTTAACTTGGTTGTATCCTAAAAACCCATCGATCATTAACAACAGCTCACACCCTGTCACCTTATGCAATATAGCCTCCATATTGGGTAGAGGATAATTATCCTTGAGGGATGCCATATTTATATTTCTGAAGTCCACACATAATCTGATGTCTCCATTTTTCTTCCTCACAGGGACCAAATTTGAGACCCATGTTGAGTGCCTAATTGGTTTGATGATTCCCCCATCTCTGAGCTTTGTCAACTCTTCTTGCATTTTAGGCTCCAATGTTGGATTTACGGGTCTTTGATTTTGTCTGAATGGCTTAGCATCTAGCTTCAATGGTATTTCATGCTGAAACAAATCTTCCCTGTATGCTTTTAGATCTTCATAAGACCAAGCAAACACATGCTTATACTTTCTCAACAGTTGTATCAACATTCTTCTAATTGTAGGACTTATCTTTTTTCCTATGTACACCTTTCTTGGTGCTATCTCAGTCCCCAAGTTAACTTCTTCAATATCTTCTCTTCTGACTGGTGTTTGCTTCATGAGGGACTGATCATTTCCATCATATTTCCTTTCCAATGCCACCAAGCCCTTAGGAAGCTTATTTGTTTTGAGTTGTAAGATCTCCTTGCCAAACACTGTTTGCTTCCCATCCACTTCCTCAACAAAAGCATTGAAGTCAATTTCCTGGGCTTCATATTGATCTATACAATTGAGGAATTTCAAAAGGTCAATATCATCATTGAAGACTTGCCAACTATAAATGTTATCAGGAACAACAGGCCTTGTCTTGAATTCAATCTGTGAAACCCCAGCCAATGTGATATCATCTCTTTTTAGCACCACATTTGCTAAAAAATCAGCCATTATGTTCTTTGATCTGTCAATCCACTCAATTGAGAAGGCATCAAATAATTAAATTGTGTCCCATGCAGCATTCCTATATTGCTTCAATCTTTTGTGTTTTGTTACATACTTTGACTTGATTTGAGAAACAACCAACTCAAAATCACCAATAACTTAATCTTGTGTTTCACAACTATGTTCAAACCTATCAGCAAGGCTTCATACTCCACCACATTGTTTGTACACTCAAATGCTAATAGAAATGAATATTTAAATGTAATACCTTCAGGTGAAACAAAAACAATCCTAGCACCATTACCTTCTTGGTTGCATGCTCCATCAAAATACATCTTCCATACTTCATTGCAGCTTTGTGCCACTTGCTTTTCAATTGGATCACTATTGGTTAATTCTGGCTGGGCTAATTCAATCTTAAAACTTCCAAGATCAACATCACAAAAATAGTTGATCTGATCTTGTGGTACACAGTCAACAAGTTGGTTCATTCTAGGCTCTCTATACAATTGCACTTCTTGACCATTCACCGGAATAGTAGCATAAGATAAATCAAATTAAACATTTCCCCCAACTGTTGTTGTCCACTATCTTGACAAGAGCATCCTAAACTAAGGAGGAGTATCAATGACTGTTATATCTATATTATAAGCCACCTGTGGATAATTAGCCAGTTTGACTTCAACACCTCTCATAATGCCAACCACAGGTATAGTTCTGTTATCCATTGCATAGCACTTCCCTTCACATGTATCAACCCACATGTCAAGCTGCTTCATAACTCCTACTGGCATGATATTTATAGCAGCACCAGAGTCTATCATGCAATTTCTCAATAGTTTGTTGTTTATAAGCAATGTAGTGAAAAAAGGATCCACTTGAGAGGGAGTTGTTAATACATCACTCAAGCAGACCTCTGGGATATCTACTTTCTCTTGCCTATTGATAGCTACTTTATTTTTAGAATTCATTATCAATTGAACAGTACAGTCTCTGTATTCTTTAATTTTCATCATCTCAAGTAGTGGAACAAACATTTTTACCTGGGATAATGCCTGAGTGAAGTCAAAAGAAGAGCCCTTAACCTTAACAACCTTCTTTTGTTCTGGCATTTCTCCTTTGTTTTCTTCCTTTTCCTTTTTATTAAGCTGGTCAGGCTTCTGTATCTCTTTGTGTACTTCCTTTGCTTCCTCTTTTTGGATAAGCTTTTGTTCACTTTTATCATGCTGCTTATTTTATGATTTCTGATCTTTTATAAAGATTCCTCTAGGGACACCTTCCTTCTCATTTACTGTTCTGTTTCTCAACCAGTATTTACTCCTTGCTTCCTCAACTGCAGAAATAGTTAGTCTCTCTATCTCCTCTTTGGTGAGTCTCCTCATAGTGCATTGAGCAAGCACCTCAACTGAATGTGGCTCTGTATAATATTCTTCAGAATCAAAAAGAAACCGTTGTTCAGCCATATGGACATTATACTTCTGATTTGAAACATCATACTCATTACCTTCATCCTCTAAAGATGAGTATCCTTCCTCAACATGGTAAAAGGTGTTTGAAGTCAAATAAACCTTGTGATCTTCTCCATTATTTTCCATCAACATTCCCTCCTCTTGCATCCTTTGAGCCACAACACAATAGTCTGGGGAATGTGGCTTATCACAAGCTTCACAAAAGTAATTATTACTCACCATGTAAGTTCCCTTCTTACTCAATGGATTAGGAGTCTCTTTATTTATTAGCCTAGCTGTTATAGGTTTTCCATCCTTCTAGTCTATATTATATGGCATGTCATGCATCCTTGGCCTTTCATTTTTGTATGTGTTCTCCTGTCTATTCTAATAATTGTTGCTTTGCTGAGGAGCCCTAGGATTATCTCTTTTATTAACTATACCTGCAGCCTTTCTGTTGTTTTCAATTGTCAGTGCTGTCTTCTGAGCTTCAGCTAGATCTCTTAGAGACCCTCTTCTCAGTTCATACCCTATTTTAGGATCAAATGCATTTAAATAAATACTCAATGCTACAAAATCTGGCAACCTTGACCCAGGAGGTACTTTAGTCTGCAACTTGTTGAATCTTCGGTTGAAATCATAAATTGACTCATTCTAATTTTTATGAATTCGCATCAATTCATGAAGAGTTGCATCTGGTGCATTTAGATTCCCATATTGCTCTAGGAACCTATCCTAAATATTTGGAGAGAATTAATTGAGAGTGATGGCAAGCTGTTAAACCAATCCTTAGCATCTTCAAGAAGTGACATCATAAATAGCCTCATTTGTAAATATTCATATGGTACACCTATGTCTTGGATGAACACATTGAAATTCTTTAAATGTTCTTTAGCAGTAATTGCATTACTCCCTATAAACTTAGGTACCATACCTCTCCAGCTGCCATCCATAGGGTAAGGATATAACTAAAACCCTACTAAATAAAATTGTCTGATCATTGTTGCATACTGGTGGGGGGGAAGAATAGGTGGGTACTGATATTGGTTCATAGGATTATTGTATTGTGCATTATGTTGTGGCACATGATGTTGACTAGGAGGTGGATGTATATTGGTATGTTGTGTAGGAATATGAGGTGGATGATTTGGCTGTCTATAATGATTTCCTGTCTGATGGTGAGGAGACACAAGTGGATTAGAAGGCCTTGCACTATGATTACCCTACTTATGAGGTGGTACATAATTTGGGGGGCAATCAACTGTCTGAGAAGTAATTTGGGCTTTCATCAATGCAGCCCTTAGTCCCTCTATCTCCTTCCTCTGTAATTCAAACTGTGCTTTTACCTCCTTAGGAAGCTCATGATCAATAGAGTCATTTTGCTTACCTTCCATCTTTTGATCATATTCATGCTAAATTATGATTCGTTCAGCCTCAAATGGAGCTTCAAACTCAACCTGTTTCTGAGGATCAAGAAAAAAGAAAGGATTTCTTTGATCTTCTGGAGTACTACACTTGAATTGTTTCTCCATGTATCATAGTGATCATATGTTTCACAATGTGCTTTTGGTACCTTGTTTTTCTCTGTTAGGCACATATCCTCACTTATCCCTTTTCCTTTATCAACCTTGTTATCTTTGTGTGCCCACTTACTGCTACCAGCAGGAGCTCCAGTATGACCTCCCTTGTATTGAGATCTTCTTCTATTCATGTTTGAACAGCTGCAAAATTTCTATTAGTCACCACTCACTTTTGTCAAAAAATGAGAAAAAATTTATGTTTCTTTATTCCCAGCGGAGTTTGTACAAAGTTCCTAACTCTATGATTGAGGCTTTGATTCTAAATATATTCCCTAGCAGAGTCACCAATTTGTTAGCTCTCAAAAATGCAAGCGAAAAGCCTCAAGAGGCTGCCAATCTCTTGATACACTTTAGGGTAACAGACAAGGTCAAATGAATTAAGCCTCCTCCTCTTCAGGTGCTACCAGACCTAGGCGGGTGTACCTATCTAAATGAAGTAGACTTTATATACTTATGATTATCTTTCTTGCAGTGATTTGTCCACAAATGGCAAATAGAAGTGAACAAATGTAATCAAACTTGATAGCAATAGCAATCTTTTGATCAAAATCCTAAAATGCTTAATTAACAGATGTAAAGAGAACAAATGAATCTTAATGATGAAATTGTAGAGACTAGTGCCTTATTGGGTAGGTAGAGTCAAATGAAATCAAGGTGAGCAACACTCTCTAGAGAAAACTCAAATTATCTAGCATATATTATGTTTACAACTTGTATAAACATGCAATACTGTAACTACTAAGCTCTACTTTAACAATCCAAATGAATCTCTTTGATTACTATGATCAATTAAAAGGATTTAATCTTTGCTTGAAAGAACCAATTGATTAATCACACAAATACAACAAATGTGCATTGATAAATTGAACATAAACTTGTTATGTCAATTTAAACAACCAAAAAGCATCAATCTTGGAGACAAATTAGTAGTATTTTTATTGAATTCAATAGACAATTGACACCAGACAAATGCAACAACATCAACTGATTTTCATAAATACCTCCATTCTAAAATCATGCAACAATAGTCTTTGATCTGATAATTTTATTCCACTGTATCTACTTGCTATGTATCGAATATCTAACAATTGGTTCCCATTTTACAATTATAAAATGCCTATTTATACACCAACATCAAGAAAACAAATCATACTGAAATTCCATGTCAGCCTTCCATAGAATTCAGGTTCCTTTCATGTCGGCCTACAACGGTAATTTAGCAATTTACATGTCAACCTCAGTTATTTGAGTTTCATTTTTCACCAGTGAGACAGTCGCCAAGACAATCCAACAGCTATGCCAAAGGAAATTCAATCATTGATCGCTCCATGGGTGTTACCCGCTTTTTCCGTGACCTATTTGAGTCGAGGAGATATCCTGTAGATCACCTTATGTTTCCCTGAGAGCTCCTTTACCTTTCGCATGTCGTTGTGACTTATGATATCAAGGAGACGTCTCACAGAGCATATTGTGTTTCACCAAAAATATTTATCCATTCTGAGTCACTGAGACAAGATCATACTCTCGCTGACAAGGTCCTTCATTGTTTTCCATCGGCGAGACCGAAGGTCACTCGCCAGACCTCTTATTGAGAACCTTAACTCATACCGATATCGCATTGCTTTATCACCAATCAGCAAGACACCTCAAATTCGTTGAGACCTCTTATCGCATTCCTTTAGTATGGCTGATAGGAACCTTTTCTGTCACCAAAACAACGTGAATGTCTTGCCGATAGCCACCAGTAGGTGAATGTCGATTGCTATAATAATGAACAAGTCCTACCAATCACCTGCAGCAAGCATATGTTAAAACCAAAGCATCACGGGTTGGGGAGACCTAGATAGACTTATGTTGATATGGACCACAACGTGAAAAATGCATGACTCGATGAAAATTATGGGACCATATGGAAAAATATGGGTGAAATATACATGTAAAATCATCAGATTTTTACAGTTCAAACAAGTTCTAGATTTAGATTTTCTATGATGACTCCCACTTGTTTTTCATTAGGAAGAGGCAATTTTCTCTTACAAGATCTTTGTCTCCATCGTTGTAAGAAATTAGCAAAAGTTTCTCCTTTGTTTTGCTTGAGAGTGTATAGTTCTTATATACTTATGTCCATATCAAGGTTGAAGGAGAAGTGATCGATGAATTTATCAGTAATTTCCTTGAAATTATTGATGTCGAGAGGTACATGAGAAAACCAATCCATGGCAAGACTTATTAAACTTTGAGGGAAGAGGCACATTAAATAAGAATCATTGTAGGCCATCTCCATATGCATGACATTAAATTCTTTGACATGGTCCACAAGACTTCCTCTCCCTTTGTATTTATTGAATTTGGGGATTTCAAAATCAGTAGGGAATGGTACCATTTCTATGTTTTAGTCAAATGGATAAGGACATAGATTCTATATATGGTGCTTCTTTGTCTTGCCCATCCAAAGGTTTTACATTTCTTGTGATAATTCCTTAAACTATTATGCTAGATCATCTTGTGGGTTTGGTGAAGGAATATATGGTGGGATGATGGATCTTTTGTGATATGATAAGGTGTTGTATGGGGTGTATGGTGGCATGAGATTCTGTGAGGGTGATTGGGGTATCAATGTATATGTTCCTAAAATGTTTATATTGACAATGTTATGTTGAGGATTATAGTTGGAACTTGGTTGTTATTGTTATTGTTGATGTTGGGCATATTGTTGAGCTAGTAAGGCTTGTTGTTGTTGTTGTGCCACTAGGGCTTGTTGTTGGGCATGTTGTTATTGTTGCAACATGAGGGCTTGATATTGGGCCTATTGTTATTGTTGGACCACGAGGGCTTGCTGTTGAGCCTGGTGTTGTTGTTCTGATGCTAAAGCTACTCGATGAGTTTGATGTTGTTCTTGGGCTAAGGTTACTTGTTGTGTTGCTAAGGTTACTTATTGTTGTTGTTGTTGTGCTACTTTCTATTGTTGTTGTTATTGTTTTGTTTCTTTTTGTTGTTGCTTCTATTGTTGTGCTGCTAAGGCTGCTAGTTTTTGTTGTTGTTGTATGGCTTGCTGATAATCTTGTTGTGCTTGTAGTAAAGCTAGGGCATGCACTTGTAATGTAGGATCAGGGGGTTGTTGGGATATCTAAGATAGATTGTGAGTGTTGATCTTTTGCGTGGGTAGCAAATTAGTGATGAGAAGTTGGGGTTTCCCTTGGTTCAACATTCCTTGTAATACATTGGATTGGGGTGGAGGAATGTAATTTTGAGGTCCTATTTGATTTTTCATGGTAAAGGGGACTATGGGAAAAGATGAAAATGGTGCCATTAGATTTTGTGATGGAAATGACACACTAGGACCTTGATTCCATTGATTGAAAAGGTTCCCTTGTCCCGTGTCTTGAGGATTTCCTTGTGCTAGAGATATAAACAAGGTATTACCTAGGTTAGTGGGATTTGTAACCAAGGGATTTTTCTGAGATGGGTTGGTGATAGATGGGGTGGATGTGTTTTGTGAAACCAATGGTATAGATGAACCAATGGGAGGTTTGGTAAAATATGTCCCTATCCACATTAAGGGTTGACTCCATGATATGGTATTGACATGTCCTTGTGTGTTGTTTTAAGATATTTGGTGTATACTACTTTGCATGATGGTGGGCCAACTTGTGGTACTCATGGGTATATATGAAGAGGGGTGTCCACGGTATGTGGAGGTCATGCTGGAATAATGAAGTTCAAGGGTTTATATGATTGTTTGGGATCTTTGAAAATGGGAGGAGCACCAAAGGTAGGTGTCCACATGGTTGTTTGGGATGGAGGATTGGCATCGAGGGTACCCATAAGTGTGTTGCTCTCAAATGAAAGAGTTAGACCAAAGTCCTTGGAAATGTTGGTTTCAAGACCAGGAGTGGATGTTTGATTTAGCCCTAGTAATGGAGTTGTGAAGCTGTGTGTCAAATTTTATGCAAAAATGATGGGGAAATAGGAGCTACATTTTCAAAGGCTTGATGTTCCATGATTTCATCCCTAGTAAGTTCAAAGGGATTGTTCATGATGTCATCTATCTCATATGGTCCTGACAGAGAGGATGGTTGTTGTGATGGGGTAACTTGACTTCTCAGATCAAATTCTAAAGTATTTGGATCACTTGAGGTAAATGTGACTTTGCTTTTCTCCATGATTCTCTTGTGTTGTTATCTTGTTTTTACCATAAACTTTGTGTCACCTTTAGGAGAGTTGTGTTGATATTTGTAATGTTTAAACTCTCTAGTTGAATCAAATATAGGTAAAAGGGATGCTCTAAGTCTTTTTGGAGCAATGATGATAGTGGGGGACGAAAACATTGGTGATGTGGAGAGTTACCTTTGCAAATGTTTTGGGACAACACTTTTGACTCGAGTTTGATGTTTTGATGTTGGGATAAAGGATGTTGATGAACTTGTAAATATTTAGGGTAGACTTGTGACCTTCAAGATAGACAAGTTAAAAGATGATAACTAACCTAACTAAATGCATGGAAAAGGATACATTTCACATAAAAAAATAGCTAATTTAGGGTTTTGGGTTGATTGATGTCCAAGTTAAAAAAAAAGTTGGTGTATTCAAAAGTTTGCAAAGTTTGATGACGTGAAGGATAAAATTTGATGGAGGGATGAGTGAAGTTTTTGACCCAATGTTGACTTAGAATGAAGCTTTGTTTTCCAATACCAACATAGTGAGAATGATGCTAGACCTCTAAAGTGTTCAAAACCTAAAATACTAATGTTGGCCTAAACGAGAGGATAGAGGTGGGTATGTAAATTTGATTTATTCCTCCTAGCTCGAGAATAATAGTTTATTAACAAGAGGTTATGATTGTGATAAAGTATTAGGCCCACTTCCTACCAAACTTGGAATTATGATACCTATGTCTATAATGGCAACATGTAGATCTTCCCGTACGGATTTTTATTGTGTGATAGATCATTTAGAGGAGTTTAATACCATGAAAAAGACCAAAGTTTTAGATAGGTTGATTATCACGAAGACCTTGGTTTTGAATCATAAAGAACATGTACATGTGTGGATGTTTCCTCAATGCGCATTCATAAAAGTTTACTACAATTTTTTTTTGTTGAGGTAGAGTGTTCAAATACAGTTTTTTATTCCTTCTGAATTGAGATGCCTAAGTTTAAAGTGATGACCGGTAGACCTTCTTTTGGGGATCCTAACTTTTTGTGAGATCATTTAGAAGAGTTCAAGTTCATATAAGAAAGGAAGTTATTTATTAACATGCGGGTGGTGGTAATATGGGTTGTCTAGCCTCAATATCAACTTGTTCCTCTTCTTCATCTAATATGTTTGTTGCATTTCTCCACTGGGTAGGTGTTTCTTTTGTTAAAAAAGTGAAGCTTCTTGAACTACTAATGATATTGGTTTGTTCCCCATTAATAAGTTCAAAGTTTGGCTGAATGATAGCACCTTCAAGATCAAGTTGTTCAATGGGAGCAATCAGCCTTCAAATAGTCATGTGGGGTTCAATTGTGTCAATTAATCATACCTAAGTGATTTTATCTTACCAAAAACACTTGTCTTGATTAAGTTTAGAAACCAAATGTTTATGTCAAGAACATCATAACTTTCACAATGTCCATTTTGTGAGAATCATGAGGTTGAAGCCATAATTGCCTATTTTATCTTTGGAAAATATGGATTGAGATATAATTAAAGATATTTAGAAATATCTAAGGATAGAAATCCTCAGGACAAGTAGTAATATCAAGGCTAATTTAAGAGGTATCCATATTTAATCCAAAGTGTTTGAAATTTTGAGCAAGATAGTGAGTGTTTTTTTTGTAATGTTTTGGAACTAAGCAATGTATTAAATTGAATCACAATCATTTACAATCCTAGGTTGAAATGACCATACTAGTTGAGTCCCCACTCGTATTTCTCCAAACACTAAGACATTGCAAACAGATAGAGATTTAGCGACACTAGCTCCCCTCCACGGCACACACTTCTCATGACCACCAAATCTCAAAATCCTGAAGATCCTAAGATCCTAAGGATTTTTCTATTTCAACAATGAATAGAAAAAATGTTGGGGTGGCTTTAGAATGACCTTTCTTGCACCGAAAAGTATTAAGGATTTTTGGCAACTAAACAGTTTGGCTCTTAGTAACAAACTGAGAACACCCAGCCGTATACATGCTCACTTTTCCATTTAAGGCTCTTACTACTGTTCCTATTCCACTTAAGGCATGGTTCTAGGTGTAGTATGTTATATAGTCCATGATAGAAGGTACTTTCTCATAATATCCCAACCTTTAATATAGCCCGCTGGTAAATGTGCTTGCAAGTACTTGCCTATGAGTTCCTGTTGTGGGGTGTGTCTCATAGTAAGTCCTCTCTTAAGGGTGACACAAAGCATAAGTGTACTTAAGTATTTCTCTTCACCAAAGATCACATGAACCACAAGGGGATTGGATACGTACCATAAGTGTACACAAATAGCGAAGTACACTTGGAGTTTTTCTCTTCACCAAGATCGCACAAAGTGCAAGGAGATTGGATATGCACTAAAAGTGTGTCACAACAAATCACACACTGATTCATTTTACTAATTAAAGCTAAGATGAATTCATTTTATACATCAAATGAAATTTTAAGTTGTCTTGCTTAATTTTAAACCCACAAGACAGTGATGAGATGAGGGTTCAATTTTAGTCTCATTTTAGTGTTTGTTTTAAACCCAAATGAAATTTAGTGAGGTCCTAGAACATAAAGTTAAGAGCATAAAAAATTGGGTTATAATTTCCCAAAAGCATCAAACACTTGTTACAATCATAAAATCTTGATAATAAAATGCTTCACTTTAACTTCGTGTCATCCAACCTGCAAAACCACATTAGTCTAAAAACTAGAAGAATGTTTGAGGCATGTTAGTACCCTAAAAAATAAAAATAAATAAAACACATGTTGAAAAATGATCATTAAACTTCTTAACAAAGTTAGGCATAGCTATACATGATAGCATCACTTTGGTGAATAAAGGCATCACTCTAGTGAATAAGGGTGTCGCTCTGTAGAAAAACTAGAGAGCACAATAGCATTGCTATTTGGTCGAACATCATCATTTGTAAATATTTGATACCTCAATAAAGTATTAGCATCATCATTTATTTAATCATAATTGGTGCATTTAATAGGCGTCGCTATTTGAAATGATGATAGCGTCACTATATGGCGATGCCCTACAAAGGCATCACTAAAATTGAGTTGGGTGTCACTTGTTCCTGCAAAAGTCAAAACAAACAAAATTCAAGATATAAATTGATTAAATTGATGGTTTTCCCTCCTTCTATCACCATAATTTCAACCGAGGATAATATTATGGGTCAATTACACTTGATTCATGAAGAATCAAAGCATAATGTAGCCACTAATACTCAATCTTAAACAAGACCATTCAAATGAAAGATAAACTAAACATTATGAACTATGAAAGAATTTAAATGTCTACTTTAACCCATTTAAAACTTATCCTCTTTTGGAATTGGTGTTGTGTTGATGCGGAACAATGACCCTTTCCCAATCCCATCCAATCCTGTGATCAGTGAGCTTGTTCCAATCAATTCTACTAAAGAGAATTGATGAAACCATTGTAATATGTGGATGAAAACATGATTTATGCTAAATTGAAAATGATGCAAGATAAATTAACATGATTTTATGTTAAAAACAATCTAAATATGAAAAAGATAAACTAATCCAAGTGTATTCCAAGCTAAAAGATTTAAACCCTAATCTATAAACATGCTAAATGGATGCATGTAAGCGATTAATGGAAGCTTAAAGCTAATATGCAACTAAAAATGAACTAAAATATGCTAAATATGAGCAAACATGAGTGTGAGTGTGAGTGATTCCAACAACATAAGTTTTCAAATTGAAAGATGGATCCATTTGTCTCCAAATAGTGTTCTATTTATAGGAAAGAAAATGAGAAATGGAGGATTGAGATTGAAAAATCTTAATCAATGGTCAAGGATGGAGGAAATGGGAGGCATGGATCATAGAATCTCATCAACAAGTGAGAATGCAAGATGATATTTAATCAAGGGTTCTCATTCCTTCCAAACAAACACATTTTTGACTTGTTTAAGAGGTCAAAAGTTAACTTGCTCAAGAAGCCAAGTGAGAATATTCCCTTTTTCAAATGATTGGAGGAGAGAGAATATTCTTTGGAATATTCTCATGGGTGAGAAAAAAGGTTATTTAGTTAATTAAAACTAAATTAAATTTTGCAAAGGAGGAATATTCTTTTCCTTTGCAAGTGGGAGGAATTGGATTAATTAGATAATTGCTAATTAAACAAGGTTTAATCATACAATTATGGGAACTATAAGAATTAAAAGTGATATTCATTAAATTAAATGATTTAATGAATTGGGAATGGTGAAATGGAATCTAATTAAATAACTTGGGGTTATTTAATTAAATAAGAAGACTTAGGGAATTAAATTAAATAGTTTGATTTATTTAATTTAATGAGATGAAATGTTAGCACAAAAGGGGGTGAATTAACCTGATTTGATAGGCTAATCCAATTAATTAAGTGAAAAGAGGATGGGTTTGAGAGGAAATGATGTTAGTATACCTGATTCGAGTGCATGATATCATTCATAACATTTTTCTATATATATATATATATATATATATGTATGTATGTATGTATGTATGTATGTATGTATGTATGTATATATATGTATGTATGTATGTATATGTGTATATGTATATGTATATGTGTATGTATATGTATATGCACATATACATATACATATATCATCCATATAAGCCACCGACAACGAAATAAAGAGAATAGTTTAAATACTACATGGTAAATAATTTCTATTTATTCAAATGCATTTACATTGAAAGTGCTTGATATCTATTGGGGCTTCAACCCTTATGGGGTTGTTGGCCCCCATTTAGGGGCCATACACTCCTTGTAATTTATGGCCTATAATGGCTACCAACACCCTTTGGGGTTTGTGTACACCTTATAGGTTTTTCCATATATGGTTCATAGTCCCTTGGGGTTGAGCCTTCATTTTTGGGCCTACCTATCTAGGGTTTCAACCCTACACATCCATCATCCAAATAATTTCTTTTATTTTTTATCTTTTATTTTATCATATATATACATATATTACAATATCTTAAATATAATGAGTATATACATATCCTCTGTTGTATATTTTAAATAGTTTAATATTATTTATAGTTATATGGAATGGTTGTAGCAAACCAAAGAGGGCTTAAATTTATCCTCCATCTTCTCAAATTTTATATTCCTCAAATTTGTAAGAGAAATTTTTTCAAAGGCATTTTTTAGAATTCTTTTGCGACATTAGGCAAGTCAAGAAAATTTTAAAATTGATGTAACTTTTGATTGGAAACTTGGAATTGAATTCCATTTTTTAAAAGTGGTTAGATTTTTATGCCCAATCCATTAGAAATAATTTTGTATTAATAGTTATAAAGTGTCAATTTTTGTTCCAATTGGACTTGCCTATACACTAAAATTATGAAATGGGCCAAAATTGGGGGGTGATCTCTTCTACTAAATCAAGGGGGGTGTTCTTGTGTTGTGTGAACTTCCTTCTATTTTTCAAATTCACCACTTTTATTTTTTTTGTAACTAATCAACTTAAAAATCATGGATACAAATCTACCTATTACTCCTTTAAATCTATATATTTACTACCAATGGAAAATTAATATTCAACTTATACTAATAACAAGGGGCTATATAGAATGATAATGGGAACTAAAACATAACATTATAATGAGAGTGTTAAATTCAAGTGGTCCAATAAGTGTGATCAAAAAATTTATTCTTGTGTCTAATTGTGTCTCTTAAACTTGTCTTTCATGTTGAAGCTTTAAATACACCTAATGAAGTTTGGATATCTTTAAAAAAACTATTTGATAAGAAAGATAAAATGAGAAGACATGAGTTGGAGAACATTTGAGCTTGTTAGTTTGAGACTCAATTTATTTGACACCTTAGAATACTTATTCACTAGATTCAAATCACTAAGGTTGCAACTTAAAGATTGTGAAATAGAGAAAAATAATAATTAGTTAGTTATCTTTATTCTTTCCAAGCTAGGTCCTAATTACTCAATGTTTGTTTCAACCATCTACTCCACCAAGAGTTTATGGGTGCCACTTGGAAAATTCTCTCTTTAGATGACTTTATTTCCAACCCAACTATGGAGAAAGATAAGTTAATTCATATGGGGATATTGAAGTCTATAAAATATCAAGACCTTATTACTAGGAAATGAAACAACATGCTTCAAACCAAGGGAAAAATAAATCACAAAAAAAGTATAGGAGACTAAGAAAGAACATAAATTTTATTCCACTAATCCTAACACTAAAATATTTTCAAATTAAGGGAAACCTAAGAAGGAAAGAGTGAAGTGACCCTACTATAACAAGATTAGACATTATGAGCACAAGTTTATGAAGAAATAGAGTATCCACCTTTCTCATATTCTTAATAAGAATAATATAGGGTACATTGAATCCATCAAACCATCCTCATAAAACCAAGAATCAACTAATACGAAGGGTATAGATAAATCTTAGGGAAAGGCTCAATTTTTTACAACTTTCACATCATCTCCATCTTGGATTATTAACTTTTGTACTTCACACCACATGGATTCATCACATATTTATTTATCTTCCCTAAATACTTCTATCATGTCTACTATCACCTTGGGTGATGATACTCTACCTTTCATTAAAGTGAGAGGGTCTTTTGAAGTTGGAGGGGGAACATTCACAAGTTTTCTTTAGAATGTACAGGTTCACTTTTAGCTAATTCCTATCAATGTATCAGATTACTCACATAGGGAATGGTATTAGAGTCATTTTTTCTCCAAACATATTTGATATTAGTGAGTTGATTAGTTTAATTATTTAGTAGCTATGGGAAGGTAAAACCACCATTCTAGGTTATATACCTCACATTTTGCATCTAATTTATTTCTCTCATAGCCTAGCTTACTCATTCAAATGAGATTAGAAAGTTATAGCATGAATGGTTTGGTCAACTTAACTACTATTATCTTGAGAAACTAAGTCACCAAGCCATGGTCATAGGATTTCCAAAAGTCACATTTTGTAATGGTCTTTGTGAATTTTGTACCATTAGTAAGGATTTTGAAGAAGAAATGGACAAAGGAAAATTTTGGAGGGAAACACAATATTTCAAGCTACTCCAGAGTGATGTATATGGAGACTTTCCCATTCATCCTTTATTAAGGCAAGATATGTTCTCACCTTCATAGATTATTTTCTAGATATGTGGGTCTAATTTCTTACATATAAATTAGAATTATTTAAGAAGTTTCAATATTTTAAGGCATTGGCTGATAAAATAGGGAATATCATCAAAATTATTAGAACTAATAATGGGGGGAATATTTCAATGCTAATTTTGAATAGTTTTTCATAGCAGAGGGGATAGATATGCAAATAACAGTTTCTTATGCTCTCTAGTATAATGGTGTTGTAAAACATAAGACATAATTCTTATAATATGTGGATAAATGTATGATACACTTTAAGGGTCTTACATTATAGTATTGGGTAGAAGCACTCAATTGTTCTTGTTACATGTACAAAAAAATTTCCTCATAAAGACTTAAATGGTATCACTCCATTTGAATATTGGGTAGGAAGAAAACCATCGATTAAGCACTTCAAGGTCTTTGAATCTTCAACTATGGCACACATACCTCAACGACATCATAAGGCTATAGATCATCAATGCAAAACTCACATCTTTTTAGTTTATCTAGATTATGTATAAGGATATTGTCTTCTCCACCTAAATAGACATGATTTTTTCATTGAGAGGTGTTAAGTTTTATGAGGTTCCTATCAACTCTACACTTAAAATTTATCCTTTTATTAAGGACTCACTTGGTTTTCATGATTCTTCTAATGAATCTGATCATTTATAGTAGGTTCCTAAGATAAAGACTTCATCCTCTTAAAATTTTAAGGATATTGATGGGTATCCATATTATTCTACATCACCACATGCTTTGGACAATGATATTTTAGCACTTGATTCACCAAGTTTTTACCCTCTTTAGGTTAGATAGATACTTGATAGTGCAGGTACTTGTTAGGGAATCTAATATATGGTAGATTTACATAGTAATATTATCACAACAGAGCACATGATTTCTTAGCTTCTTCCTACAATCCACATAAATTTCAAGAGGTGTCATGCATACCTGAGTGGGATTGGGCTATGCAAGAGGAATATGGATCCTTACTTAGAAATCACACTTGGGATTTGAATTCACTTCCTAAGTGAAGGAAGATGGTTTGATGTAAGTGGGTATATTGGACCAAGTTTGTAGTAGATGGGTCGATTGATAAGTATAACATGCATGATTGGTTGTCAAGATTTTTTCATAAGTTGCTAGCATTGACTACATTGAGACCTTTGCATCCATAGGCAAGATGAATTTTATTCAACTTACACTTGTTGTTTACCTTATATTTGGTTAGGATGTGCATTAGATGGATGTGAAGAGTGATTTTATTCATGAAGACCTTGAGGAAGATATCTACATGGAGCAACCACCCTAGTTTGTTAGGGATTCATCTTTAGTATGTAGACTAAGGAAATTCATTTATGGTCTCAAACAAGACTAGAGGGCTTGGTATGCCAATATGAATTCCTTCCTTATATATTTTGGTTTTACTCAATGTTATTTAGATCCTAGCGTGTAATTTTTGTGCTATGATGATTCATAATTGATATTGATACATTATGTTATTGATCTACTAATCATTGAAAGTTCATCTACTATTGCAATAATAAATTCAAAGCTCCATAATAGGTTTGGCATGACTAACTTGTGTTTACTATATTACTTCCTTGGTATTGAGATTTGATAATCCAATACAATGATCACTCTTCCTCAATCCACATACACTATTGATCTTTTTGCTCGATTTCACATGGATGACTGCAAGCCATCACTTACTCCCTTTCTACTTGGGGTCAACCTTGAGGCTAATAGTATTACACCATTTTTTTGATCTGCTACCTTGTATCACCAACTTGTTGATAGCTTCATTTATTTAACTCATACTAAGCCTTAAATTTTATATGTTGTTAGCATGGTTTTGAGATTTATGTAAGAGCCTCATGAGATGCATTAGATGGTAGCTAGGAGGATCCTTCACTATATTTAGGGTACCATTGGATTTGAGATCTACAATAGAGTTGGCATAGAGGTTTGTAAGAACTTATGAAAAGCAACAATAGGATCAAGAGATCAAAGATAGCACAAAAGAGAGAGAAGATGAGAGAATATGATGACTGTATTCTCAATATGCATGAAGATGCTCAATTACAAGTATGTACAAGGCTTGCTTATAAAGGAAAGCTAGGAAACAATGAAGGGCCATGAATGAGACAAGTGTCCCAATCATGTGTAGGGTAGGTAGAGAGAAATAATAGATAATTCCATGAAAGGTGGATCACCCACCTAAAGTGGAATTATCATGCCATGAAAAGTGGAGATAAAAATGTGATAACTAGATCACACCACAAAGAGTGGAATTTCTCCTACACACACTTCCCTAAGTGTCCAACTCATATCTCTCAATGTATGCACAAACCTAGATGCAAGATGCAAATAACTAGGTGACACAAGTGCAACTTGTAATGATATGCATTCCCTAAGTAAGATTAAGTAAAGTGTAATAAGTAAAATACTTATTTACACCAACACCCCCCCTTAAGTGTAACTTGGGGAATGAAGACTCAATCTAACCATGCAAGATAAGATGCAAGATGGGTCTCAGCAACTGAGCCATGTTAGCTACCCATGTACAAATGCAATGCAATCTCTCACAAGCAGAGTAAAGATAGAAAACCTAGTGGGAAAAAAACTACCCCCTAAAAGAGAGATGAAATACAAAAGCTTATGAACACAACATGAGAAGGACAAAATTGCATGTGAGGAAAAATTCCCCCCCATACAAGAGAAGAAGAGAGAAAAAGTAGCCCCCCCTCAATGTACAATGTTCACCCATGGAGGATGCTTGAGAAGGAATGAAGAAGCTGATCCAAAAACTTCAAACAATGTTCCTCCCCTTAGGAAGAAACAATACCAAAGGTACATGAATGAAGTCTCCCCAATCCACAAGTGAAGAAGGAAGAACCCTCAAAATGTAAGGGGTCTTTGAAATCTGCTCAAATTTCCCTATGTTGATGCTGAAAGATTCCTTTCCCAAACCAGGTGAAGCTACAATGGAAAGTACAAAGGTTGCAGTGTAGTCACTTCCTGGAACCTGTAAGAAACCCTTTGCAACAACACTCCCATTTTCTGAAAAAGACAACTCAAGATCTAGAAAGGATGAAGGTAGAACATACTCCAAAGACGCAAGTGTCTCCTCAGGAGAGAAAGTGGTCTCCTCCAACTATTGTACATATGCATCCACAATCACATCAACCTTGAAAGATTGATCATGTAGAGGAGGGCCAGAGTGTTCCCTCGCAACAACTGAAGAAGAATCACCCTCATAAAAGAGAAGATGTAAGTAATCAAGTGTGTCTTCCAAATGTAGGACTCCACAAACAAGCTGCCAATGTCTGTCAAGTAGTCATCCCATGAAACTACTGCTGGAAGACAAGGTATGCACTTTTGCACTAAATCACAAGGCACTGAAACTATCAAAACACAAGTATCATCAAGTACATTAGTCAATGTAGGAGATGGAATATCAACAATAGGCTCAAGAACATCAGGAGTAGTGAGCACTCCAAGATTCAAGTAACGATACTCATTATCCTCAAGTGTGTCCACACTACGGTGAATTGAATCATTAGTAGGAGAAAAATATGAGAAGGTGTAGAACTGAGAACGATGATCAACCTCCCCAACTGCAACAAGAACCCTGCTATGCAAATCCCAAATAATGACATAATCTGATGTGAACTCTACACTCTTTCTTGTACCACTATGTGTAATCTGATAGATGGAAAGGATGTTCCTTGACAAAGTAGGCACACATAGAACATCATTAAATGCTCCACCTTCAATGTCAATAGACCCCTTCCCACAAACTTCCAAAGAAGTGTTGTTGGCCATCAAAATGGGTGGTGATGAACAAGAATCAAATGAAGAGAACATATCCTTGGAAGAAGTCATATGATGTGAAGCTCCTGAATCAAGGATCCACCTATCTAAATTGGAATCTGCAACTGCAAGAAATGCTTACCCCTTATGTTTTTCATGTTGAGATGATGTAGATGAAGGAGATGAGCTTGATATTGTTGCCATGAGAGTTGTTCCTTTTCCCTTAGAAGTAGAAGTGGAAGGATATGAGTCCTTCTCCTGATATGCAGTTGGAAATTTGATGTTGTTCTTCTTAAGGATATTTTTCAACTCATCAATTTTCTTAACATGACAACAATGCTCCTCATGACCAAACTTTTTTCAATATGCACATGTTGGTTGCTCCCTCTTGCTTGAATAGTTGTACTTCTTTGAAGAAGATGATGATGGGCCTTGTTTTGGAGGAGTGGATTGTTGGTTCTCTCCTTGTGGCTTTGGTGATGATTGCTTTTGGCCTTTCCCTTTACCTTGCTTGTTGTTTCCATGATTGACAACCAATGCTTTTGAAGTTGAAGACTTGAGAATGCTCATTTTTATCAACTTATTTTGCTCAAGAATCAAAATATTTGTGAGAACCTCAAAATATGGTGATTTAAAGTTGCTAATTGTCAATCTTTGAGTCTAAAAACTTGAAACAAAGGCTACATACTCGAATGGAAGCTTGTCCAACAAGTTGAAGACCAATTGATCATCCTCTTTCTCAATACCACAATCTTTTAGTTGTGTTCTTAGCTCATTTTCCTTAGTGACATAATCTTGAATGGTGTCAAAATCCTTGGGATCAAGGCTTAGGAGATCATGTTCAAGCTTGTATCCCTTAACCTTATCAGCCTTGCCATACAAAGTAGCAAGCTTATCCCAAGCTTCCTTGGTTGTAGTACTTTTATCAACATGGAAAATGAGATCATCTGAAATGAATTTTCTAAGTGTACCCAATGCCATAGAAGTTTTAGTGAGCCAATCCATATATGAAGTTGGATCTGCCTTAGGATCCGAAGGTGCAATTATGGTTCCATCAATATAGTAAATTAAACCTTTTTCCATTAGTTTACTCCATGCAAGTACTTTCCATGTAGCATAATTATGTGCAGTTAACAATGGAAATTTAGATGAACCCATAATGGAATGCAAGAGCACAAGAGAGAAAATAGGGACGATCACTCAAGATACACCCCCCCAAATTCACTCAATCAAATTACCCCCCCCCCCAAAGAGATGATTTTGGCACTTTATAATTTAGTGCGTGTATAATAGGCCACTTGCAACTTGGCTAAGTGGACTTCTGATTTTTGATTTACAACTTGCCACAAATAGGCTGAGAACATACTAGAACAATGAAGCAAAGACCTAAATTCAAATCTATGCAATACAAGTGCCAAATAGGCCAAAAAAGACCATATGTTGAAATTACAAAATCCACTCAAGATCACTTCAAACTGATTGCATATTCAAGAATTAGACAAAAATTCATGCACTTTAAAAAAAATAGCACCTGAAAAGGAGTTTGTATGTGCCTAAACGAAGCCCCGGAAGTTGCAAAAATGAGGATTGGATAGGTACACTATTGAAAAACTGAAAATTATGGATACACAACTACAAATTACTCAAAAAACTAGCCCAAATAAAAAAAAATTGCTCAAAAAAAGGAGCTAAAATGAGCAAGATATGGCCTTCCAAAGTTGGACTGCAAAATCAAAAACTCCATTGATGAGGGGGGAAATTTTTTTTTTAGAAAAATGCTGATGTTACGCTGATGCGGAGCTGATGTTAACATACTGCACAATTAAATTTGATGGGTAGATGGCCATTGAAAATGAGTATTCCCTCTCTGCAAGAATATTCGCTTGCTAATGAGTCTAAATTTGATGATTTACAAACCATCACCGCCGACTAGAATATTCTACGGAATCTATGAAATCTTTGCCAATTAATCACCATCGGAATATCTGAGTTTGTTGGCCAACTGTGGGGAGCCCGTTGATTGAAGGAAGTGATGGATTTTTTATGTCACTGATCTGATTTTTAATGGAGCCTGTCAGATTTTTGAAATGAAGTCACTGACTGTTGACAAGTCCATCAATGATTTAATGGCCCTCCACAGCCAATGGCCACATGGCGGCTTCTGCAAGGTCCGTCGGTGGTACGCAGGTCCAAATTGGTGAATTTTTCTGATCTAGGGCTCCTAATGTTGTATTTCGATGAAACAAAAGACTATCTTAATTGAAAATAGCCTTCTGAATTTGAATTTGAGGTTAGATTTGGTCTATGATGCACCAAAATGTTGTTGTTCCTCAAATTTTCCTCTTGACCAGCTTCACATGAACTAAGATCTCCCAAAAATGGCTATGCAAAGAACCTCCAACCACTCTGATACCATGTAAGAACTTATGAAAAGCAACAATAGGATCAAGAGATCAAATATAGCACAAAAGAGAGAGAATATGAGAGAATATGATGACTGTATTCTCAATATGCATGAAGATGTTCTATGAAGATGCTCAGTTAAAAGTATGTACAAGGCTTGCTTATAAAGGCAAGCTAAGACACAATGAAGGGCTATGAATGAGACAAGTGTCCCAATCATATGTAGGGTAGGTAGAGAGAAATAATAGATAATTCCATGAAAGGTGGATCACCCACCTAAAGTGGAATTATCATGCCACAAAAAGTGGAGATAAAAATGTGATAACTAGATCACAACACAAAGAGTGGAATTTCTCCTACACACACTTCCCTAAGTGTCCAACTCATATCTCTCAATGTATTCACAAACCTAGATGCAAGATGCAAATAACTAGGTGTCACAAGTGCAACCTATAATGATATGCATTCCCTAAGTAAGCTTAAGTAAAGTGTAATAAGTAAAATACTTATTTACACAAACAAGGTTGATTTTGTTGGCTATATATATTCAGATTGGGTTGGTGATTCTCAAACTCATAAATTCACTTCCAATTATAGTTTCTCACTTGGATCTAGTCCTATCAATTGGTCTAGAAAAAATAGAAAATCATTTATGTATCCTACATAGAGGTCGAGTATTGAAGAGATATTAACACAACCACATAGGTTATTTGGCTTTAGTTTATTCTCACCAAGTTTGGTATTTCCTTTAGACAACCTATGATCATTTATTGTGACAATCAAATTACTAAAAAAATATACAATAATCTAATCCAGTGCAAATGAATAAAACACATTGAGACTCATATGTACATTTCATTTGGGAACTCGTTAATGGTCAGATCATTGACTTGGTATTTTCCTAATTTTTAGTAGGTTGTTGACATCTTCACTAAAACTTTTACTAAGAGAAATTTGATTCATCTAGGAGTTCTTTGCACTTGGTCCACTTCATCAACAACATCTTCCTTGGGGGGCCTTCTAGTCCTCTTCATTTACCCTCATTTGAGGGGCAATTTTTCCACAAGGTTTTTTCCTCTTCTTTATGAGGTTGCATTGTATTATTAAGCCTTGTTGTTGGGACCCAATACCTTATCCCCAACTATGCTATAATTAAAGAAGGGTGTTTGTGTAAATTTATGTTTTATCCTTATTTATGGGGTTTAGTTTACAATTATATATTAATCACTTATGTAGCTAGTGAAATGATATGGTGTTTGTGTAAATATATGTTTTATTAACTTAAAAAAAACATTTCCCTCCAATTTTTGGAATATGTTTTTCTCAAAATTCCTTTATATAATCATCAATTAATCAATACAAAGGCATTGATTTGACCTATAGCCTCTTGTATTTTGTTGTTCTTTCAATATTGGTATTTTTCTTAGTTTTACTAGCTCACTTTTCATATTGAAGTCAAGATGAATTATCTCACAATATATTTTTCAGGGATAAAGCCTTATTCCTTATCGATATAATTTCATCTTGATCAGCAACTCCTTTCCCTTCAAACCCTTATTCTTCCTTCTCAAAACCAAATATAATAAAAATTTTAAGCATGAAAATTGAGAAAATTCCTTCCCAAAACCCTCTCTC